>CM073761.1:61202603-61794108 GCA_037127475.1 Arma custos
TGGAAGTATCCGAAAGAAGGGAATTAATTTTGAGGTTATAATCAGAAAGGTCCATAATTACAGTAGAGTTACCTTTGTCAGCTTTGGTGACAATTAAGTCGTCATGAGATTGAAGAAACGAGCGTGTGGACGCAAGGTCTTTGAAAAATTGCGGGGAGAAATTAGAAGGAGTGGAATGGGGGTGCTGAAGGAAGTTGGAAATGATATTAGCTACAGAGACTCGTGAAAGATCAGGTTGAACAAGTGAATGGTTGAGGAGGGGGTCATTATGGATATATTCTAAGTCTGTCAATAGGTCAGGTATAATTTTTTTGAAGGAGGAGGAGGGTGCAGAAAAGTTTGGTCCTAGGGAAAGAATGTTGTTGACATGGGTGGGGATGTTGGTGGAAGAGATGTTAAGTACCCAGTTTTCATCACCTTTTGGGTAGATTTTAGAGGTAAGGGATTTTTGGTAAAGTGAATTGAATTTGGAGATGAGGTGGAGTTTTTTGCGTGACCTGGTAGTGGTGAAGGTAGATGAAATAAGGGTGGAGAGGCTATTCATTTGGACCTGGTTAAGGTGACTAGTTAGGAATTGGGTGAGGGAAGATATTCGTAGATTCAACGAGTGGATGTGGATTCCTTCAACGAGTGGATCACCATTCCTGATCATTACATCCTCACTTCCTTCGATGTCGAAAGTCTTTTTACCAACATACCCTTAGATAAAGCCCTTGTCATTATAGATAACAACTGGTCACTCATAGAACCCCATACCTCTCTTAACCGGTCCTCATATCTCCAATCCCTTAAACTCTGCTGCGAATCCGGCTATCTCACTTTCCATGGACAGTTCTTTAACCAAATTTCTGGACTGGCCATGGGAAATCCCCTCGCTCCTGACCTCTCCAATATTGTCCTAAATGACCTTCTAGACTCCATCCTACCCCAGTTCCGTGACGATGTCATTTTCATTAAAAAATATGTGGACGACCTCCTCCTTATCCTAAATCCTAACATCATTCCAGGTTTATTATCATCCTTCAATGCATACCATCCCCGCCTACATTTCACTGTTGAACTTGAACATAACAAATCCCTACCTTTCCTTGACCTCCGTATCATTAGAAATCCCGATCACACCTTATCCACTGATTGGTATACGAAACCCACCTATTCTGGCAGACTCCTCAATTATTACTCCCAACATCCGCACCACCAAATAATCAATGTCGCCAAAAATATCATCCACCGTGGCCTATCCCTCTCCGACGCTTGCTTCCATAACACCAACACCCAACGCATCAAAGCAATCCTATTAAAAAACAATTTTCCTCCCCATGTTATCAATAAACTCATCCATCACCATTATAACCCACCCACCCGCACCCGTTCTCCACATCCGCCTTCTATCCCTATATACAGATCCTTGCCATATATACCCTCCCTCTCTAATAACATTCAAAAATCCCTAAGTTCCGCTATCCCCAATTTACGCATCGCCTTTAAATCCCACAACAAACTCTCCAATATTTATACCCGTGTTAAAGATCCCATTCCACTAAAACATCGTTCTCAGGTCGTCTATCGCATTCCTTGTTCTACTCCCAACTGCAACTCTTCCTACATCGGCGAAACCAAAAACCTACTTAAAGACCGCATTACCCAACACAAATACTCCATTTCCTCCCACAACCCAACCGCTTCTAAACTCTCTGAACACGCCCTATCCTTTAACCACATTTTTGACTTCGAAAACACGTCTATCCTAGCCTCCGTTCCTAATTATAATAAACGCATCCTCTCAGAAACCATTCACATCAATTTAGATTCCTCTACCGTTAATGCCAAGACCGACTCCCATCACCTATCCCTAACCTACGCCCATATTTTTAATTTACTAAAATAACCTTACATTCTTAATTTATTATGCCTTTTTTTAATTACATTTTGACCATTTGACTTTTACTTTTTATTTTTCTCGAGATCGCCTATATTATATTAGATCGCCTATATTATATTCTCATCTTATTTTGGCATTTATGCCACTTCTTTCTAATTGTATACAGTTACATATTAACTTTCCTCACTTATTTTCTTTTTCTTTTCATTCTTCATAGTTCATAGATATAATACCACTTTTAATTTTTAATTTTCTCTCAATTTACATTTTTTACGGTCACTTATATCCACTGCATCTGCAATTTTCCTTTCTAATTTTATTTAATTTTTAATTTTTAATTTTTCACGCCTTTTACATTATTTACGGTCTCTTACATCCACCGATTCTACCGTTCTCCTTCCCCCTCCTGTGTCATTATTTTTTGGCCGTCAGAGTTCGCCTTTATCGCCTCCGCCTGCCCGGTGTAACGGTTTTCTTGCTTACTTGTCTCTGAGCGGCCTAACCTGCAAGTTGTTTTATTCGGTTAGTACACTTTTATCTTATCTCCTTCCTTTTCACATTCACCTTTCTTCGCACCTGTTCTCACACCTACTTTTGGCATCCATCATATGTTAATAGTATAGAGTTCATTCTTATTTAGCCTCATATTTTTCATCGTCTGTATTTCTTCACCTACTTTCTATATGTTTATATTAAATTCTCATCTTATTTTGCATTTATGCCACTTCTTTCTAATTGTATACAGTTACATATTAACTTTCCTCACTTTTTTTTCCTTTTCTTTTCATTCTTCATAGTTCATAGATATATACCCCTTTTTTTCAATGTTTAATTTTTGAAATTTATCAAGCCTTTCTTTCTATTTATGCTTGTATTATTACACTTTATTCCCCCCTTTTTCTATATTTTATCTTCTTATTTTGTATCTTTCCGTTTACCTCCTCATTTTTCTTTCCCTTTATATTATTGTTTACATTTTATCCCCTTTTTGACATGTATTTTTCCTATTTTATATTCTTATTATTGTATTATTTTATCTGTCACTATTAGAATTTCTGTTCATCATCTACTTTCTATTTTTATCCATCACTTTTTAAGTTTATTATTCTGTAACCTGTCTTATATGCATTCTTATTTATCTTATATCTTCTATTCACTATTTCATCATATCTAATTTTATTTCAATAATCTAATTTATTTCCACTCCTGTACCACTTTATATATTCTTGTTGCTGCTACGTTTTTATATATTTCTGTTCTGTTTCTCTTAGCCCTGAAGATGGCCTACATTGTAGGCCGAAACGTCGGCACATAATAAATAAGTTTTCCTTATTTTGATGTTTTCATTGACTGCACCCCCAACTATTTCTTCCTTGAATTAGAAGATACAGTCGACCAACTCTTCTCTAACATGAATATGAAATATGTCAGATTCTGATAAATTATGCCAAAATAAATAAATATTGGCTAGGTCAAATCTGCAATCACGGTGAATAAGTGATTAAGTAGAATTTTCTTTATTAAATCGTGTTATTCTTGTAATTGTTGGCTAGAAATGTAATTCTAAAATAAGCAATGATTCTTTTCAAGTCAATGCCTAACTTTTCACCTTTGAAAATAACACGATTCCGCCACTTACAAGAAACTCATTTTGGAGAAAATCCGACCTAACCACTTATTCAAACGGGCTATAGAAATACCCAAGTTCATTGCTTTTTACTTATTTATTGGGAATGAATGGTGGGAGGCATTGCTGATACAGATAAGATCTGGAGTACAGTGACGTAACGTGACGTTACTATAACTACAACTACAATCAAGTTGACCAATACTGTCACTGACCAAATTCTTGCAGAAAACCTTCTGATGTGAGTTCTCAATTTCTTTCTTTTCCATGATGTTATTCCTTAAATTTACTGTGACCTCAACAACCTTTTCTGTGTATAAAGGAATCATTAAGGTTAAAATATAGCTCTGACGAGTGTTTGTCTTGGTAGGAATATTCCCGAAAAGGTTATTTCGGGTTCGGTGTGCCGTGCCAATTGGAAGGCGTTAAGTCATAGGTCCATAAGATCTCGGAACTGGTCAACATTATTTATAAGCTATGACTTTCATAACAAACAATTACAAGGTGTGGTTATTGTTGTTTATTTAATTAAGCATATGTTTGTTAATTACATTCTACTGATTTAATTTTGATGTTGTTCGTCTTTTTTAACCGGATCAAACCGCTGCAATATAAAAGAAATGATTGCATTAGAAAAATATAAGAAACGCACTGTAAACCAAAAATTTGTACACCCGATGTCTGGTAATGTTAATTTTTTGGTGATTTTTTATTTTATTGTAAGGATAAGAGTGCGTGCGTGTGTGAAAAAGAGAGAGAGAGAGAGAGAGAGAGAGAGAGAGAGAGAGAGAGAGAGAGAGAGAGAGAGAGAGAGAGAGAGAGAGAGAGAGAGAGAGAGAGAGAGAGAGAGAGAGAGAGAGAGAGAGAGAGAGAGAGAGAGAGAGAGAGAGAGAGAGAGAGAGAGAGAGAGAGAGAGAGAGAGAGAGAGAGAGAGAGAGAGAGAGAGAGAAATACTTATATAAAGTTATTCATACCAAAATAAAACGTTACACATATTTCTATATAAACTTTAAAATATAATGCAAATGTAAAATTTATAATATTTATATAAAAGTTGTACAAATTAATAGTTTAAACATAGTTTATAACGTTATACATATAATGTTATTACATATGATATTAGTTTTATCAGCAGTTTTTATTTGATTGCTTAGTCATTATTATCGATTTATTATTATTTTTATTGTGTTACTAAGAGTACGAGTAAACACGAATTTAGACCGTGGCTCTCCCGTTTATCTTTCTACCTTCCTCTTTCTTACAAACACACTATTCACCGATAACACTACATGCTCTGAAACTTGACCATCTTGCCTGTGTTGACCTATTGCTATTTTCACAGCACTACTCACGACAATATCCAGGCTATCGTAAATCCTTCAGTAGACTGCTTTGTTTCAACATCCAATGATTGAGATTTATGTTTCATACCTATTCTGAAATCGGGAGCACTCCTTTAACAATCCAGAATTACTAAAGATCTACATAAAAACATAGCTGCTATGAAAATTTATTTTAATGGTTTGTTTTGGAATGATTGAATCCTTCTTGTATGAACCTTCCTGAAAATAAATATTTTTTAATTCCTAAAACTAGGCTCTATTCATGTAATTGTTATTACTACAGACATAAATTTATTTTTGGTTGTCGCTAGTTGTACAACTAGAAGACAATGTCAATACATGAATTGTACTAAGTAATGGATGACAAAATGTTTACCACATTACTCAATCAATATAACTGTACAATATTAACTGAATCCTATATATCCTGAAATGTTAAAATTATGGATTTATTATATATTTGTGTTGATGGCGTATATTTTATTTTTCCGATGTTCCAAAGTATGGTTTAGAGCATGAACTTATACCTACTTATGTATTTTATTTTATTTTTTCAAAATTAGGTAACCAATTAAGAACAATTATTTCGTAATTTAATCTACAAAAAAAGTCTAAAAAATTATTTCAAGATTTCTTTGAGATTCACTGAGATTTTTTTTCTAGTAAAAAGGACATGAATTGTGATCTAACCTTTACATTTATTGCAATTGACAGATTCTGATTAATTTAATTTATTTAGTTTTTTTTTATTAGATGAAACTCTGATTGTCGGGAAAAAAACTCGAGGGGAAAAAGCTTAGATTAATGCAGCATTCGTTGCCGACAGCCAGAAAAGGATGCATCGAATTGGCTACGCTAATTGGTACTACAACCTTGCACGAGGAAATCCCTCTTTCGAATGCGGCAGTTTACTTCAACTATCATAATTTATAACTGACCTACTGAAATGTTTTTGTTGGAATATCGTTCAAGACTAAACAAGGAATCTTATCAGCTATTCTAATCTATTATCATAACGCATCGTTTTGAAAAAAAACAACGCAAAACATCAGCGATTTTTCCTGCAATTGCAATATCAGGAAAAATTTAAAAATAATTGACAGCCGAATTAATTACAGGTATTAGAAAATGCTTTATGAAATATACTGATTTATAAAAATTCCTTAGGATGAAAAAATATACCATTTCTATATAACAATAAATGATAATATATTTCAGGTTTATTAAGGTGATCTATATTTTAATTTTAGTCACATTAGTTGAAAGATCTCGTTAAATTGAGCAATTACTAGCAATAAATCGAAGTTGAAAATTTAATAATGATAAAAAAAAAAATCAGTTACAAAATAGTCGGGATTGATATTTCATCGCCTAATTTACTGACTATATTAATTCAAACTCAAAAAATCATAACAATGAAAGAAATCTGGTCATAAAAATATTTGTTTACTAATATATTACTAACGCTGAGTTGTCGTGCCTTAGGTCCTGCGTTCAAATCCCGCTGTTTGGTATGCTTTTATTTAATCTGTTAACAGCCGGAGATGAATCCTATGGTAAATAGGGCTCACTCAGCATCTTTAAAGTGGGTATCCGAAATAGAATGAAAGATCTGGCAGTTGAGCGTGATCTAGGACACACAGTTTTATTTTATAATTTGAATAACTCTCCTGAAACCTGACGTGAAACCTGCCCTCCAATTTACCTTGATAACTCACCCATCCCACAGACAGACAAGTACAATAGTTTGGACTAACATTTGATAGGATAATGTCATGGGGTCCTCGTACTAAGACAAAACGCCAGTCACTAAATCTTAAATTGAACTTAATATATTCTCTTTTCAGAAAACAATCCAAATTAGAAACACGACAAAAATTAAACACGTACACTTACTTAATAAAACCAGTTTGGACATATGCATTACACATTTATGGCATCGCTAAACAGACTCACAGAAAACGACTACAAACTTTCCAATCAAAAGTACTCAGACTTGTCACAAAAGCACCTTGGTATGTCAATAACAAAATTCTGCACACTGACTTAAAAATACCAACGGTTGACGAACACATACGAACATACTACAAACGCTTTCAAGCAGAACTGAACGGGCACCCAAACCCATTAATATAACAAATGGCCACGACTCTTGTGCCTGAGAACACTAGGAGGAGACTAAAAAGAACATGGATGAGATTTGTTATCATAAGAAATTGATTCAAGCCAAGGGAGAGGTACCGCTGGGTACTGTTCTTCTTCATGCCTTTTATGCCATTTATTACATTTTTAGTGTCAGCCAATCTGCTGATTGTCATTGTTGTTTTATTTGACAGGTGTGGATGAAAATATAAAGAGAGAAAAAAAAATTTAACAACCCAATCTTATAGAAAAGAAAAAACTGTATTACTACTATCCATAAAGAGTCTTGGGTTCAGTACATGGTAGAGACAATACTGTTTTTAGGAGAACGGTTGTATAGGGAGGTGAATTGCCCGAGATCACTCTCAACCGCCAGGTTTTCCCCCAATTGAGGTTACCCTATTTACAGAGGCCGAGTAAGCCCCAGGAAGTCTGCAGATCCCACAGGGTGAATTAATGACATGTAAGTAGAAACTGGGATTGAATGATCGAAGAATGCTTTATCTTAAACGTTGAATGTAGTCACTCAGATTTTACTAATTAATGAACTAACAATAACTCGTGATTTAATGTGGTCTGACAAAGTGGGCCAATAAATCTGACTGCAAACAGTTAGTTTAAGAGCTTTTGAAAATTAAGGATAGCACATAATAATTGAACTGAAGGAAGGTAGTTCGATAGTACTTACGGTGCACATTGTTAATAGTTAATACATTTACATAAATCTGTAACTATTATGTGTCTCTGTAAATACACAATACTAGGAAACTTAACACTTTTCTTAGTTATTATGCCATTCTATGCATTTTCTTCCTGGCATTCATATTATTAAAATTTATTTATTATTTATTATACCTAATGAATTCCTACAATGAATGAGCCTAAACAACATGTAAAAATATTTATGATCACTGAAAAAAATATTCGAAAAAGCTATCCTAACCCTTTCTTGAAGACTGGCACAGATAAGACTCAGGCTTGATAGAATCTGTACAAGCCAAATAGAATGTTCCCGTTCTTTATAAAACAGAACGAACAGCCACCATTCTTAATCAATCTTCTGTATTCCCGATCGTGAATATCGAAATATCGTTCCCCTTACCATACTAAAAATATCCCTCAAGACGTGTCGAAGTTCTATGGAGTTAGATGGAACGTTCTCGATCGTTATAGCATCGGACGAGACCATTCACTTCCGTCAAACGCCAACCTCCGCAGGACTAGAATTAACAAACAAAAAGTGCACAAAGGGTATCCGAGCGGAGGTGTAAATGTAGGAAGTTGGCTAGAGTGTCGTGTCGCAATCATTGGCAACACGGGCTAGAGCACTCCCACGCCTTCAGAATCCCAACCTGGATCCACCAGTCCCCTGGATTTGTCCGCTCACACAGAAAACTACTTAACCCACCGGCATAAAAAACCTTAATCCTCCATCGGGAATGAGGCCTCGTAAACAGGCCACCTTTCCTGTCAATCCTCTGTAATCCAAATTGAAGATCGACCTTACGTAATTTTAAAAATTCAACTGAATAAAGGATAAATATTCAGCTGGTTCGAGTTGAGTTACTACAAGTTTTAACTACTTTTTCGTTTCATCTTTAATATATTCCAAAAATACAAGTTATCATGAGCTTTAGTATGGTAAATATAATTTAATTATGGGAAACATTTATACTTCGCCAATCGTATAATCTAGAAATGAACGTTTCAACAAACATATATCATCTACACTTCGAAGCTTTAGTCGAAACTTTTATTTGTTGATGAAATGATTATCGAAATATACTACTCATTACCCAGAATACAGTCTCTTCTCCTTACTAAAACTCACGATAACTTGTACTTTTAGAAAATATTAAAAATGAAACGAATAAACAGGTTTGAGGTTAATTACTAAAGCGGTAAACAGTGTACGTTTTAAAAGCCTTTTGGTACCCAATATCGTATCTAAATCATTTGAAAAATAATATGATGTGTTAAAACCTAAGTCTGTACTGTATTGGCAAAATTTAGAGCTCCCAATGTAGTATCGTCCGATTAGCCGTAGCAGCAAAAAGTTACGTTAAATGAATAAACAAACCTATGTCTGTAACTGCAACCAATGGAGGGTTTTGGGTTCAGTACATGGTAGAGACTGTAATGTTTCTTGGACAATGGTTGTGCAGAGACTTGATTTGTGCTAGACCACGCTCAACTCCAGGAGAGTCCATGATCTCATAGGATCCATCTCAGGCCGCTAACAGATTAAATTAAATTCTGCCAGCGAGTGGGATTTGAACCCAGGACCTTCTGTAGGGCAACCCAAAGCTCTACCGCCGAGCCACTCCGCTCCCTACGATACGATGTATAATATTAGAAAAGAGGGCTACACCTAAAGCTATAAGTATAAAAATATACCTCCAAAGACTTAGAGAATAGTAGAAATGGAATGATATAACACGAATATACAAACAGGCTTTCTGATATGAATTAACTATATTAACGATTAACTATGGACTAATATAACTTATCTACTCTTAACGTTAATACCCTGGAAAAATTCCAACGAAAAGCCCTTCAGTCTCCAAACTAAAACAGAAATTGAAATTATCTGTCCAATATTTCGCCTATTCAGGCATCCTCAGGGTAGAAAGAGAATAACATCAAAACAAAACATGAATAATGCGCCCAAGAAACAACCCACCACCTCCAAGGCTCAATGCAACAAATGAATCATAAGGAAGCTTACTTATAATTATGTAACCTCGTATTATTCATGTTTTGTTTTGCTGTTATTCTCTTTCTACCCTGAGGATGCCTGACTAGGCGAAATATTGGACAGATAATTTCAATTTCTGTTTTAGTTTGGAGACTTAAGGGCTTTTCGTTGGAATTTTTCCACGGCCTTAACATTTATGTAAGGTTTCTTTTTACTTTTCAATATTAATACTCTCTTAACAATACACTTGACTACATACTATATTCTAGTCATACCGTCTTCTCAATCTCTAATCCTTCTCTCTCTTAATCTTTTAGGGCTAGTGAGAATATAAAAGAAGAGGGCATAGGTCAAGGAAGTTAACATTGATGACAAATAGGAAGTATTGATAAAACTTCTTGAATATCATATCCATTTTATAAACAATTTTTTTTAGGTCATCGACCGTCCGTTAACTAAGGTATTCGAAAATAACATATAGCGTAAAATATTCGGCTTGAAAAAGGATGAAACCACTGGATAATTTAGGAGATTACACAATACGGAAATGGAGAGAATGCACACGGTTAGTATAATCAAGCATCTTCACAGAAACGCGTAAGATGGACTTGTAAAGTAGTTGGGCTGAATAACGAACGTATTCTTAAAAAGTTTAATAAGTGCTGAGTCGACTGGTATACCTCTGAGGCGTAGGTGGGAAGATTGCGTTAAGATTGGTCTCACGGATTTGGGTTTGGCCGTAATACGTGGACGGAAGTTTGTTAATAGCTAAAACATTTAATATTATTATCATATAAATACATTTTTATTAGCTTGATTACGCAATTTAAATGTATCAATCAAGGTAATCTATCAAGCTACGCAATCCAAGCATGATATCAAAGTATCAAATAGTATTTTAGTATCGATCGACTCCACCAAGTCATTGAATTCTTCTCGTATATATTATATTCAGCCTTAGGTTTTAAGATTTCAAAATAAAAATAATTTAATAGTAATAAATTAGCAATACTCATAATGTTTTTAAAAATTTATTTATTGAAATGTAAAGTGTATTTTAACAATACCACAAGTAAATATAAGGATTTGAATGATATATAATGGCAAGGATGTAGGCAAATAGAGTACTACTCAGTGATAGTAATCAAAATCATAACAGTAAATATAAAAAATACAAGTAAAATATAATTTTAATTCCTGCTATTTCTCATGTAATTCGAATAACTGACCTAACCTATTACAAAATAAATATATTTTTTTTACTTCCTTATCAATTCTTGTCACATCACTCAAGTATTTCCATTGAACCCAAAAAGATTTGAAATAAAATCGTAACTGAAAAATTCATGATTCGGTCCTGTTTCACCAAGAGGGAAATCCCAGGGAATCTTGCCAAGAAAAAAATAGAAAATACTAGGGATTACTTCAGGTATTTTTCGGGTCAGGGGTAACTTTAAAACTACCAAGGATATGAGTAGATCCCTACAACATGAAAATATTATTAAATTAATTGAAATAATTATTGTAAAGTGTTGTTAAAAGGATGTGCAAAATCTTGTCGAGTTAATATAAACAGGCAAAATATTAAATACTTTAGTGTAATAAAGTATTAACGGTTTTTTCAACTTAAATTTAACTTTTTATAAATGCACATGAAAATAATATCTTTTTTTTGTTCTGATTTTATGAGAGTAAACGATTCAGCCCAAATCTATGGATCTTCTAGACTACAAAAAATCCCAACTATTATAGTATCAAATAAATAAATTTGTTAAATAAATAAATGCATAAATAAATTTGTTCTGTCAGCCATGGATGAAACCTCTCCTGGGGCTCACCCATCCTCTAATGTAAATGGATATCACACAACTTTAGATCATTATTTTAAAAAAACAATAGAGAGTTGATCAAAATCCTAAGATAATAAAATTAAATCATCAGAATTCAACGAAATATTTTATAAAAGTTTCAAAAAGATATTTCTAATAATTTTTTTGTTTCATTTTTATGTCAGTAAGCTACCTCCTATAACTAAATAATTTCTAAGTGCAATAGAGGCTGCGATTTTGATTAAAAATCCTATTGTTCTTACTTTTATTTTTATTCTTATTTTTTCGTCCTCTCTAAAGATGGCCCCGTGGCGTTCTAAGTTGATCTTTTTAGAAAAGTTGTTTGACTACTGCCAGTGGGTAGTTTCTCTACTTGCCTTTATCTCATGCCTTTACTTATAATTCATTCTATTTATGTATACATTATAATACCAGTAATTTAAATAAATAAATTTAAACAAAAATGTTTTCATCACTTAAGTAAGGTAAGTATATATTTTTTGTTCATATTGTATTATAAACAGTCAAAAGTTAATACAATTTTTTTTAAATAAAAATAAATATTTCAAATCTGGACCATCTTCATTTCTTTGAGATTTTTTAAAGTTTTTATTTATGCCATATCACCTATAATACTCCTCCATTTTAACCTCAGTTAAATGATAATATGCATTAATTATTACATGAAAAATCTCGCGTACCACAACGAGCTTTGAAGGGTACAGCAAATCGTTCTTGGGCCAACGGATGTGCAGGGAGATTCGACCGCCATGTTTCCCCCGAATTAAGGTACCCTATTTATATAAGCTTAGTGAGCCAGCACAGTACAGTCTATAAAATGTATAATTTTTTATTTTGTTAATAAATTCACAATTGGTTCTGCAGGGAGGTGATTTTTCCTACACTCAACCGATAGGTTTCTCCCTAATTAAGGGTATCCACTGTAGAGATGCTGGGTGAGCCCCAGGTTACCTTCCGTAGTGGGATATGACTCCGGAAATTCTATCATAGCAACTCAGCTCTCTACACCCTCAGCTACCCGTATATATAAAACGTAAAACGGCTATTATATCAGGTGGAATTTTCTTTGTAGAGGCCTCGGCAGATGTTCTATATTTAGCCGATTTACTGAATGGATGAAACGGAGGCCAAGTCGATGTGAAAAAAGAACAAATAGGGGATAAACATAAAAGAAAGAAATACCAAACGTACTTGAAAGGACAGTAGTCCTTGGAGGGACAGATTAGCGAGTTGTTTAATAGCCATTAGGGAACAGCTTCCTGGCTCCTTGTCCCGCCGCATCTTCTTGCCAATGAATTAAAGTTTTTACATCACTTACAAGCTGCGATTGGGCAAGATGTTGGAAGGTACAACAAGATAGTGTGTGTTGCCAGTCGCAAACTTATTACTTTAATAACACATCGATTCACTAGCGATAAGTGTTTATTTGTACATATCTATATATGGTGGCGGTGTAGCCGAACTGGCTACGGCAATTACAGGACTTAATTACAGAGAAACAACTTTGGCAATCACTTGGTTGGGTGACCACCTACTACTACCACTGCAGCGCTACTACCCAATGACGGGTCCTGTGCAATTCTCATCCAATTCCTGAAACCAAGGATATTTCTACTACTCCATCCATCTTAGCTTAGACAAGCCTCTTTTCCTGGGTAACCATCTACTTGAGAAAAAACAAGAAGCCCGAGATTCTGGTAATCTGAAATGGTTATCCACTGCATGGGTATATGAAGTCCCTCAACCAACTGGAGGCAGTGTTATTTGCCTCCATAGGAGTGCGTAGGAGTCACTATCTTTCGGGAACTTTAGTCCGGTACAGTCTGCTTATGAAAATACTAGCTTTTCATTTCATTTCGCTTGCGTGGAATTTGGTCTGCCACATTAAGTTTCGTGACAGATCATTTTAAATAAATGATTTAATTTTTTGTGACTATAAGTTACTCGTACATCCAAAATTTCATATGTCTAACTTCAAAACTGACGGATTCCATACAATCTTTGAAACCCTATTATATTAAGGGGGAAACGGGGGGGGGTGGAATTATCCAAATTCCTTTTTTAGTGCTCATTTAAGCTATAAAAAGAACCTATCTGCGAATGTTAATGTATAACCTATATTACTGTAAAGTTTCACCCAAATCCGTTCAGTAGTTTTTGCGTGAAAGAGCTACAAACAAACAAACTTTCGCATTATAATATTAGTAGGATTGTAGGATATCAAAACAATAGTTTCACTCATGTTCTTTCTGTTATTTTAACCACTATTATCATGTGACTTGTCTTTAATTATGTACTGTAATGGATTCTCCACAGCACTCAAAGAATCGTCTGGGGGGCATCCATGTGCCCCCGTGCCCCCCCTAAATCCGCCCTTGTTGTAGCCTATGTATTATTCTGATGTATAACCTATATTACTGTAAAGTTTCAACCAAATCCGTTCAGTAGTTTTAGCGTGAAAGAGAGACAAACGTACAAGCTTTCGCATTTATAATATTAAGTAGGATAGAAATGGATCTATAATAACTTGTCCCACTGCATACCAGATATTTCTAGCCTATAGGCAATCCATCCGCTTCAATGTGAGTTTGGATGACTCACGCAAGTGATTAAGGTAAATGTACCGGTAGTGGACACTGTTCTGGTAGTGGACACCTCCCGAGTTTAATTTAAAAAACAAGATATCTAGGCCTTCAATCAGCTTCAAATCAAGAGAGATTGTATTTTGCACATTATGGTGGCGACTCTTGCAAATTCCACGATATCACGGTGTCATGGAAGCCAACAATCAGTCATTGCACATTGCCGCTCCACTGAGCACGCTGTTATCTGCTGTCTTCTAGCAAATTTCTTTAAGAAGGTGAGTACAAATTTATTAAATTTTTGACGGTCAGACTTGCTTTTTATTAATGCCCTCAAATATTTACTGATTAATTAGAGTGTATAAATTCATGTTTTGATGTTTGATCTTCAATATTTGCTTAACGGGAGCGGAAATGTTAGATGTCCATCACTGAAACGAATATTTCATGTAATCTTAGTAGTGGACACGACCTGTCCTCTACTGACTCTGGGATGTTATTTTTTTTTGTACTTGAGAACCTTCTGAATGAACATTTAATGCTTTCTTATTCTTATGATTTTGATCCTGGGTTTAGTTTATAGCTATATCTAGTAGTGGACACCTATAATCCGGTGTATGTCCACTATTAAAGCAACTTATTTTAATTACCTAACTTAAATTAAAACCTAATTTAAGTAAATATGGGATTATTATGAGGATCATTATTTATAAATATGGGATTATTATGAGGATCATTATAAAAGGTAGCATTAAAAGGGCCTTAATATTCTGTCCTTTCTTATAGATTGTCGGTATATCTCCTTCTGCAAAACAGTTTTGGGCTTACGATCAACAACAATTGAAGGACGCAGCGGCTGAAGTTTTGGAGGGCATGGCTTTATCTTCAGCAGCAAAAAAACATAACGTCCCCCGAACAAGCCTAAGGAGATATGTTGAAGGTAAAACTAAAGCATTTAAAAAAAATGGGACCTTCAGCAATCCTCTCAGAGGAATAAGATACCATATTGGTCAGGTGGATAGCTTCTTCTCGGGAAGCAGGTCTTCCTCCCAGAAGGAGTTACCCAGGAGGAGCTTTTCGACAGCGTTCAAAAGCTGTTAAAAGACTTAAAAAGGCCAAATAGTTTTACCTATGATCGTCCTGGACGTACCTGGTACCAGCGTTTTATTATAACAAATCCATGCGTGACTATGAGAACTCCACAAAATTTAACAGCCAGTAGGGCATCAATTACCGAAGAAAACATGGTTTTCAGAAGTTGATTCTTATTTAAAAAGCCACGATTTTGATAATATTCTAAGTGAACCCAGCCGGATATTCAACACAGATGAATCTGCATTTTTCCTAAACCCTAAAGGGAGTAGAGTATTGGCGATAAAAGGGGACAAAACTATTTATCAACACGTGAATGCTAACGAAAAAGTCACTGTGTCACTGTTCTTATGAATGCAAACGCAGATGGACAGCTAGGCCCTCCCTTAATTATTTTCAAATATGAAAGAATCCCGCAGGATATTCTTTCTGGAGCTTTCCTCCAGAATGGGGATTAGGAAAATCTGAGAGTGGGTGGATGACTGGCAACCTATTTTACCAAAATATGTCACAAATGTTTTCCACCCTTGGTTGGTCAATCATTCCTCTGCCTTTAATTTTATTCGTTGACGGTCATCAATCCCACCTGACTTAACAGACTAGTGAATCCTTCAAGGATAATGGCATAGTGTTGATAGCCCTCCACCCAAATGCGACCCATCTAATCCAACCAATGGATGTAGCTCTGTTCCGTTCACTAATACTTCACTGGAAAAACAAAGTTCATACCTGGAGAAGAGCCCAGGAGGAAAAACTGAAAAAGAAAGATTTTTCATGGCTTCTGAAAGAAGTGCTATATGAAAATATTGAGCCTTCAATCATGCAAAATGGATACCGTAAGTGTGGACTGGTACCATGGAACCCTGAAGCTCCTCTCAATACATTAAGAAAAACGCGGAGTACTCCTCAAATTCAACCATCACTAGTAGACACTTCTGTCAATGACCATCGCCATATTAGAACTGTCGATTGACTGTCTTTGTAATTAATGAAACGGAGATCAAAACGTTGAATGTGAAAGACGTGGATACAAAACTACCGAAACCCTTGATCTTTGGAGCTAACCCTGGGAGCGAACGGTACCAGTTTCCACATTCAATTGCTGAAGTAACTTGGTAATTATGAGCCTCTTAAAATACTTAAGTACTGCTCTTTTAAGTCATTAGTTTTATGTCATATGTTCTTATTTTCAACAATTTTGTACATTTTTTATTTTTGGATTGACATTCTTATGTATTTTTTTTCTACAAATAAATGCTCTTATGTTCATCTATTTTTTTAAAATATCATATCCTCTTTCTGTATTACATAAGTAAATTAAACACAAGGAAAATTAATTAAAACATAAGTAAATCCCTATTTTTTCAAAGAAAAACTTTGATGTCCACTACTAAATTCATGAGGTGTCCACTATTAAAAATTTGAGTTTTATAGATGTCCACTATTGACAAAAATTTTAAGTTTAGTAAAATTGATGTAAAAATTATAAAATGGCAAAAACCAAAACTTTCATGGTTACGAATTTGAAGAAGGATAGTTTGAGCTTACTTTGGCCACACATTAAATATCATCATCGCCAGAGGTAACCGTGGAGACAGAAAAAACTGTCAAAATGTCCTTAGCTGTGTCCACTACCGGTACATTTACCTTATATCTGATAAAAAAACACATAGAGCGGCCAAAGATTTGCATGGCCTAAAGCGACATCCGAAAAAGACGAATATATATACATATATGTATGCAGATAATTACTGCTCTTGTGGAAGCCAAGACTTGAAGGTCTAGTAATTATTATGGATCAATTGCAATAAATTCTAGAAGATATTGTGCCTCCTATAGTTTTAAGAGAGTTTTCGGAAATAGGTCTATAAACTCTCTGTCTTGTTGACTTGTACATGGGAATAATTTTATAATGGTAAAAACAATATCCTAGGAGGTGTATAAGCGGAGATGGGAAAGGCCATCAATACAAAATTAAGGTCAGGAATGAGTTGATGTTTTAATATTTATGAGTAATTGGTGGTATTTATTTATATTATATTTTATTTATGCTTATCAACTGGTGGTATTTATGGGTAAAAACACGCTCAAGATGTTTTTGATAAAACATTAAGTTTTATATATATTTTTTTTTAATAGAAAACAAAAAAATCATAAAGAAATACTTTTATGGTTTTATGTTTCTGAAATTTTTTTTTCTAAAATGTATTATTTTATTTTTTTTTTATCGTCTTGTCTTGCAGATTTATTCGTAAACATTGCATAAAATTGTAAATAAATTATATGATTATATAAACTATATATTGAAATTAAAAAATAATAATGCTGAGTCATTTTATTATCGTAAAAATTTATAAACAAATTTACTAAGATGAAGGAGTTTCAGATATTTTTAGTTACCAATTCTTTAATTTCATGTATGCAAAATTTATGAATTTAATACTTGAATGCTTTAAAGCGAGACGTAAGATATCACAATTATAGTATTCTGTAGTTTTTTTTTTTATTTAGTTCTTTATGGGGGAGTTTATAAAACAGTATGGGTCACCGAATCTTGTAAGATACATTTCAACTTGCTGTGAAGAAGAATGAACAGTTGTTCGAATGTTGCTGGAACTAGGAATGTTATCTAGGGATCAGAAAACAAACAAATCCTTCTAAATGCTCCTCAACAAGAGCAGTAAGGAAGTCGTCCCGAAATGTACGGGCATGTTTATTTTTTTCCTGTTTATCTTCCTGATAAGATTCCAGTCGCAAAATGGTCTGAATGGGCAAGCAAGCTGAGGAATTGCAGGCGTTGGCATCTGATAGCGGACCTTGCAGTTCCTCTTATGGAGTCCTCCGGCTCTGGAGTGCTGGAGAACTGGAGGCATTAGCATTCCTCGCGCAGGACCTCGGCCATCGTTCAAGGAAGCAGTTCCCTTCTTCAAGAGGTTTCCTTCCATCCGCGATCAGACTCCAGACGGATAATAGTTGTTCGAAGAAGATAACACACTAGCCTTTCAACATTAACAAATGTCTTCTGAAGAAGAAAATCTTGGTGTGTTAAGATAAAGTTAAAAAAAAGAAAAAACTGTACCACTACTACAACCTTTGAAGGGTCTGAGGGTTCAGATGGTAGAGACAGTACTATTTCTTGGACAACGGTGTTGCAAGGAAGTGATTTGTCACTTCCTGTATATTGTAACTATTATTGACTGTATGTAGTTACTATTACTGACTATATAGAAGTTAAATAACCGACTTACATATCATCATCTATACTTCGAAATGTTTGTTAAAACGTTAATTTCTTGATGAAATGTTTACCGAAATATACACATTTCACATATTTACACGTTTTTTCATACTAAAACTCCGGATTATTTTTATACTTGAGAATATTAAAAAAAATACGAATGAAAAGTTAAAATTGTTGTGACTTAGCTCGAAGCGAGAACCTGTGTAACTGATACCTTAAAAATGTAACTGATTGAGCACGGCGAAAGACAAAACCGAGTAATTCCTCAATCCGTTGCTTGGCAACGCGGAGAAAATAATAGGTTGGGTTAAAGAGAAATCCATTATTTTTGCATAAAATTCAGAACTTTGTTTAAGATATTTCGGATTGTCCGATTAGGGTCAAATATTTTGTAGTATAAATTGTTGTTATTTTAAAGGAAGCTTCATAATGCTTCTCTCATAGAAGTCTTGGTTCTTATTGAGAAAAAACTCTAGTAATCGATTTTCACTATCCGAATTTCGTATCACTCAGGAAGTTTTGAAATGCGAGAAAAAGGTGGAAATCGCTTGGTGCCAGGTCCGGACTATATTGTGGATAAATTAATACCTCCCAACCAAGCTCCCGGAGTTTCTGGCGAGTTTTTACAGACCTGTGTAGCCTTGCGTTGTCCTGATAGAACACAATACCTCTTATGTTGGCCGATTCTGGCCGCTTCTGGTCAATTGCTTACTTCAAACGATCCAGTTATTGACAGTAGAGATCTGAATTTAGTGTTTGCCCATACGGAAGCAGCCCATAATAAATGATTCATTTCAAGTATACACAGTAGAACCTTCCTGGCCGTTAGTCCTGGTTTAGCCACCGTAGACCTGCTTCACAATATTGTCGTATGTGACCCATTTCTCATCCCCAGTCACCATCCGTTTAAGAATTGGTCAATTTCATTCCGTGTGGTCAAGGTTTCACAGATGGAAATTCGATCCATCACGTTTTTTGGTGTTAATTGGCGTGGTACCCAAACATTGAGCTTATTTTTGAATCCAGCTTTGCGCAAATGGTTTAAAACTGTTTTATGGTCGATCTTTAGCTCCTGGACGATTTACGACTACTAACATGCCGGTCAACTTCGATTATTTCTGTGATTTTATCGACATTTTCGACTACGGGGCTGCCTGTGCGAGGTGCATCTTTAACATCAAAAATGCCTGAACGGAATCGACGAAACCGAAATTGCACGTAATTAGATGTTACAGTATCGGCACAATAAACACCATTCAAAATTTCAGCGCCCTGGCTTGCATTTTCGCCTAAATCAAAGAAAAACTGTAAAATGTACCGAATTTTCTCTTTGTTGACTATCATTGTTGACACCCTATAACTCACAACAGAATGGAACAAACAAAAACAGCCAAAGAATTTTATCAGCGTGAAATGTCACCGACAACGAGCATAAACTTGCAATTGTTTGATCGATACTTTACGAGATATCGAGCACTACAGCCATCTACCGAGAAAATAATGGTATTTCTTTTTCCCCAACCTATTGTTACATCATTGAAAAACTTTTTGTATAATAGAGATAATAAAATAAACGATGTCTTCTATATTGTTATATTCGGAATTATTGCACATCTAATGCTAAATAAAATACAGGTTATGCTGATACAAGCCGACAATAATATACATAAATAATTTCATACATTCTTGTAAAACTTCCAAGGCCTAAGTGTACGAAGAAATATTCTTATAGACAAATACTCGAAGCAAGATGGATGTTTTTGTCTTCTCGACAGTGAGCAAAGTGCATTCCTAGCGCAGCCAAGAGCCAGCCAGACATTTGGCTAGTGCTGTTTATTTTTACAACTGCCTGTACTCGCAATGTGACCTCTCCCTCTGAGTAACATTATGCAAGGCCTTTCTTCCTTGCCACTTTAAGTTGAAAACTATTACACATGTAGGCCGTAACACAATGAAACGATTGTTATTCTAATTATTTTCTGAACATTAAATATTGTATGCGAACATTTTTCCAATAATAAAACATATGAAATTGCTAGATGTGACACTATTTGGAACGTTATGAGTATCTGAATGAATAGGGTAAGGGTCATTGAGCACGTAGCTTATTACCCTTAGGGTCGGTACCTTTACCCTTAAGAGTAAAGGCAGTTGTTCGCTATCACGTATAGCGAAAGAGCCGTCCTTTTCTTTCATAGTAGCATACAAAAGTTAACTTGTAACACAATAAATATAATGTTATTCAATTAGATGAAAAAGGATCTTTATTTAATAAACAACTCCTAGTCAGTCAACTCTTGGAAATGAGAGGGCTATGTCAATAAAATAGAGCCTGCAGCTCAAAAAGAAACACTAATATTTATTATAATGCAATTGGAAAACCACAATGCAAAGCCTTATGTTTCAAAATTCTCCAGTAAAACACACACTTTCCGATCGATGGTTCGCCTATTCAAGCATTATCAAGACACAAAAAAAGGGTTTTATAGATCACATCTCGAAGAAGCAGGTGCAATACCTCCCACAATAAACAGCCCAAACAGGCTCCAAACCTGATAGACAGCACCCCAACACCAGGACGTCCAACATACAACTGAAAGGAAGGTAATACGCTACCAGCTGGGAAGGCTATATAATCAGCTGATCCATAAAACATATCAAGTAATACTGTACTATTAAACAGGTTTGGAGCCTGTTCGGGCTGTTGATTGTGGGATGTATTGCACCTTCTTCTTAGAGATATGATCTATAAAACCATTTTTTTGTGTCTTGATAATGCGTGAATACGCGAAACGTCGACCGGAAAGTGTTTGTTTTACTGGAGAATTTTTAAACATAAGGCTTTGCATTGTGGTTTTTTCAATTGCATTATAAGAGAGGGGTATGTTTTGCCATCAATGATACAGTATTAATGTAATACATTTTATTATTTAAATAATATTTAGATCAATGGAACTGTAGGAGCCTGGCAAAACTGAGTGTGGGTAACCGGACAGTTTTAAGAAGAACCTTTCTAGTATTTAAAGTGATAATGTACTGCGTATCGCTGTATGTCAATATACTGTTTTAAAATTATCAAAGACTTATTATTTATAAACAAAAGTTACTAATAAACCTAAAGAACTTAATTTTCTCTGAGATCATTGCCTGGGCGGTATAGCAAATATTGAGTACTATTCTATTTTCTGTGTGCCGATTTTTCCTAATGTAAGGTCGTCAAGTCTGTACTTTCCATAGTCAAATCTTTCCAATCTTCACTTTGGAGACTTTTCGCAGACATTTCTGTCATCGATTCTTTATACCATGTTCTTGCTGGGCGGCTTCTTATTTTTCTTTTTCTTAGGAGCACAAAACCTTATTTTTTCCGGGAATCGAACAAGATATATACTTGTCCGTACCATCTCGGTTTCTTTCTCATTATTGTTTTACCGACGGTTTCTCCAAGTTTCTTATTACCTCATTTCTGACCATATCTTCCTTAGTCTTCTTTACACATTTTCCATTATCTATTTCTGTTGGTATAATTTTGGAGGTAAATGGCAGTAATTATAGTAAAACGTGAAAAGTAATTGAATAACTGTAATAAAAAAACCAAGTTCAATTTCAACGCGCTTCAATGGGTCGCCCCGACCATGCATAATAGCAGGGATAAGTTTATACCACCAAGATGTAACAGGGATTTTATTGCTACTATACAGATACATCTAATCGAAGAAGGCTAAAATCAGACACTAATCAACATGGAGTTGGAGAATATGGAAAAAATAGAAAGAAAATTTTTAGGACGTTAGGAAAAGTAGCCTAAAAAAACATAGTAATGTATCAGGGAACCGAGAACTTGGAAACATTAAAAAAAAGGAGATTAATTTTTTCGGGCACATGAAAAGAATGAATGAAAACTGGTTGAACAATGCGATATTCAACAAAGTGATGGAACTAGGAAACACCATAGGATTATAACATGAAAGAGGAAATAACGAGACTTGGTTTTACAGAAAAATATTACCAGGGCAGAGAAACAAACAGAAAACACATTAAGGATCTTGTAGTGAAAAGAAAATGGACATTCGAAGGAATGAAAGAGATGAGTGAGAAAATGAAGAGAATATGGGCTGATAGGAAAGCTAAGTTATACGCGCAGTCCTTGGGCGGCCATTATCGCCCAAAAAAACACATTAAATAACAATTAAAACAGTGAAGGAGAAATCTTAATTAAACAAGGAGCGCTTCTGATATCTCCACTTTCCGCGAACACATATATTAAAGAAATAATAAAAACATAAGGTGGATTATTAGGTAAACTCCGTTGAACCACTAAAGTTGAAATATCTAGAATAATCAGCAATTTGAAATTGATATTTTTAAACTCCTCATACAAGACTGAAAAGACAAGAAACTGCTCGACGTTTTCGGCTACTTCAACATTTACTGGACAAACGATCAATGCTCTCAATTAATTACAAAAGACTCATTTACATGACAGTTATCAGACCTATTTGGACATAAGGAGCTGAGCTTTGGGGCTCTACTAAACCATCCAATTCATCTCGTATTCAATCCTACAATCCAAAATCCTTCGTAAAATCCTCAATGCTCCTCATTATGTCACAAACAAACTCATCCATCATGATCTTAATATCCCATATGTTGCTGATTTGGCCGAAACTAGGTACCTATCCTTCCATGAAAAGCTCCATACACACTTGAATCCGCTAGTATCTCAACTTGCCTCCCAAAATATTCCTGATAACCCTCCGAGGCGTCTGTAAAGAAGATGGCCTCGAGCCCTTCTACTATAGAACTTTATTGGAGTGCTACCGATGGGTAGTTTCTACACAAGTTTTTTTGTTTTTTTTCATGTCCTTTGTTCATACAGCAGATTTACTTGATGTAATATAATTACAGTTGTAAATATCAATAAATTATTCTAATTAAAAATATTTGTAAGCACCCTGATTCGGGCTTTGCTAAGGCACACACAGTCCTTGTCAATAATTTGTAAAATAAATAAAGCCTGTACTACTACAATCCATGAAGGTTCTTTCAGTACGCTGTAGAGACTGTACTTTTTCTAGACTGAACGGTTGCATAGGTAGGTGATTTGTCCTAGATTACGCTGAGCTGCCAGGTTTTTTCCCCTAATTAAGGATACCAACTTTATAGAGGCTGGTGAATTATTTGTAAACGTCTCCTAAAGTTTTCTCCAAATCTTATATAATTATAATTAACATGTATAATTGCATTGAGTTATCGATTTCGTTATAATTTTATTAACATGAATGGTCCGTTCGAATAATTAGCAATCCCTATTATTGCCATATAATTTTTAATGATTTATTTCTTTCTTTGATTTATTTTTAATGATTGGACTAATTTATTTTTGGCTGACTTGTTAATTTATTACAAAGATAATGATCCGGGTGGAGGTCAGAAATCAGAAAGGTGAAATATCTGTATTTGAAAGCTAACGTTTCGGCCCAGATTGCTGGTCTTCTTTAAGAATATTAAATTAAAATTAAATATGATGCATTTTAAAGAATAAAAATAAATATAAATGTCATATGAGAGGGGAAAAACATGGGAAAACAATACAAAAGTGGAGATGATTTAAATTGTTGGATAAAATAAAGGTTTCATATGAATAATATGAACTAAAACAGTGGGATATGAGTGATGAAAATTTTTTTTAAAAACCGTTAAGATAAATATTAACACAGAGGGAAAACCTGGAATAAATAGTTGTACCCTATTTAAAAGATTTTTTTCTGAAGTCCACCCGGGCCATTTTCTTCCCCATATATAATATTCAACTAATATATAAAGGTCAACTAATAATATTTAAGATTATTACACGAAATACAAATTATATGCTGGAGGGTATGGATGTCATATTTTTTTTAATTCGAGGAAGAGGATATAAACCCCAAATGCCACTGCCCATTTCGGTAAATACTATTGAAAATATGCAGCAGCACTGAAAACTAGAGTTCCGCGCTAAATTCAACCAGTGAGCATCATCTCTAAATTGGAAGTGCAGCCAAGATGTTGTTAAATTAAATAATTTCTTCCACCAGTAAACTATTCAGTCGTCCAATGTCAGGGAGACCTTCCTGCAATTACGGTGATTTACACAATCATTCTTCCTCTAACGTTGATGTGACCTTGGTCACACCTGGGCAAACCACCTTTGCCGAAAAACGGTATTTTATACGCTCGCACATGGTTAAATACTGGTTGTTTTAATGTTTAAAATAATAATTATTTCAAAGATAAAACAGTCATGGGTGGTTTAAACACATCATGAAATCCATTCCCGGATTCATATCAACTGTATAAAAATGACTGTCTAGAATCAGTTGTATTCTTATAAATAATCGACAAAATCAATGAAGGATTTGCTAAATACAATATTTATATGAGAGGCCATTAAATAATGGGAATAAAGTGTGTATTAAGGTAACGAACTTTGTTCGGCCTGAAGGTTTTTGTATTGAATTATATGAATAGATATGAAAAAAAATATTGTTTTAAATGATTATAGATATTGTTATAGTTTTATATTATTTTATAGAAATTCTTTGGAATACCCTTGGGTTTATTATTAGCTTAACAAAACAAAATCATACGCTACACAGGATTGTCTTGCTTAAATGGAAACAAAATATTGTGCTTATGAGGTTTTAAGATGAGCTATGAAAGTTTTAGAATGAGTGTAAATTTTTCGTAAATAAAAAAAATATTTTTAAAAATGCATAATATTTTATAGGATATGGAAGGGGGTTCGGTTGACATAAAATTCTCAATTAGTAAAAAAAAATATATTGAATAGTAGATGATAGAGAAGTAATTTTACATTGTTTTGGTAAAGATAGGAAGTAGCTCATTATTTAGACCGCTGAGTTGCTATGCTGAAGGTCCGGGTTCAAATCCGGCAGAGGATAATAAATTATTTAATCTGTTAACAGCTGTGGGATCAGTATAACCTCCTGGGGCTCACCCAGCCTATATAAAGTACTCTTAATTCTGGGAATACCTGGCGGTTTATTATGATGTCGACCAAACAATCTCCTTTACAATCGTTAGAATCTACTAGTACTGCTTAATGATACTAATATCCAGGGGTTCAAGGATACATTAGGATCTGGTAGATATAAAATATTTATTCTGTAATGCGCCGTGGATCTGAACACACTTTGTGAGCCCACTCAGCCTCTATAAAGTAGTGGCAGGTTTTTTTTTTCTAATGGGTGAAATAACTTAGTGTTGAGCGTGATCAAAATCACCTCCCTACACAATCAGTGGACTACAAACAGTAAAGTCCATATACCGATCTTGAGATCTTTCATGGGTTTTAATGGTACAGGTTTTTTTATTTATTTTTATTAGCAATTACTTTTTTTAAAAAACCTGTACCACTACGACCCGTGCATAAGTCTGAGGTTTAGTACATGGTAGAGACTGTACTGTTTCATGGACAACGGTTCTGCAAGGAGGTGACTTGTTCTAGGTCACGCTCAACCGCCAGGTTTTCCCTCTTATTATGGGTACCCTATTTTTATATTTTATAGAGGCTGGATGAGCCCCAGGAGAGTCCTAGATCTCATATGATCCATCTTTCGGGATTTGAACCAGGATTTCCGGCATGGCAACTCAGTGCTCTACCACTGAGCCACACCTCTCCCTTAGCAATTACTTAGAATTCTATAAAAAAACGCTATCATTTTTTAATTTTTATTATTTCCAGTTTGAGAACGAATCATTAAAGCATTTTACCAACATGAAACATTTATAATGCATGGTATCATAATGAATGGTTGACTACTGGATGTTTCAACCTAGTAGTTCGCTGCCAGTACTAGCTTCAACGGACAGTAAGCTTTATGTTTAGTAAACATAGTCTACACGCATACAATATTTACTGATATAATACATAACATGCGTCCTACATAGCCGTGGCTACCCCGAAGAAGGAGAGGATCCTATCATACCTGCGCAGTTCCTTTACGACCTTGCCACTTGTTAATTACCACGCTCTCCAAAAGGAAGCGTTTTAAGCTTAACATGTTGATATTAAAAGGAACACGTCGGACAAAACAGATTTTCTCTTTTAACCTTTCCCAGCGGGATCATTAAAAAAATTTGGCACTGGTCTTTCGGACTGCAGCCTTGTGGCGTACATTTTCGGCGGTACAAGATTCCTTGGCAAAACATTTAAGAGATTTATACGGGGCCGACTGATTTGCTTCCAAAATATTTAAATGCTTATTTAAAAAACTCATCGGCTAGTATGTCAATGGCATAGTTATAAATAAATACAGTATCTAGAAGATAAATAATAATTATAAAAAAATCACATATATGCAGGTTTTTGTGTTCAGTACATTGAAAAAACTTATACTGTCTTAAGATCATGGTTGTGCAGGGAGGTGATTTCGCTGGGATGACGCTCAAACGCCAGGTTTTTCTTAGTAAAGATTACAATGTTTATGACTGTGAATCGACACTATGGAAACTGCAGACTCCACGGGGGCTTACTTATAAAGCGGGTATCCTTAATCGGTGGGTAAATAACACGTTTGAGCGTCATCTGGCACATATCACCTCTCTGCACAACCGTTGACTTAGAAACAGTACAGTCTCTAACATTTACTGATCCCAACAACCCTTTATTGGATCAATTCCTGCCTCTATTCAATTCCGGCTAATCTTACTGATATTATAAATGTGAAAGTTTGTATGTTTGTCTCTCTTTCACGCAAAAACTACTGAACGGATTTGGATGAAACTTTACAGTAATATAGGTTATACATCAGAATAACACATGGGCTACAGCAAGCGCGGATTTGGGGGGCGCACGGGAGCACGTGCCCCCTCTTCCCCCTGACAGTTTATAGGAACTTTGGAGAATCCATTATAGTACATAATTAAAGGAAAATAACATGATCATAGTTGTTAAAATATCAGAAAGAACAAGAGTGAAACTATTTGTTTTGATATACTACTAATCTTACTAATATTATAAATGTGAAAGTTTGTATGTTTGTCTCTCTTTCACGCAAAAACTACTGAACGGATTTGGATGAAACTTTACAGTAATATAGGTTATACATCAGAATAACACATGGGCTATAGCAAGCGCGGATTTAGGGGGGCGCACGGGGGCACGTGCCCCTCCCCACTCCCGACAGTTTTAGAGGTACTGTGGAGAATCCATTATAGTACATAATTAAAGGCAAATCAGGAATTTAGCATCTTGAAAGTTTCAGATAGGTCCTTTGTATGATTTACGAAAGAAGTTTGGATAATTCCACCCTTATTATAATAAGGGTTCAAAGGTTGTATGGAATCCGTCAGTTTTGAAGTTAGACATCTGAAATTTTGTACGAGTAACCTATAGTGAAAAAAATTAAATTATTTAAATAATTAAATTATTTATTATTTTAAATTATTGTTAAAAAGCACTGTCAAGAAACTTTATGCGGTAGTCCAAATTCTATGCGATCGAAGCCGCGGGCAAAAGCTAGTCTATATATATAAAAATGAATGTATATATGTTTGTCCTATATGCATTACTACACAAATCATCCGATTGTCATGAAACTTTGGGAAGTTGTTCAGTACACTCTAGGGAAGGTTTCTACTAACTTTTTTTTCTTATTTTATTTTTTTGGATTTGAAAAAAATTTAAAAAATGTCTAGAAAAAAAATAATTATTTGTCTAAAAAACGTAAGCGACCTTTTTTAAAGAAGATTTAATTTTCTACAATTTGAGCCCAACCGCAGATCTGTAGGTCTAATAGAACCTGAGTTCAGTCCTATCATGTATCACATGACCGAAATCTTATCTATAAATATAAAAATCTCCTGTCACGATGTTTTTCCGGGCTAATCTCCGAAACTACTGGACCGATTTTAATGAAATTCGGCACAGATTGTCATTTTGGGAGGTGAGATTGTCAAACTTTGGGAAGTAGTTTACTACACTCTAGGGAAGGTTTCTACCAACTTTTTTTTCTAATTTTATTGTATTTTTGATTTAAAAGATGAATTAATTGGGAGTATCTTCCTGGATATACTAAATAATTACATGAACCATTATTGGCTCAGTAATTGTGTTATTTTGACAGCGAAAAATGCTGATGTTGACGAAATAAACTTTTCAATACTACTGTTGTTACCAGGTGATCTAATGCCCTTTAAATCCATCAATAATATTGTTGATGAAAACCAAGCTGTAAATTATCCAACTGAATTTTTAAATTCTCTCGATATACCATACAATCATCGGTTGAATAATGGTTCACCTATTATTCTTCTGCGTAATTTGAATCCACCTAAATTATGCAATGGTACATGTTTGGTCATACAAAATATTACTGGAATTGTTATTGAAGCAGCCATGTTGACTGGAATCTTTAAAGAAAAAATCGTTGTGTTGGAACTTATTTCAATAATACCATCAGAACCCATAATACCGTTCAAAAGACTTCAATTTGATATATGCTTGGGTTTTGCTATGCCCATCAACATACATCAAGGCATCAACAAGGATTGAAGGCCAAACAATGTCCATTTGCGGTTTGGACTTAAAATATCCATGTTTCTCCCATGGCAATTATATGTTGCATGCTCACGTATTAGTAAATCATCTAATATATTTGTATTAGCAACGGATAGATTAACAAAAAATATTGTGCATCGATTAGCCATCAATTAAATTGAAATAAATATTTATAATTTAATATAATATTACTATCCATAATTAAAAATCAAACATTATATACCCCATTCAATAAACTCATATTTATATTTTATCAGTTATGAGTGTTGTATATTATATATTTATTGTATAATATAATTAGATATGAGATGAATAAAATGTAAAATCAAAAATCTATTTAATTCGTGTTTTCATTAATTCATTATTTCTTTTAAATTCAAATTTTAAGTAATATTTTTTAATACCATTATAACAGCCACAGCAACGCGTGGCCGGGTCAGCTAGTATCTCTAAAAACCTGGAAGGATTTTTGTTCAGTACTTGGTAGAGACTGTACTGTTCCTATGACCAAGGTTGTACAGGGAAGTGATTTCGACGAGATCATGCTGGTTTTCCTCTAATAAAGGGTACACACTTCCACCCCTTACCTTGCTTTGTATCTACATCTCAGGTTCCCCTCCCCACCTTTATTTTCCACCGCACAGATACCTAGATGCTTATGTATTTTAATTTTAATTTTATATACCATATGTAATTTTAATTGTCTGTATTTTCCATATTTAGCCCTGAAGAAGACCTGCGATGTGGGCCGAAACGTTGGCTCATCAAAAAACAGTTCTCCCTACTTAAGTGCAATTTTTTTTAACTCCACTCGGACCATATTCTTCCTCATATATATATATATGTATATAAAGTCAACTATTATTATTCAAGAGAAATATTTATAGAAATTATTCCTAGCCTTCAGTCTTTATAGATACAATTTTCCATATCCACATTTAAGCATCTTGGAATCATGTTTCTAGTACTATTCAACAATCCTGAGAAGTTCATCTATCGTAAATTATTTAATGGAAAAAAAGTTAAAAAATTCCCGCCAACAAACATAACTATGAAATCTGGATAGTAATATTATTAATAACTAACGATTGAGATGGAGTGAATTTCCGAGGACTTTATTCATGTTGTATAGAACGAAGTTGGCTAAGTTCGGCGGCTTTCTAAGTTGGACAAAGTTGCAAGATACATAGTTAAATAGCGGCCTAAGGGAAAACCCTTCAAGCCGACATGTTCCATTACTCACTTTCAAAGAGGTATCGACCTCCACGTTCATTAATATAAATGTTTCTATTTTTTCCTGACTCTTTACGACGTTTATAAAGAAAATGTTGCTCCTCCAGAAATTCCACAGCGCCCTGTTTTTTTAGTTCTAAACGATTTCTCATCGTTCCATAGGGGGAGGGATAATTTATAAATATTTCGATAAGTAATATATTACATCACTTTAAAAGAAAAATATGGAAAATTACGGTTTCAATCATATTTATTAATTTAAAAATAAAAAACCTGTTTATACTGCATTGTATTGTGAAAAAAAAATACAACCAATGAGGGTCTTGATACTAGCACATTGTAGAGACTTTAGTGTCTCTAACGTTTTTTCAGGTGATTTGTCCGAGATCACACTCAAGCGGAAGTTTTTTTCCCCTAATCATCCACTTTATAAAAGCTGAGTGAGCCCCAATAGGGTCTCCAGATCCCACAGGATCTATTTATGTTATACATCTAAACTCACAATCTTCAGCATAGCAACTCTACCACTGAGCAACTCCGCTCCATTCCGTCTGTTGAATATATCACGAGTAATATATAAAATGGCAAAAGCATATAATTATTATATGCCTTAATAAATGAATAAGTTATGGTTTCAACTTTATTCAATTTTTTGATCAGCGTCTCCGACCATTTTCAATATTAGAACAGTACCATAATCATGCACTTAATAAAATATAAAATTAAATGACTTTCCTATTCCTAGCTTCTCTATTGAATTTTTATTTTTTTGGTTTCGATTTTTATTTTATGGAAAGTCACCCATAACCTGACTACTAAATTTATGAATCTAGTACGTGACAGTTCTAAGGCGAGACTATCACAATTATATACTATATACTGCACATAAAAAAATTGGGTTATCACTAATTGTGTTGTACTTTGCCTAGCATTTTAATATTATTTTTATTATAAAAAGGCTTTAATATTTATTAAAAATTTTACTACATTAAATATTAATGCATGATAATATAATAAAATAAATGCTAAGTAAAGTATATACTACAAAGTTATCAATATTCCTAATCATTTTTACGTTGTATATATCATATCGAATTCTTCATTGAGACCGCATCCTGCCATATCTTTCTGAACTTGGTTAATCAATGAGATTCTTTGTTCGACCTCTTTCCTTCTTCTTCCTTCGTCAAGGCATCGTTACAGATTCATTTTTGTACTCTTCTGCCTTCCATCCACAGTAGGAGTAGGTGCACAAACCACTCTCATCTCTTGATGGTGACTTCGAAAATGGTATTTTGAGCATCTAGTTTATCTCCAATAGTATTTTTGACGTTATAAAATATGATTCTTAAAAAATCAAATTAATCCCCTTGCACCTTTGACTGCCTGATGATGAAATAGATGAACGACGTGCGAAGGAAAAATACACATATTCCGCTATACTTATAAATAAGTCAGCTTGATGCCGAAGATAGAACGATCACCACCTACGTTAGGACCAAGTCGATGCCTATTATTATGGTGAAAAAAAACTTTTATTTGTTCTCAGTGAATCATTCTGATCTGGTGTTTAGAAATAGCTTTCTTTGTTCAATAATATTCTATCATTAACTATCAAACAGTTCTCATTCACTAAATCCTCGAAGTTTATCATCCATAACTTATTAATAATCATTAATAATTAAAAATTATTAATAAACATAATATATTTATATTAAGACTATTTTATTAACTTTAATGCACCCCTAACCGCGTAATCTTTCAATTTGGTAAAAATGATCAATTAATCGAGCACGTAAACCAAAACACGTTTATCATTTAAAAATAAGTAAATAAAAATATTTAATAAGTCTTCATAATATTGATCAGTAAACTTTTTTATTTCATTTTTTTTATCCAATGCCAGCACGTGGCATCTCTGCCATACGCCGCCAGGCCTCCCATTAAAGACATGCATCGTCATCATTGTGTGAAATATCCTGAAGACCACTGCAATGCCGTAGGTGTGCACCGTCCGTTACACCAGAAAGACAAATGGGGCAATCATCGGATTTTGCGATACACATTCTGCAACAGCTTCACCTCTCAGAAGATCTCGGGGGAACTGCTCATGTGCAAGGCACCCCCATTTTGATTAGTAAATGGATGAGCTAACAATAATAAAATAAAAAAAAAAAACTGTTCCACTACACCTCATGAAGGGTCTTGTGCTCAACACATGGTAGAGACTGCAATACTTCTAGGAAAACGGTTGTGCAGAGAGATGATTTGTCCTAGATCATGCTCACCAGGCTTTTTACAGTACCAACTTTATAGAGACTTGATGAGCTGCAGGATGGTCTGTAGCTCCCACAGGTTATTAGCAGATGAAATAATTTATCTGACACAACCGGATTTGAATCCGGAACCTTCATCATAGCAACTCAGCTCTACCCACACTAATATTTTTTACTGCCCCCAATTATTAATAAAATGCTTTATTATTATTTTTTTAAATAAAGTAAATAGACAAAAATACATGCTATTTAATGTGAAAATACTAGCACAGGTTTATAATACATAACTAGTTTTTCGAAACTTTTATTAAGTCCGGATTTTGTTCCTTGTTCACTATTTGGAAATATCGCATTGTTGGATGTTGGAAATTCCACCGGAACCATTCCAATCGATATAAATATAAATATCTCATATCTGATCAGTTTTGCTGGTCTTCGATTTAGAATAGTTCATACTAACCACATTCATAGTAAGTTCACCATGAATTTAGTATGATGCTTTCTACATTTCCTCAAAATCTAATCTTAAATTATATGGTTTAATGCAGAGGTAAACATTGATTTACTTCTTCATTACACCATACAATGTTTTCTATTCTAAAAAAAAAAATATTTGAACTGTTATTTCTGTTTGCGAATTTATTATATATATTAATATGTATTATTGTCATTACATATACGACTCGTAGTTGCTTGTTATCTAATTGGTCCACTATTTATGCGTGTTTAGAGCCAGGTATTGTTTCTTTCTGGATCATTATAACAGTCGCACTATTATTAATATAACGCTAACCAGAACACCGGTGGTTCCCACGGACGTGTCCTGCGTTTGGCAGGCTTATTGCAATGGCGGCACTAAAACGCCATGCCATAGTAACGTCATAGGGTTATGTGTTTTTTTATGGGTGTGACCCTCGACACATGTCTCTCTCCCACACCCTCGTGATTTTATTGCCTTAGTCCGGGACTGCACATACACAGAGTCAAGTAAACCACAGCATGGATTAGCCAAGTAAAATTTGATATAGAAGAAGCCGATATAAAACAAATTGATAACAAAAATGTGGAAGAAAGTGGTCCGGGTAGAGGTAACAATGAATTTCTCTTAGAATTGGAGATAAACTTTATTGATTAGCCAACGTTTCGACCTACTTTGTAGGTCTTCTTCAGGGCTGTGGGGGTGGCTGGGGGGTGATAGGTCCTCACTAGCTTGAAACACATACTTCAAGCTAGCTTCAACATATTTCCCCGTTGTAAAAAGAACCTTAATTTATTTTGTTACTTACACAAACGCCCAAAAAAAACTCATCCCCCACCTCATAGTTCCGTATGTGTTTCAAGCTAGTGAGGACCTAACACCTCCCAGCTCCCCCCCCCCCCAGCCCTGAAGAAGACCTACAAAGTAGGTCGAAACTTTGGCTAATCAATAGAGTTTTTCTCCAATTCTACGAGAAATTCATTGTGACCTCTACCCGGACCACTTTCTTCCACATATATTATCAAGATCAACAATTATCATTCAATATGATAACGAAAATGTTTGGAAAAGTGGTAGAAGAGTGGATAGTAATGCTAGAAAAGTAAGCATTGAAGAAACCAGGAACAACATGGACCGATGAGAGAAAAAGTATAGATAGACAAAAGATGAAGATGAAATGCTTTGCGTGACCCTCCTGGGTTCTCTCCAAGTATAATAAATAAATAACAAATACAGACAATATTTTATACATAACATAATATCCAGGAGCGGAGTAGCAAAGTGTGTTTAGTACTAAGTTGCCGTACCGGGGATTTAGGACAAATCACCTCCCTGCACAACCGTTGTCCTAGAAAGAGTAAAGTTGCTACCTCGTAGTCATACATTCTTTTTTCCCTTACTGCTGTTTTCGGTTCTTCATTCAGCTCTATATTTTATGTAGGCTATTATTTTTTTCCTACTTTTTTTGGGATACGCTTTTAGATTTTTTCTTTTCTTATATATTATACATTATAATTTACATACTTGTAGAGGTAATGACGGTCAATTGATCACAGATAAAGAAGGGATCCTGGAAAGATGGTCCGACCATTTCGGTAGTCTGCTGGGGAGTGTTCGGAACCCTGCCCTAGAAGATAGTTATGGCTCTGACACTATCCAAAATTACAAAGAGTGTGAGCTTCTTGACCCACCAGATGATGAGGAAATTGAGGCTGCAATCCAGAAGCTTAGAAATAATCGAGCACCCGGATGTGATGGCATACCAGCTGAACTTCTGAAGGCTGGTGGAAGGTAAATGATAAAGGTAATTCGAGATCTGCTACACAGTGTATGGATAAGCAAAACTCTCCCGCATGACTGGTACATTGGCCTTATCCTCCCTCTTCACAAGAAAGGAGACCAGATGCTTTGTGATAACTACCGTGGTGTAACACTCCTGAGCTCTGCCTACAAAGTACTTTCGAATGTGGCATTCCAAAGACTACTTCCCCATGCCCAGAGAGAGATTGGAATGTACCAGTGCGGATTTATTAATGGTAGATCTTGTATTGATCAAATATTCTCCCTGAGAACTCTTATGGAAAGGACTAGAGAGTACAACATAACGACCCACCACCTTTTCGTGGATTTCAGCAATGCCTATGACTGTATCATCAGAGGAAAACTGTTTCAAAGTATGGAAGAAATGAATGTCCCCAGACAATTGATAAGCCTCGTGGAATTGCTGAGGAGGGAGTCGAGAAGCCAGGTCAAGATCCAGAATGACTTGTCTGAAGAATTCAAGACAACTAGGGGTCTGAGACAAGGGGATGGACTCTCGTGCCTGTTATTTAATTTTGCACTAGAAAAGGTCATAAGAGACGCAGGGTTACAAGTCACGGGTACGATTCTGACTAAGTCCATCCAAATACTGGCCTATGCAGATGACATAGACATAGTGGGAAGAACACCCAGAGATCTACAACAGGCTTTTCTTGCATTGGAGAATGCTGGACGGCGTATAGGTCTTCAGGTAAACCAAGTAAAGACTAAGTATATGGTGGCTAACCCTTCAAGACAATCGGATCCCACCATCACGTTTGGTCCCTACACATTTGAAAGTGTAGACAGTTTTGTCTACCTCGGTTCTTTGGTCAAAGCAGATGGCTCAACCAGCCCAGAAGTTCAAAGAAGAATATTGGCCGCTAATAGATGTTATTTTGGGATGGCGAAAATTTTACGAAGTCGTCTGATATCAAGAAGAGCCAAGGTCATGCTGTACAAAACAATCATCAGGCCTGTTTTGACTTATGGACCGGAAACCTGGCCTCTGTCCAGGGCAGATGCCAACAGTTTGCTGCTCTTTGAAAGAAAACTATTAAGAAGAATGTTTGGAGCTGTAAGAGTTGGCGATCAATTTAGACTCAGACAAAATGCAGAGCTGTATCTTTTGTATCAGGAGCCTGACGTGGTGAAGCACATAAGAATAGCTAGATTGAGATGGGCTGGACATGTGGCCAGAATGGAGGATAACGCTATCTTAAAAAGACTTCTGTTTGGATTCGTTTATGGAAAAAGAAAACGTGGGCGTCCACGACTTAGATGGTCAGATGAAGTCGAGAGTGATGCAGGCAGCATCATTGGATCCAGAGCTTGGAAGACCTTGGCGCAGGACAGAGAAGAGTTGAGGCGACGTCTTGATGCGACCAGGACCCGTGCTGGGTTGTAGAGCCAGTGATGATGATGATGGTAATTTACATTGTTTTGTTTAAATTTTAATATATTTTTAGTACATGTTATATGTATATTTATTACTCTCGCCTTTCTGGAGTAAGTAAAGAGGCTAAAATTTTCTTTAATAATGTCTACAACCAATCGCCTCAATTTGCATCACATAAGTAAGCATTTATGTTTTTGTAAATAAGCTTTACACATCTGATAAATATTCTCAGTAAATAACTGAAAAGAATGAAAGATTGTTGGTGTATTTATATCCCTCAGCGATTCCACTTCTCAAGATTTCTCAACATCCTTTAGATAATTTAAGAGTTGTTACAAGATCTTCCGTTTGATCTTAGGCCACAATCCTTCGAATAGAATGTTGTTATATGTTAAATAGCGAAATATAACAAAATTTATTAAACCATATTTACTGTTTAAAAAACAGATTGGCCGGATTCGAAGCTCTGACATCTTTAGATGTTAATATTTGGGTCAACTTTTAAAAGAAATGTTTATGTTCATAGAGTCACATATCAATAAATAAAAGATAATTTATTATAGGATAGTGGCAGTTGTCAAAAAATATTTGATCGTCAACTTCAGACAAAAAAAATTTGCGTGAAAATGGAAAAATATTTATTAATTGATATCTACCAGTATTAATATTTTACAAAATAAATTTATGAAACGTATTTTTTATTGTAATTTGTTAACAGTACGTGACGGTTTTATCTCTAACTATTATGAAATACTTCAAAGAAAAATTTATTTTTTAAAAATCGTGAAATATCTATTTGGTGCTTTTTTGTATTTATTGAAGTATTTTTTCTGTTATAATATTATTTATTTTTAACTTATAATGAGTATACATATCAGAATTCATATGAATTATGTTTTTGTTTTTTTTTATCCATATTTTCAGCGATAAACATAATAAAATGTACTTCATTTCATTCAAATTCTCGAGTTCATTCATACCTGATACAGTCGTTTCATTCCCATATAAAATATATATATTAATAAGCCACGTTATAACTGTCATGTCTATTTATAAATACCTAATATCAATATGTATTACTATTGCAATAGTATAGGTTTCAGACCTTGAACTCGATTTTTTTTTTATGTTGCATCGCTCATATGTTTCGCTATCTCTGTTTTATCTATGAATGAGGTTAATGATCTGGTCATAATTTTTCAATTAATCACAGCTAAATTTAAATTTCATTGAAACATCAAATTAGGTACGACTAAGCAGGGCTGTATTAATACATTTTATGGCATAGGAGTTCCTCCATATTTGAGGATTTCTTTTCTTAGCTTTACGGGGTTTCATATGCCCATATCCTGTCCATTTGTACCAAAGAAACCAAATGTTCTATTTATACTACAAAACACTTTTTTGTGTTATTTCTAGTGTTTTTTTTATTCATATAATAAACATTTTTTAATGATAATTTGCTATTTATTTTTCGAAATTGTGATCCCACGTTCACGAAAAGCTTCTACAATTAAATTCCTAAAAACATTACGCAATCAACTTCTCTGCCTCACTTATACACGTTAGTTTTTTTTTTTTATGTAATATTAGATTTATCACCTTATTATTATTACATTTATATGAATAAAGAACGCTATTTCATATTTGTTCTGCGAAATTGTTTATATTTCTTATAATTTTAGAGCTTATACCATCACAATCATTTTATTAATGAAAACATTTTACACAGTAATTAATTTCATTCCGAAATTATTTTATTATTAATTTCAAAATCTAGTCGACGAATTATTGATTTTATTCAAGAATCTTTTTGTTTTTTTTATAGATCAATTTATTGATATTTACAACGATAACAATATTACAACAAGTAAATCTGCTAATATGAACAATATCACATGAAAAAAAAAACACTTGTGGAGAAACTACCCAAATACCCAATTAACCAATTAAGTTCTATAGTAAAAGGTCTCCAGGCCATCTTCTTTTCAGACGCCTCGGAGGGTTATCAGGGTTGAGAGACTAGCAGATTCAAGTGTGTATGGAGCATGTCATGGATAGGTATCTAGTTTTTGGCCTAATCAGCAACATATGGAATATTAAGATCATGATAGATGAGTTTGTTTGTGACATAATAAGGAGCATTGAGGATTTCACGAAGGATTTTGGATTGTAAGGACTTCAAGAATATAAAATGTTTATTTTGTTCCCTCTAGGTTAGTATTTTTTAATTTATAACGCTGTTTCTTCCTGAGTGGTTATAATTCAGATAAACACTTGGAGGACAATATAAAATATTTATTTAAATTATGTTTTTTAGAAATGCTATATCATTAACAAGAAAATAACTAAACGGAATTTTCCAATCAATAAAAATTAGAAAACTCAGGAGTTCAAATTGAAAACAAGGTAGTAGTAATGTTTACCATCTGAGAAAAAAATATAGTTTGAATAATAATAATATAACGAATAATAATTGAATAAAAAAAAATTTATACAGTTAAAAACATAGCTGATAAGATATAAAATAAAATAATTACTATGTAAAAAGGTTTTTTTTTTCAGTTCAACGATTGTGGAGTTAAACTGGTTCTATCATTTCTTAACCTTTACTGGTTTATTAGATTGAGAAAATGATAACCCTATTTAATTAAATGAACAACCAGAAGAAGGTTATTAATAAAATAAGAAAATTAATATATTTCTTCAGCAATAGTTTTAGAAGTACAAGCTAAGAAATATGATTATTCTAAAATTGGTAAGACTCTAGACCAGTATTTCCATAAACGTTAAGGAAGATTTCGTCAGTTATTTTTTTGTAGGTAATTGGCCTATTTTTTTAATAGGAGCCGTTTGAAGTCACCGTTGCCATTATTGCTAATACTGTATTATTTATTAACATTTTTTATATTAGTAATAAGATGAGGTTCGTCATCAGTTTATGGATAGTCAACAATTTTTTCAACTGGATTTCAACTACAAGGACTAAATATTTATTGAACTTTAATTTAGTATAGATTGTAATATGCATTTTTATCATATTCTTTAAAATATAAGATATTCTTTAATATATTATTATAGAGTATAGTGTTATGGCTTTCTAATAGGTTTTATACTGTAGTTTCCAAGAAAATATTTGGTGACCATAACTGGTATTACGAAATCGCTTGTAACATCATATCCGTCATAGGGTTTTTTCCCTTTTTTGGGATGAGGGAGGGGGGATAAAACATCGTGGCACGGCAATGTATAAAGGATGAGTGAGTCATTTCAAAATGTAAACAGACTCTGTAAACATTTTCAAGGCAGAAGATGAGCAGGCATATTCAATGGGAATTCTGAATTTGAGAGGAGCTTTTGGAAATTCAGGCTTAACCGAAGTTTCTACTGTGGATAAAATATCCCATAAATATTACATGAAGTTACGCTCTGCATAACTGATTATTTTTATTAAATAAGTTTAGGAAGGAAGTTAATTTTTTTACATTTTCAGTGTCTATGCTACAAACGAGAATTTTTTTTATGATTTTTTTTTTTTTTTGTGAAAACGTTGATAATCTACAAGAATATTATGTTAAAGAAATCAGCATGTACCCTTCTATGGTGAACTTATCTTGGGTCTTAGTTTGATAAGACTACTTTAGTTAGTTTAGTTATCACTTCAAACTAATTTTTTTTTTTAAAGAGAAAAGATTGAGAACGAAACTTTGGTTAGAGCACTGTCCCGGAGAGCAAAGGATCCGAGTTCGAATTCCGGTCGGGGGCATATGGATATATCTTCTCTTTAAAAAATCAAAATATTTAAAAATTAAAACAATTAACAAAACAATTTTTAAAAAATAATTTTTTTTAGTGGTGCCTCTTTCTTTCTGTATATGTCAAGATTCTTACTTTCTTATATATTTATAATATTAATAAAACAAGCTTAGCGAACCCGATGTCTAGATGACGGTAACACCAATTGCTGCTAGCAAACTTCCATCCACAGATTACCACCCAAATCCTAAATAGTAATGATGTATTGTAAAGGTGATCTCAACCCTTAGTGAAATCCTCCCACATACGCCACGGTTTACTCCTCAGACGTTTACCAGTCGGTTCAGCTAAATTAGCTAAATAAAATCATGAAAGGACTGGTGTCGAGTTTGGGCCAAATCCACAACAATCGGAAAGTTTAGTTCATTATGGATGACTTTATTCGTAACAAAGTTAGGAGCATTAAGGATTTTGGATTCTAAGAATTGGATACGAGAGGAATTCGATGGCTTATTGGAGCTCCAAAGCCCCATTCCCTAAGTCCAAATGGTTCTTATAATAGTCACGTATATGAGTCTTTTGTAATTAATTGGGAGCTTATAGCGTTTGTCTAGTAGGTGTTGAAGTAGCCTGAAACGGCTCACAGTTTCTTGTCTTTTCAGTCTAGTATGAAGATTCAAAGTCGATCCTTTTCAAGAAATATTCTACTGGAGTCAGTGGGTTGATCTGTTTCCGACGAAGTGCAAAAGTGATTTGACGAGATATTTATATTAACTCTCCACTTTTGACACCATACTTCAAGGTCAGTGATATGGGATCGTAGAGTATGGGGTTCAGTAACTGGATTAGTGTTGAATAATTATGCGATAATACAAAATTATCTTCAGCATAGGTGGTAAGGATAGTATTACGATGGGTTGGGGCGTCCCAGTATATACTGCATAGAGGACTGGACTCAGAATAATGCCTTCTACTATTCTTTATGTTTTTTTTTTTTTTTGAGGTTTTGCTCATTTTTATTGATATATATAAAATATATATACTCGCAACAATAGCACAGCAAGAGATTGGATGACTTGTTAACACCCACAGATAAGCTGACAGTTCCTTTTTCGGTAGGACTTAGATCGCCTCTGCCGATGCGCCCACTGTTATATCTGACTCAGTAGCCCCTTGCTGTTCAGATTTCTCTCCTGCCAGGAACATCCGGAAAGTCATGATAGACCCTGTAGTCATATAGTGGTATGATTCCAAAGCACAGTGGTCAATTTTTTAACTAAATAAAAACCCAAAACTCGTTTTATCGACTACATCGTTCAAGTATCATCATTAGTAAATTGACATAAATACAAATTGTAATATATATATATATATATATATATATATATATATATATATAGAGAGAGAGAGAGAGAGAGAGAGAGAGAGAGAGAGAGAGTGAGCGAGAGAGAGAGAGAGAGAGAATAGAGAGTACCACAAGAGCGTTATATTACTAAACTACTGTGATTATTCGACCATTATAAATAACATCATGAATTAATTGCTCAAATAATTATTTGTCTTACAAATATTACTGATATTACTGGGAATCATTAACTACATATTACAGGAATATATAGTTATTGTCAATTACATAATACATTATTAATTACATATTACAGGAGCATATTTATTTCCCCGTCAAATTTACTTTCCAACTTTTATTTTCACTTCAGTCTTGTTTTTTTGTTTTTTAAAAGTTATTTATTGAAATTTTCAACTGTGCAATATAACACATCGAGTAAATATAATGAAAGATAAATAATGGCACGAGATAAAGATAAGTAGAGAAACTTTTCCTTTTATGTTATAATTATGTAATCAGAGATACATATATGAATCCATTTATTTTATTATTAATTTAAAATCTAAAAAATTAGAGTGTGTACAATTTAGTTCAATTAGACATTAAACACTAATTTATATTGTATTATATTTATAGTTATTAATTATTAGTTATGTTATTATTGTTTATATAGATTGTACGTTTTACGATACCTGATATCCCACGCGTTACAGGTGCGAGTATGAATCACGATGGCTAAGCTACCATGAATGGAAATCTCCTTTATTGAACGGACTTGCGACATATAACTTGATCACTTAATAAATCAGCTTAATGTCGTGAAATGAATTCACCTTTTTAAACGCAATAATACAGTATATTACGACTGGCTGACTGTAAAATGAATCTCGATATCCCATGAATTTTGTTTAAAACTTTGGATCAACTGTTTTTGAAGCCTCAAAAATGGATAAGAGGAATTCTACCCCAAGATAGTTCCTATCCTGTAAAAAATCATGAGTAATTAAAAAAAAAATTGAATGATCGAAAGGAGTATCAGTAAACATAATTAGCAAACCATTGTAATTTATCCCAGTTGAATAATTAAAAAAAATTCTACATCTATTAATTTATTTTTTATGACCCAATGTTCTAATCTTAATATTATACGTAACAAAAGATATGTGGTAAGATAACATTCACTTATTGTTAAGTAAAAAAAAAAAAAAAAAAAAAATGCATCACTAAAACTTATGAGGGGTTTAATAAAAGCGTTGTTTCTATGAAATATTAAAAAAAATATTCATTAATTAATTTTTTAATGACCTATTCGTCTAATCTTATAAAAAAAATGGAACCATTTCAACTTATGAAGGGTATTGGGTTCAGTACATGATAGGGAAAGCTTTGTTTCTATGAAACATTTATAAAAATTAGATTTTTTATTTTTTTTTAAACTGTACCACTACAACCTAACATCTGCTCAGTACATAGTAGAGACTCAACTGTTGTCTCCTCCTAGGACATCGGTTGTGATGGAAATTAATTCGTCCGCGATCACCCTTAACTGTCAGGTTTTTCCCCATTTAAATGTAGCTACTTAATAGAGGTCTATAAGCCCCAGGAGGATCTGTGGTTCCCACAGGCTACAAACGTGGCCGTTAGAACATTAGCACAAGGTTAGCCGAATCTACTAAGCTCTAAAACATATCATTAGACAAATAACCCAGCCAACCACAATGACCTCACGCCAAACCTACTGTCGAGGACACTAGTTATGGATTACTGTGGAGAGTATGTATTGTTACCTACATGATTTCATCGGAATGCAATAAGGTATTCCATCCAATATATTATTATTGGCATGGGGGTCCCAAGCCTTTTCGGTGTTAGGTACTCGTTATAGACCCCAATATCCTTATTATACCTGGTAAGGCAAAATTTAGGACTTCCGATTAGTATGTTAGTAAGACTAGTAGGACTCCGATTAGGTATAGCAACGTAAAGTGACGTTAAATCATAAACAAACAAAGATAGCTCTTGCATATCCATTTAAATGCCTTTAACGTGTTTTCTCCCTTCCTATACATCCGCATTAGATTTCCATACTTAGCTACTATGTATGAGTGCATTGTCATTGTATCGAGAGCCAACTCTTGCCTTGACTTTGCTCCCGTGCAATAAATAAAACACCAGTTTAAAAGAGTAGCGCTTCCTCATTAAACAGAATTATACTTCCCGCAAGCAGTTAACCCGATATACGTGATCGGTTAACAGAATAAGTAAGCCCAGACAGGGAGTGATTGAGCGCAGTATGTTGAGTGGAGAGTTACTTTGCTCAAGGTTCCGGGTTTGAACCCAGCCGAGGTTGATATTTAAATTAAATTAAATATTATTTAATCTGTTCACAGCCGAGTTTGGATCCTTGGGATATGGAAACCCTTCTGGGACTCGACCAGATTCTATAAAGTGTTTACTATTAATTGGAGGAAATTCATGACAGTTGAGTGTGATCTCTGACAAATCACCTACACAGGCCAACAAAAAATGTCTTTTGAAAACTTTTTTAAATTTAATAGTTGATCTTTATAGATTTTTATGTGATGAATCTAAATCTATCCTTAGTTTTTTGTATCATCTATAGTTTGAGAGCAGTACACTAAATCAACTTCTTGTTCATAAAGCTTGGAAAATTGTTGCTCTCTCTTCCTGTACACATAAATGCTGGTTCCAACCGCCAAAAAGTTCTTTTCTTTTAGTCTAGAGCCAAGCCATTCAGCTTTTTCTTTCGTTACGCCAAGATCCCTAACCAAGTCGTTAAGCTCGATTTGAGTAAACAGTTTCGGCTCTACATTTTCTGTAAAACATTGGAATTCTTCATCATCTTGTTCATCTAACTCCGATTGTACATCAGAAAATACTTCAGTTGTAATAGAATTTAAATCATCTGATGGTTCAGGGACCGGCAAATCCATACCGTGCCCTATTGGTCCGATGGCGGACGGAAGGTAAGGGTAGCTTATTACCTCCTTGTTTTTTGAGTTATAACCATTAATATCGACACTGCAAAAGTAGCAATCATCAGAATGATTTATTGGCTCTCCATATAATAGGAACAGCAAATTTAAAGGGTTTTTTCTTCTTTTTCGAACATTTTCTTAGATCTTCGACACATGCATAGCATACCTTATGCGGTGCCCAAGATTTGTCCTGATCACCAAGTTTAGTTCCAAAGTATGATAGATAAACCTTTTTGACAAAGTCTGTAATGTTTCTTTGTTGTTTTTTTTAATCATAAACTCACCATAAATATAACAAAAAGTGACAGCAGAGTTTTTACAACCGCAACAACAATTACAACAATGTCTAATTGTACTGAGCACATGTACAGGAAACGTGAAAGTAAGGTTAGGTTGACAGTAAACAAAACATCAGCTATTAACAGAAAAAAGAATCAACCTTTTTTGGCCAACAAATGTGTTTCAGCAGTGCTGCCAACTTCATCCACACCAATAGACCTGGTTTTTCAGTTATTTGTTTTAAATATTAAAGCTGTTCAATTCATTAAAAATCGCTTAATTTAATAAACTTAACTATAAAATGTGAAGAAATTGTGGGTTATACAGCTTTTTTAATATCATATTTGGATTCAGCACCCTAAAAACTATAGGAATAAGGTATTTTTAGTACAAAAGTTTTTTCATCGTTGGCCTGTGCTATCTGCCATTAGAAACAGTAAACTCTCTACCATGTATGGAACACAAGAATCTTCTTTGGTCGTGATGGTACAGGTTTCTGGAAGAGTAGAAACTCCTCATTACACATATTGGGTTCTCTGGAATATAATGCAGGGTTTTATTTTCTTCATAATGCCTCACCAAATACGAAGGCAGTATAAGTGAGTGCACTGTTCAGAGGATTAATTAGTATTTATATTTATAAAAGTCGAAAGTCCGACAAATAAAAAGAGTTTACTATGTGTATTTGTAATTATGCACGAAAAACTGCTGCTATGATTGAAATGTTTTTTGTTTTTTTACACTACGGATCTATTCTAGTTAGGAAAAGTATGGTTGGTTAACGACGTTCCAATTCCACCAGTTTCCCCTGATAGGATGTTTTCCCCAACGCACCTTATACGCCGGAATTAATTTGCCGTCTCTTAGCAACTCTGTTAGCCGTGGGCGAATGATATTTTTTACGACAGCTTCAAGACAAACATCATCGGTCTCAACGTTAGTCTTTACGAGGACTGGGCGCTGGCCAAAGGAAGGCTCAACAAACAACCGGATGATTAATATGAGGTGGGGACCAGGCGCCCACACGATCAAATTGCCGCCTCGGGGCCTAAATTCCTCCCAGCCAATGGAATCTTTGAGGAGGTTTTATTTGTAAGGGGGCAGGATGCAATTCGACTGAACGATGATTGGCCACCGTTTGCTCTGCAAATTAATGGTCTTTTTATTTTGAGTGTTTAAAGCAATTGCTCGAATTCGGAATTGCTCGGAATTTAAGAAATGTCCAAGCCCTTTCCTACTTTTCTCTGCTGGGTATCTCTATATGACCGCTTTAGTCATACTCCTAGATTGGATGTCTCCCTTTGAATATTTTTCCTCCAAAATGGAGTTTTGCCACAGCGCCCATTTGTTATTTACATGGAATACTTTATATTATACTTACATATACTTTTATTAAAAATAAGTAATTATATTATTTGTAAGATATTAAATATTCTTTCTCATATGTGCTATGTAAAGTTAGTGGAGTCATACTGCATCATACTCTGACCTAACAAATTCTTATTTTGAAAATATTTCCCGGAAGCTCCATGCAATACTTCCCCCCAATCATTGGAACCGAAGTTTAGCTTTAAATATAACCGCACTATCTACTTCCATTTGGCTCTTCTCCTTATATGTGGTTGATTCTGGAGATCTAGAGTCAAAATGAAAGTGTTTTGTTAGATTCATCTTCAGAATCTCAGTACATGTATTTACTATTTTATTAAAATAGTGACAGAATATAATAAAATTAAAATAGTGACAGATATAATAAAATTAAAGATAATGAACAGAAATTAAAATAGTGACAGATATAATAATTAAAGATAACGAATATAAAATACAGGAAATAAAGGTACAGAAAGGATAAAAAAAGTAAACATAATATACAGGGAAAGAAAAATGAGGAGGTAAACAGAAAGATAACAAAATGAGAAGATTAAAATATAAAAAAAAGGTGGAATATGAAGTATTTAGAAAAAAATAGTTTAATTATAGATATAAAATGTATGATAAAAGACTTCTAAAGGTTACATAAGAAAACTGAAAGAAATTTGTAACAAAATGTGATGCCATATAATAAATAATTGAAGAATTATATCTGTCACTATTTTAATTTCTGTTCATTGTCTTTAATTTTATTATATCTGTCACTATTTTAATTTTATTATATTCTGTCACTATTTTAATATTCGTTATCTTTAATTATCATATCTGTCACTATTTTAATTTTCTACATTACATGTCACTATTTTCTTGTTGCTGTAACGTTTTTATATATTTTTTGTTCTGTTTGTTTCTCTCTCATAGCCCTGAAGATGGCCTACATTGTAGGTCGAAACGTCGGCACACAATAAATAAGTATGCACTTATTATGGTGTATTAACACAACCATACCCCAACTATCTCTATCCTTACATATGCTGTATTTTGTTTGCGATTATACAATATGTTTTTCTCGCAACGAACATGAATTATTACATTAGCTAACGAGTCCAGACATACTATATAGATATATTAGTTTTGAATTCTCAACACAGACATACATGACGAGCTTACCGAAAATATCAAAATACACTTAGGCCTCTAAATTTCTCTGTAAAAATAACATGGGTAAAGGGTCACTCTGGTATTGAGGGCAATGAGATAGCGGATAAATTAGCAAAAGAGGCAGCACAATGTGATATGTCTCCATCTTTTCAAAAAACACCAATTTCGTTCATAAAATTAAAAATTAGGGAAGAATCAATTATGAGGTGGAATGAACGGTGGACTATTTCAAACCAATCTCCTAGTTTGCATAGGTTTATTCCAAAACTAACAATAAAAACTATAAATTAATAAAATCCACTAACTACAAAATAACTCAGCTTTTGACTGAACATGGACATACCAAATCATACTTACACAGATTTAACACAACCAACGACAGTACTTGCTCAATAGACAAAGAAGAACAGACATTTAAACACATAATATATGACTACCAAATGTATGAAGGACAAAGATCGAAATTAATTATCTCCACAATATTAAGAGAGAAAGTTTGGCCAGTAGCTGAACATGATCTATACAATACATTACGACCCGAATTCACTAAATTTATTTACAGTATTGATTTCGAAAAGTTGAGAACCATTTAAGAATAATCATACAATGTAAAACTTAGATAATCATTATATAATTATTGTAATTTTAATTTTGTTAATTTGTAACAGCATGTAAGTAATAATGTCTTTTGTATATGTTAGAATTATCAAATTGTGGTTAATCCTTATTGTAAAGATGAATTTAAGAGGCACATAGTATACTCAAGTATGGAATGTGCCAATCTATAAACGGTCCTTTCAAAGGGTTACTTTGAAAGGAAAAAAAAAGAGTCCAGATATACACGGGCTTTTCTAAGTAACTCCTACACAATTGAGCGAGGGAAGGTAGGATGCGAGGGCGGGCGGGAAGTAGGCCACGCTTCGAGGCCGAGTGTATTTGAATCCCACACGATTATAAGTAGATAGAGAGTGGACCCAGCGAGATATCTCCGAGAATCCTGAAGGTGAAATATATAGATATAACCTGTACCACTACAACTCATGAAGGGTCTTGGGTTCAGTACGTGGTAAAGACTGTACTGTTTCTTGGACAACGCAAGTTCAGGGAGGTGATTTATCCTAGATCACGCTCAACCGCTAGATTTTTCCCCCTATTTCGGGTACCCACTTATACCGGCAGGGTGAGCCCCAGAAGTATCCTATATCGTAAATGATAAAATAAAATCTGCCACAGCCGGATTTGAACACGGAACCTTCTGCACGGCAACTCGGCGATATACGTACACATACACACAATGATTAAAAGTAATGTACTATTTAAAATAAGAAGTAATGAACTTAGAAAAAAATGGATGTTATTGTTATTTTAAGTATAGATGATACTGGATTAAATAGAAAGTGAAATATCTGCTATATTGGCTTTACTGCCCAAGCTATGATCTCAGGGAAAAGTCAGATCCTTTTATCTGAATATAATTAAATACTAAAATGGGATGCCACCCTGAGATCGTTATACTTAATATGTAATAATTTTATGTTATTAATAATTAAGAGACTTATATAGTCTTCTCCAAAGGTTAACGTGGTTGACTGACCAGGAATTGTTTATTAAATAAGAATAATTATAGAAGAACATTATATTTTATTTGTGCTGATCATGGTTACAGACTTAAAAACAACTTACAATGAAAACCGGAAGCTATAGGTGACTTATGAAACATGGGGCCTCATTCTCCATCCTCCTCATTACGTCTTGACTTGGCTGCTGCGTACCGACAACCCCCCCTCTCTTCAAAGTAAAGTCATGAACCCTAAGGACCATTTTACTCTACCTGGCCTAGGCCCCTTATTGTCACCTATAGCATATCGTTGACAAATATGGGGAAAAAAGGAAATATCGGCAAATCCTGTAGTATGCCTTGTGGCAGAGGTTGACATTGCGTACAAGAAACGATCGGTGAAGATGGATTGAAAGTGAATGGAATAGACTATGATGTATAGGCAGGAAGGTAGTGTGGCCGTATATACAATATATAAATATATACTTCAGAAAGTTAACGAGTAGACTGAATCTCAAAAAATTAAAGTAAAACTATGTGTATAGTGTTTTTCTCTGGGTCTATCCTAGAGATTCAAGTAGATTTCATTAAGTGCTACATTTTATTGAGTGATTTTACCAGATGGGAAAACGGTTAAAACTTAATAAAATTAAAAAAAATAATAGCATTATGTTCATTTTTTACGGTTAAATTAATAATTTTAACCACATTAAAATTGCACTAATTTTTTTTTTTTTTAAATCAAAGTTGTTTGGAATTTTTGATATTCGTGCAATATTGGAAAATTTCATTCATATTTTTTATTCCTCTTTAATTTTTCCGGTATAAAAAAGGTTAATTTTTTAGTTATTCATTTTATATCCTGGATGCCATTGGACCATTTTAAAAGATATTTTTATCCAACACCGATAGTAATTTAGTTCTAAAGGAAAAAAACAGTAATGAGTATATTTTCTTATTGTTACTATTGTTACTAATATAAAACTATTGACCATCATCATAGTCCATACTCTCAACCGCTCATGCAGTGTGTGATAAAAATATTGGTATTACATACACCTTTTTCAAGGCCATTACATATGATTAAAGTAATAATAATTCTACAAATTATATCTTTTTTTAAAAAAATATGAATATTACATAGAGTTCCCAGACCAAATTACAAAAAAAGGCTCTTTTAAGAAATTGTTTCTTATTCTCACCGATTATATATAAAAAATAATATATGTTGAACAATGTTAATTGAATTTATATAAATATGTATACAAATCAATGAGAGAAAATAATTAAATTACTTTATAATTGAAATTATCCCTACTTTTGAATATGATCTTTAAATATTTTTATTTGAAAAGAAAAGATATGCCCAGGGCCGGGATTCGAACCCGCGTCTCCCACGTCTCCGTCGTGGTGCTTTACCAACTAAGCCATCCTGTATATTTTTTTTGTTAGATGTTATAATTTTTAAATATTTTTATTTGAAAAAAAAGATATGATAGGATGGCTTAGTTGCTAAAGTACCACGACGGATACGTGGGAGACCCGGGTTCGAGTCCCGGTCCTGGCCATATATTTTCTTTTCAAATAAAAATATTTAAAAATTATAAAACTAACAAAAAAATAAAATAAATAAATTATCATAATATGTAATGACGTAAGTCAACAAGATCTAAATTAAAGTAATGTTTAATAAACATTCTCCCCGTGTATACATCGCAAATTGCGAAAACAAGGAGATATAGGATCAATGAAAAGAAAGGATATGCTTGGCCGAGAAGCGAACCAGGATGGCTTAGTTGGTAAAGCACCACGACGAATACGTGGGTGACGCGTGTTCGAGTCCCGGTCCTGGTCATATATTTTCTTTTCAATTAAAAATATTTAAAGATCATATTCAAAAGTAGGGATAATTTAAATTATAAAATTTTTTTAAATTCTCTCATTGATTTTCATACCCATTTATATAAATTCAATTAACATTGTTCAACATATATTATTTTGTTTATATAATCGGTTAGAATAAGAAATAATAATTCTACAAGTTATATCTTTTTTTTTAAATATGAATACTACATAGAGTTCCTAGACCAAATTACAAAAAAAGGCTCTTTTAAGAAACTGTTTCTTATTCTAACCGATTATATATAAAAAATAGTATATGTTGAACAACATTAATTGAATTTATATAAATAGGTATGAAAATCAATGAGGGAAAATTGAATAAAATAATTAAATTACTTTATAATTTAAATTATCCCTATTTTTGTATATGGTTGAGTAAACCGTAATAAGATTGGAATACAACAGTATTATTTCTATATTTTACTCTATTTCTTTTTATTCTTACAGTTTTTATATATCATTTTTAATTTGTTTGTAACTTAAATACCTAGACCTACCACTAAAGGGTGGAAACATTGTTTTTCAAATAAAAAGTTGAACCCTATTTAATGAATTATTTCTCTGACCTCCACCCAGATCATTCCCAAAAAAGTAGTACAAAGTCAAATTAAAATTCTATTAAATATTTTTATTAATATATTTAAAAAAAATATATATTAAAAAAATTATATCATATAAAAATAAAATAAATTATAATAAAATTCTATTACATCTCAGTATCTTTTTTTACTTCATAGTCCATTCATAGATCACTGTTGTACTTTTATTTTAGATTCTCTATTCATAGTTTTCGTGATGATTCATCGATTATTTTGATGATGCCGAACGATATTTAAAACTGTATAAACTAAAAATTCTAATAATATACCGCCCAATCGCGGATGACGTAGGAACCCGTTCATTGTTGCCCAGGCATGATTAATTTTCTAAATTCGTTCATTATTTATTTTTAACGCACTATTCACTAGTTACGTTTCAAATAATTCTATTTTTCCTTTGAGGGTCATGAAGAAAAAGTTTATTATTTTAAGCCACTGAAGGTGATTAATGATGGTTAACCATATAATTAACAAACAACTATTGTAAAGTAGTTTTCTATTAATAAATAATTTATTAGTTAATTTCAACTCCTATACTAAATAAGTAATACGTTCCTAGTTTCAATATTATTACTTCTCGATTTTTTTAGTTTATTAAGATATATTTTTTAATCAAGACTATTCTTTTTCATTTTAATAAAATTAAAAACTATAAATATCTTCAAATTTACATTCATGTATGTATGCATATAATATAAATTAAAAAATATATAAAGAATTATCACTACAACCCATGAAGGATCTTCTGATAAGCAAATGGTAGAGTTTGTACTGGTTGTTGGCTTGGTTAGCCCCAGGATGGTCTCCACATCCATCAGCGTCCATCCATACATATAATAAGTTTTTATTCTTCAATGAAATAATGAACTTAGTAGCATAATTAAACTAAAATGCTAATGTCGTACGAATATTTTTAACGATTTGTATTTCCAGGAATTACATGAATTGTATTAACTACACGTATATCTTATATAGATGGCAGATTTCATATGATGTTACATTCAAGAATTCTATTCTGAAAAGAGGGTGATATTTTTAGTTTCCAGTCCGCTTTCTCTAAAATTGCTATTTCTACGTTTCTTAACGGTTGTTCAGTGTAAACACAAAAACTTTGAATCGTGTAGGAAACTTAATACCACTTTTTTTATAACAAATGTTATTTTAAATTAGTTACTAAGGCAAAAACACTGATAAACAGTAACCATTTTATTTTAAACATTGATAACAATTTTATTTTTTATATGTTTGATTTTATTTAATGCTACATATACCAGTTCTTCCGAAACATACAGAAAATTGTGTAATCTTGGTAATTAATCATAAAAATGCTTTGTCTTAAGTATCCAAGGAGAATGTTGAAACGGACAGTTTTCAAAATATAAGAGAAAAAATGAAAATAAAAATGTATAGAGTCTCTCTTCTTCGCCTCTCACACAAGGAAACTTTTGTACAATTCATTTTAAGTATGAAGGGATTTTTGCACAAATTTTCAAAACTCTGGGCTTTTATCGCTATATTAAAAATAAACCTGTACCACTATAACCCATGAATGGTGTTGGGTTGAGTACACGGTAGAGAAGGTACTGTAACGATTATGCAGGGAGGTGATCAAACTCAAGCACCCGGTTTTTTCTCCCTAATTAAGGCTAATGACTTAATGAAGACTGGGTGAGCCCCATGAGAGTCCAAAAATTTCACAGGGTCCTCTTATTACTGATAACAAATAAAAAAATTTATCTACCCCAGCGGTTTTCGAACCTGGTATCCTAGCACAGCAACTAAGCGCTTTACACAGTGAGCTACTCACTTTCTCTGTATTAGATTATTTTTCAAATTAGGGTAAACTTCACGTTTTAGTTCCTGCCTTGTAAAGTTGTGTCAATCGAACATGTTTTAGCAAAAATGGAAAGGAGAGGATCCATGAAATTAAAAAAGATATGACAGAAATTGGCATAGCTGATGATATGATACAGGGCAGTACAACTTTTGTGGAATCGTAGCTTTGAGGGTTTCTTGGAGAGGGAGATGAGAATTGGAACCAGGAGCTGATCAGAGGAGAGAAGGTAAGAGCAGAGTGAAAAGATGAAGAAACTTGGGAAGAAGAAAACGGAAAGAAGAGCGACGAAGAATACATGAAATTACCCAATCACGCGGTCCTAGATGGCCATAAATGCGTAGAAGAATAAATGCTTGTAATATCATGAATATTTTATTTAATGATGCTTACCTACTTATACCATAACATGTATGTAAGTATGTATATTACAGTCCTGAAGTAATTTGTAATTGTTAAATAATAGGAAAATTCTTGCAAATAAATCGTTAAAATGGGTGGTAGCTATCAATAAAACTAAAATACCGAACATAATTCATTTAGGTACTTTAAAAAAACAAAACAGAATCGGCTCAAGATTGCTAGCTAGTGGGGTGAGAACTGATGAGGTATCAGTCAAGAAGTGTAATTTAGAGAGTTTATTTCAATATTGATTTTAAAAAATAATAAGACTTGGGAAACACCACATATCACCACATATCTGAGTCCACGTACTCTTACCCAAACCCAAATCCGATAGATCACTCTTGACGCAATCCTTTATACTACGCCTCGGGCTACTCTTCAAACGCTCACTTGTCGGTTCAGTGTTTATGACCTTTTTAGGAATTATTAAGCTGAACAACTTAACATCTCATTCTTCGCGACTTGAATTATATCAACCAGTTCATGGTCTGCAAGAACATAATACATTGGTCCTTGACCCTGCAATGTGACCTACCCTCTACAGTGGGGATTAAATATTTCACGAAATACGCTATTTTCAAATATTTAAGACGTTGGTTCGTCAGCTATGAAGTATGATATTTTTGTAAATCCAAATTTTTTTAAATTTCTTAAATTCTTTTGAAATTCTTTCGTGACGGCTTGAGCTTATAAGGTGGAGAACGAAAAGCGATATAGTAACGTATAGACACTTCTTGTCTGTAACCGTGCCTTAGCTTCTTAAAACGCTTAACGAAAATCTGTAAATATTTCTATTATCGATATTGTTTAAGAACGTTGGAAGAATGATATTTTTATAAACACTTATTTTTAAATTTTTTAACAAAAACCCAAGCTAATGTCTAGACCGAAAAACAACAGACACTTCTTGTCTATAACCGTGCATTAGAATTTTAACCCTTAAATTGGACTTATATAGCCGGGAAAAAGCAATCGGTAGGTACTATGAGCGCATAGTTTTTCAATTTTTCATGTAGCAATTACATGAAATTATGATTAAAACATTATGTATAACACTATGAGGTACAGATATATACTTATAACCTCTGCTACGGCATTAAAGAAAGACAGATTATAACAGTCAGGTTTATAGAAAAAAAATTAAAATAAAGTAAAAATATTAAAGGGTTTAAATTACTTCGTATATCCTGATATTTTCAATCGATTTTAAGGTAGGTATTGTTGATATATTTTTCGTAATAGCCCGAGACACTAAATAGCTAAGAAGGCACTCCAAATCTTTTTTATTATTTTTATGATGTAACAATGTACATTTTAATATATTAATGATGCTTGAAGATAATGTTATGTTATTATAGAATCTAGTGCACAATAAATACTATAATAATTTATTAGCGCCATGAACATTTAATCATGCAATAGAGCTGGCACGAGTGAAAAGTATTCAGTCCACAGCAATGATAAGCGCCATAGAGTTTTAAGGGTAAAACGCTTAAAGAATTTCTGAAAACATTTCAGTAATGGATATGATTAAGGAATGCAGTGGTTTCCATCGATGTTTTGAAACCATCGATTATCGATGCTTAACCCTAACACGATCTGCATATGATCGGATTCCTTTGTATTCTTTATTTGTTAAGGTAATGTATTCTCAACGGGTTCCTCTCTCAAGAGGCTCTGTTGAACATCCAATTAAATAAAGAGGTAGCGGTCCCGACTAGAAAATCAAATCCAAAACTGCTATGAATTGCGAATGGAGGGCGACCCACACCGCGGCCTGCCATTGTCGGGCCCCGTCAAAGAGACCCTGGGAGTCGGCGGCTATTTAAAATTTAAATTCCGAGCCAAGACGGGAGAATACGAGACCCGGCGAGGCAGTCACAAAAGGATCTATAATTATATTCCCTTGTTCTATCTTTAGCTGAACTTGCCCCTTCCCTCCTCCTCCCTTCACTAATGAGCCCGGTTACGCAATTGCTATATTTCTTTTCTATTTCTGCCCCGTGATCGTCCTTAGCTATCGCCGGATCAGTTACCGGTTAAGCGCCATTTTCGTCATCGTGACGTATGAGAGAAAAAAAAATCTAAACGGCACATCACACAGCATGGGTGAACTACAACTTATGATGTAGTAGATGTAACCCAAAGGTAAAAGGTAATGAATAGGGATAGGATTTTTATGTATTTAAAAATGCCAAATATTTAATTAAAATATGCATTTATTTTCGTCAAATATGTGGTAAATAAGTGATTTTCTTAAAATATTTTCAGAAATATTTAAGTAAAATAGACATTTTTTGATGGAAATGGATTTTTTTTTTACAAGTTATAATTATTTATACAGCAAAAGAACATTTTTACAAATTTTAATAATTATTTGGAACAAAAGAATTTTTTTTACAAGTTATAATTATGTATACATCAAAAGAACATATTTTAATTTATAATAAAAGATAATGTTAAATTTTCAATTTTGAAAACTTCACTCTTCGAAATTGTTTGCAACCACATGGAATTTCAAATGCTGGAACGTAAATCGACGACGATCTGGGCGTAGGATAGAATTGTAACGATCGTTCAGCATCTACAGATGTTATAGATGCCTTGCTGAAAGAAGTTATCTCGTTGGGGGTAAAGGATACACGATGTTCAGAGGTGGCTTCTGTTCCGCTGATAATATCAGAAATCTGGCAGATGGTCTCCCACCCTTTGTTCTTGCTCAGTACTTCTGCCAGTTTTGATCTGATCAGATCTCCCTTACTCCCAGGTATTCCTTCCTTTTCGATGACCTTTTTAACGTTATCCACGTTTTCTGTCAGCGAAACATTTTGGGAGTCAAGTTGAGTAATGGCTTGTGCGAGAAATACGCAATTGTTAGAAATGAAGGCAAGGTCGTTCTTAAAAAGTAGGTTTCTCTAATAAAGAGTTGGCTGTATTTATCGCTACTGTTTCGTCTTCGAGATGTGAAAGAACATTCTTGATTTTATCGTAGTTCTCGCAGTAATACTGAGCTGCTTCCAGACAAGTACCCCATCTTGTCAAGTAAATATTTTATTTTATTATTTGGATGGTGGCTATCTTGAAAACGTACAAAGAATGTAAAGAAATGAAATAGTGCGACCACGCTTTTGATTTTAAAACAAGGCCTTTAAAAAAAAAATAGTGGTAATACTGAAGTTCCAGGGAAGTGATTTCGATTCGGAGATCGCTCTCAATCGGCTGGTTTTTCAATCAAGAGCACCGACTTTGTAGAGGCTGGATGAGCCTCAGGAGGCTCTGTAGATCCTAAATGGTCTATTGTTAAACACTGAATATAATAAAAAAAAGTTAATATAAGAGAAGCCTTTGTGCCGACCAGGGAGCGGCCCAGTAGTAGAGCACTGAGTTGCCATGCCGGAAATCCTGGTTCAAATCCCGCTTTGGGCAAGACTTATTTATTATTTTATACTTATTTATTTAGTTTTTTTGCAGCCGGAGATGGATCATATAGGATCTAGGACTCTCCTGGGGCTCACACAGCATCAATAAAATATTATAGTAATAGTGTACCCAAAATAAGGGGAGAAATCTGGCGGTTGAGCGGGATCTAGGACAAGTCGCCTCCTTGCAGAAGCGCTGTCCATGAAACAGTACGGTCTCTACCATGCACTGAACCCCAGACCAGTTCACGGGTTGTAGAGGTACAGGTTTTTTTTTTGTGCCTACCACTTATTCACAGGCACTAAGATATTCAAAAATACCTGGGAAATCGGTAAATATCCGGTTGGTGACTGAATATTTACGATAGGCAAATATTCTCGTGCATACACCAGTTTTACTAGAAGTGTTCATAGATTTATCTGATCGCATCTACAGCAGTTTCTCTCAGGGGATCACGTGACACGGTTACGTAAAATACTGTAATAGTATTTTTTTTTTCTCGTTCACTATCGGAAGACTATGTTTGACTAGTTTAGATATTTCCTTTTTCCAGAATATTTTCATTCTGTCTATTTGTTGCTTATTCCATTTTCTAGCTTGATTGTACTGTTTTTCATTTTCTGGAAATTCTATATTATAAATTTACTTTTTGAATTCTGTCCTTTATTAAGCTTTTTGTGATACTTCAACTTTAAATATTTTTATAATATTATTTTAGTTGTTTAGCGTTGTTTTGTTTTTTTAGTGTTTTTATGGAAATAGATGAATATTTTGTATAATAGTAATCATTCTCAACTATCTCCTTTTTACAGTTTCAATTATTTTATCAAAATGAACATAAATCTCTTTGATGCTAATGAGTCTATATTGCTGATCATCTGCGATTATTACTTCATACACCTTTTCTAATCTGGGATGTGATAGCTCAGCGAGTAGAGTGATAAGTTGTTATGCTGATGTTCCGGGTTCAATTCCATCTTTGGCAGGTAAATTATTTAATCTATTAACAGCTACAGATGGACCCTGAGGGATCTACAGACTCTCCTAGGGCTCATCCAGCCTCTATAAAGTGTGAGCCCTTCATTGGGGGGAAATCTAGCCGTTGAGCTTGCACTCAGACAAATCCCCTCAGAGCAGGACCATTGTTCTAGAAACAATACAGCCGTCATACCAAGAACTTTTATGGAATATAGTGGTACTGACTTTTTTTTTTTAATATGTTTAATTTACATACATAGTTCTATACCAGAAAAATACTGCGAACATTCAGAGCTTTAGGTTTGAGGTATGACTACTGTTTTATAGTGCCTGACCCGTAGCGTTCTAGAAAGAACGCTATTTTTTTATATGCAATTACTTTATTTAACGGGTGTTTTGATCCATCCTATCTTTATTTCGTACGATGAGTGAAGTGCTCGTAACTTAAATATTAAGTAGCTCTGAAGGATACTTGACTGAGAATAAAGGAAGCGAGACAGGTTGAGGTTGAAGAGGTATTAAAGTATTTATAGAAAGGGCAGCCGCACAGGAACAAGATCTTGACTTTTGCCAAGGCCCGAGCATTTCTTCTATTCCTCTGGAGCTCTGTTAGTTATCTGTACATTTTAGAAGCATGCATTATTATTACAAACGTTAATAATTATAAAATTAAATAATTTGCTAATCATAGAAATAATGTATAATTAACTTTTGACTTCCAGTAAAATACTTTCTTACTATTTGAGGATTTATATCGACCTCCAACCAGACTATTTTCTCTTCTACATGATTTATAAGGCCGACAAATAATTAATCAAAGTAATAATATATAATGTGCGGGAAAATTATAGATTATGTATGGTGAGGCAGAGATAGAGATTTGAAAGATTATGAGATCCAGAAAAGAATTTAGATGTTTCAGTTTCATTGAGCTCACATCCATATTATTAATTGATAAAGAAATATTGCGTACGGTAAACTTAATAAAATCTTTTTATTTAGAGTATGAAAGAAATCAAGATAATATTTTGAAAAATTAAATTTTCATCTTCAAGATGGTAGTATGGATAAAATATTATTTATTATAATGCAATTGGGAAAAACCACAATGTAAAGCCTTATGTTTCAAAAATACACCCACTTACCAGTCGACCTTTCGCCCATTCAGGCATTATCAAGACACAAAAACAAAAAAGGGTTATGTGAATCACATCTCGAAGAAAAAGGTGCAATACATCCCAACGATCATCAGCCCAAACAGGCTCCAAACATGAGACAGCACCCCACCACTAAGACGTTCAACATACAACTGACACATTGCATTGTGGTTTTTCCCAATTGCATTATAATAAATAATAGTGTTTCTTTTTGAGTTTTTGGCTCTATTGTAGTGATAAAATATTATGTATTTTAATTTTCATAATTTACTGGGAGCGGGGTGGATTTGAGTTGCCGTGCATAATTCGATTCTTCTTCTTTTATATTTTATTTTATCATTTATCAATTTATTTTATTTAAATATATACTATTATAATTGTTTACTTTGTAAATGCTTACAACAATTTTTCTTCCCGTCATCCAATGTTTATTTCTTTAAAATTTTTTATAATTTTATATTAATTGTTTTAATTTTTAAATATTTTTATTCTGAAGAGAAACGATTTGCCCTGGCCGGGATACGAACCCGGGTCGTCCGTCTCTCCGTGATAGCACTCTACCATTTGAGCTACCATGGGTCGCCTCACAGTCAGGACAAATCCGTTCTCTTCACCGATCCCATATCCTCGTGCGATGTATACACGAGGAAGAATGTTCATTGAACATTACTTTAATTTTAGGATCTTTTTTTCACCTTTTAGTTGCATCACACATTAATATCTTATATGTACTAAATTTAACACTACTGTATTATTATAGGGAACGGAGTGGAACAGTGGTGGAGCGCTAAGTTGCCGAGGGTTCAAATCTGGCTGCAGCGGATAATTTATTTAATCTGTTAATATTGCTTAATATTACAACGCACCGTGCTAGTTTTCGTGGCATCGAGCGATGATGAAAAATATAACAATAGTACCTTAATCATTATTTAATTATATCAAGATGCACCAGTTAATTTGGAAACATTAATATTGGGCTTAAAAAGGTAGGTAACTCAGTGGTAGAGCGCTGAGTTGCCGTGCCGAAGGTTCTGGGTTCTAATCCCGTTGCATGGTATACTTTTATTTAATCTGTTAACAGCCGGTGATGGATCCTTGGGAATCTGGAGACCCTCCTGAGGATCATACACCTCCCTGGACAACAGTTATCCTAGAAACAGTACAGTCTCTTCCACTACTGAACCCAATTTACTTCATCGGTTGTAGTGATATAGTTTTTATTTTTTGCTTATTGATTAAAAGCATTTACTGTTTTTTCGTCATATTCCATCCAGTTTTCCACAGTTTCAGTTACAGTTCAAATTACAGTTTCAAAAGAACCAGTTTTCCATAAGTTTACCATAAGATAATATAGTTTCTCCGAATAATAATATATTACATAACTAAACATTATGTTGCATGACAATCCCAAAAAAATAGTTTACAAATATCCCGGAATCAGGAGCGGAAGTGGCTCAGAAAGAGCTGGGACTACCTTAACAAGAACTCCTTGAGGATGTGGGCAAGGTCCGCCGAAATGATGAACCAATTTGTGCCGCCGTTGATCCAAATATGGGCAGGGTAAGGCGTGACCCTGGGGGCGCCGTATATGGAACTCGCCCCGTCGCTCTGTCGCCCCGCGCTCCACCGTCCACTTATCGCCCCTCACGTTCAAATTAATTAGAATCGTCGGGGGCGACACCTCTTCCAGTTTAGAAAGTCATTCCTCACAAGCGAGTGCTCACGAAACTGATCTCGACTCGGAGAACATGCAATGCACTCCCTTGCACTAGCCATAAATTACTCTTCGACAGCAACTATCTCTTAGTTCTAACAATAGACTCCGTATTCCATTACGGGGCAATCGGTCGTGATGCATTTTACCTTGTTTAAAGACCAGAAGACGCAATCTTTGATTCTTTTTTTTCATTATTCAAATTTACTTCATCATTTCCTTTAAACATTTGAAAACAGCCTACAAAAAATAATAATTATGCTCTTCGATGGCATTTAGACCGTGTCGTGAAGATGAGACGCATGTCATATTAGCAAGGATTTAGACGGTGAAAAACTCGGAGTGAAAATTCATTTTACATGGATTTAATTTTGTGAATAGAAGTATTTATTAATGATTTCTTGAATGTTTTTATCTCAATTAAGTTAATAAAAAGGGCAAATTTATGATATACTAATAAAGAAGATCAAAATGATAGTTAAAATAATTGTTAAAATATTCCAGAAAATAAGCCTAAAATCTTAAAAATAACAGAAAACAAGAATAACAGTTGAATTGCACACATTTGTGCGTATGTCAATATCAAAATGGGGCATTTCCCAATAAAAACTGTAAACCGTAATAAAAAATACAGCACCTCTCCACCCAATGTACGTACTGAAGTTTATAGGAATATTAAAGGAAGCAAAAAGGCCGCGTTCACAATGAGACGATATATCGACGTAAGGAGTATATTACAACGATTTACTGCTAGGAAGGTTCAATATCAGTAGCCAATATATCGGCGCCGACCTGGGCGGTAAAAATTTGTTTGCTCAATTGAGGAAGGCGTAGTGGTTTATTGGTTCAGACTTAGGATGAGAAGAAAACGAAAATACGGGTTACATCAAGAAAAAGAAAATACTTTATTTTCTACACGCGGCAGTGGAATAGTTCCAGATGTACTCATGAGCTTTCATTAGATTAATGAAAGAAATTACCGAATAATCTTCTCTTCTTCCCTTCATATTCACAGAAATATCGGACAAGTAGCTCTTCTAGAGATATGTCACTAGCGATATGTTGCACGCGTGTATGATCATTTTTTATCACCTCCCTTTAGATTTTATGGAACTGTCCATGCATGTCGTGTATCGTATATCCCTTATGATATATCGCTGATCTTATATCGTCTTACTGTGAACGTTGCCTAATAAGTAATGTTTAGTTCACAACATTTCGTACTTTAGATAGATTTACTTCACACATACAAACGCCTATACGATTTTGCAATACTTAGTTATTTGTATTCGAATTCGAATAGTTTCATTTTCGCAACATTCTCTCTTTCTAAATACTTCATATATGGCGAAAACCAAGTAAAATATATTTATAAATGCTTATAAATATTAATAATATAATAAATAAGTAAGGATTTCTATAACTTAACTCTTGCCGAGGTAACTTGAACAGGAATTAAGACATGTCCCTTTATGGAGTTCGTTTGTGCCACTCAAGAACAGCGCTATTTCACAGATAAGAGACGTGAGAAGTCTCGACTAATAATAAATTTACATATAAAAACTAAATAAAATTATTCCGCAATTGCATTCAACTAGCGGACATTGATATAAAAGAATCCTTGAAATTTTACGACTTCTCAACATGCCGCCTGAAGCATACTAAATACCTTGGCCTATTTTACGAGTATACTGCCTTATCTCCCATCCAGTATATTCCTACCTTCAGGAATTTTCAATGGAAATAATTTTTTTTTTATTTCTCAATCTGTGAAATTTATTGCTACTGTCGGTTTTTATTGCAAACGTGAAAAGAATACTAATTAAGAGAACGTTTATCACAGTTTATAAGCATTAAAAGAACGTATTTGCGAAATGATGAGTATCTGACTGGTGGTGAAATATATTCACCCCTTGACAGCCTTACGGCGAACCAACATTCATTTTAGAACTTAAACAACTGTTCATTTAATTGTAATATTCCGTTGCTCTATTTGTACGTGTATAACTGTAATTTAAAGGTATTGCGTTGTATTATTGTTTTCAATATAGTCCAGGAATAAAAATAAATTTCATGTCATTTTCCCAGCATTTTAATTTGTAAATTTCCTGTCACGATTTCTCCGGGCTAATCTCCGAAACTACTGGACCGATTTTAATGAAATTTCTCACGGATATGTAACTTAAAATAAAGGCTATATTTTACTTCGAATAACGATACCGATATTTTTTTGCTGAATTATATATTTTCCCAACCTGATGCATTTTTTATATGTTGTAAAGGCGTGTTTGAGTAGTGCAAATCCAAGTTTGCAACCGAAAAAACGGATGGGAAAACTTTTGGTGGTCGAAAAACGAAATTATAGGAGTTATTTCAATTTTTTAGCCTGTATCTTCTAATCGGAAAAAAGTAGGTAATCAATTTTAAAGCAGACTAAATTTGATACAATTGGACCCCAACCTGCAGCTCTATAGGTCTAATAGATTCTGAGTTATGACCTTATTATATATTAAATAACTAACTTTTTTCTAGCCTGCTGCATTTTGCAAAAATCAATTTAATTCATTTTTTCATTCGTTCATTATTTCTTTAAAATTCAAATTTTAACGTAATATTTTTAAAACCACTGTAACAGCCACAGCAACGCGTGGCCTGGTAAGCTAATGCATAATATAAAATGGCTGAGACTCGGTCCGTGTATTTAAACTGAACGCAAAACAATGAAAGGGTGAATTAATTCTGAGAATAAGATGTGTGGTGTCTCCGTCATGGTCCATTCCATTGTACATATTATCATGAAACGTTTTTTATAATAACAGAGATACAATATTGTATTAACTTTAGCGCGAGGCACTTAACTTTAATTAGCGGAATCCTGATCGGACCACCTCTATCCACATCGGAGCCTTAACTATAAAACTTCGATATCCCAAAAAATATTAGTCTTTACAGAAGAGTCTACTAGAGAAGTTCGAGTTTCCAATATAATCACTGACTTTTGGTTTTTTTTTGTTTTACTTTTTTGGGGGTGTCTACTATATATGGTATTATTTTACTATCATAATCGGCATTACAATAAAAGTAAATAAAATACACATCAAGGGATAGACATTAATGGTAACAAACTGTCAAATCTGAGATTCGCTGATGATGTACTTCTCATTTCACACTCACCATCTGAACTGAAGAAAATGCACGAAGAGCTGGTTCCTAGTAGGAAATAAAGCGGGGCTGGAGGTAAATCTTAACAAATCAGTCTTGATGACATATGCCGAAGAAGAAGAAATTTTTCTCGGTACCAGCAAACTCCAATGGGTTAAAGAAACAATCTATCTAGGCCATATCCTCATATCATTTGCAGATAGATCTAAGAAAGAGGTGAATAGAAGGATTAAAATAGCAGGTCCAAATTTTGGTCACACAAAAATATTTTCGAAAGCAGCATGGCCATACATCAAAAGAGAAAAGCTTTTGATGCTTGCACCATTCCTTCTTAACTTATGGATGCCAAACTTGGAGTCTAAATAACGATATATCTAAATCCCTAGCAACCACTCAGCTTGCAATGGAGCGAAGTATGTTAAGGAAAAGTAGAAGGGAGAAAATAAAGAAGACAGAACTACGGAAGCTGACTGGTATGCGCGGTATTCTCAAGACACTATCTGATCTTAAATGGCAGTGGGCTGGACGCATTGCAAGAATGGGATCAACACATTGGGCTAAGGCAACAACGGATTGGTATCCAATACACCGCACTAGGAGAAGAGGGAGACCAGCTCCGAGATGGCGGGACGACATACAAAACTTCATCGGAGTATTATGGCACCGTTCTGCTTGGAGCAGCCGTAGCTGGGGTAAATTGGGAGAGGCTTGTGCCCAAAGAAGAGCCTTTTTTTATTTTTAAAACCATGTAAATGTAAAAACCATGTAAAAATGTACATAGAAAAAAGAGGAAAAAATAAAGCTTCTTCTTATTATTATTATTATAAATAAAATACAATACAAATACTTGATAAAATGCTCATATCAAATCCTTGTTATTTCTATCCAAAAAAAAATCTTTACCACTACAAACCATTAATGGTTTTAGGTTCGGTACGTGATAGAGACTGTACTGTTTCCAGGACAACGTTGTGCAGGGAGATGATTTATCTACAAGGTTTCTCTCTCTTTTAATGGTACTCACTTTATAGAGACTGGGTGAACCTCAAGAGGCCTCCAGATCTCCGGCTATTAACAAAATAATCACAGACTCAATAAATTATCTACCACAGTTGGATTTGAAACCTTTAGCTTCAGCACGGCAATTCAGCGCTGTACCAGTGAGCTACTCCTTAGGTATTTCTGTATTTTATCTAATCCGATAAATCTGATTTCGACACAACTAATTGTTATCGGATTCATTTTTTTTTAAATTTTATAAATACAATCAAGCAGGTCGAAGATACTGCAAGTGCTGCAAGTAGTTTATAACATATAACATACGTAGAATATAGCATATAACACATGCTATAATGTATAATAGAGATGAATTGTGACTGGAAGAGTCTACAGATGCGGACGGCGGGCCTGCATGGCATTGGTCCAACATTCCTCAGGGGGAGTTTATAAGACAGCCAGTGAAGAAACTGTAAGGCCTTGCTATAGGGCTCCATTGTGTATCTCCTCCGGAGGATTTAGAACCACATTCGGCCCTTCATATGTCCATGAGTTATAGCTTGGCTGGCCATCGGATCTGAAGAATAAGGTAGCCCTGTTGAAAAATAAGAAATAATTCCATAATGAACGACTTGAAAAAGTATCCAGTTTAGTATATTGATGAAAAAATGTAAGATGATGGTTTACCATAATATGTAATAATGTACATAACTATTATGTAATTGTATACCATATAAACAAACCAATGATGTACCATTGTAACAAAAAATGTTATAATGGGATACAAAAGTATCCACATTTTAGTGGAAGTACTGGAAAATAGTGCCATTTATAAGATTTACCAATCCAGTTTAGTATATTGGTAACGAAATATAAGATAATGGTATGCCATAAATAAAGAATAGAATAGAAGAGAAAACAAACTTTATTCTGGGACCAAGTCCCTTTAGAATAACAAACATGAACAACAAAAAAAATAAGCATAATATGTCTGTTTTATACTTCTATAGTTATAATTTCTTTTATATACACAATTTCCATAACAATCAAGATAAGTATAAACCAATATATATATATATATATATATATATATATATATATATATATATATAGTATATATTCACTGGTATACAGATAATGTAGCGTGTACCGAGACCACAAGACCATATCGATCGAACCTTAGATATAGAACAGAGATCTAGGCTAATGTAGCCGTAACTTACGACGGAGGTCGGGAGGCGAAATGGGGGTAATAGCCAGTGCAGCCAAACAAAACAAAAACACAAATTTGGAATAAAGCAGGGACAACAACAAGAAAATATTGAATCCTTTAGGGACAATTTATTTTCAATCTTTCTTCATAAAGAAATTATTCTATGGGATAACATATTCTACGAACCCCTCATGTTGCTAATACGTGTCTAATTATCTAACTATGAGAAGAAAGAAATAACAAAAATTCAAATTGATAATATATTTATTATTCTATTATATATTAATATTCTATTTTCTAGTAAATAAGAAATAATCTCACTTTAAACCTCCCAATGTCTGAAAAATAAAATATATATAAAGCAACAAAATAAGAAGACAAATTTTGTAAAATAGGAGCGATATATGTAATGCACTGAAATAAAAACAAATTTATCTAGAATATTTGAGTGAACTCATTTTAGAATTTAAAAAAAAAAATTATTTATTGAAACTTACTACTAATATTATAATGCAACAAGTAAATTTAATAAATGGTATGAGATAAAGGCAAGTAGAGGAACCCGGTGGTAGTACTAAGATAAAATATTCAACTTAGAAAGCCACGAGGCCATCTTCTTTTCAGACGCCTCGGAGGATTATCAGGAATTGAAGAGGTTGCTAGGTTTGAAACTAGTGCAGTTTGTCATGAAAAGATTGATATCGGATTCGGGCCAAATCAGTTACAAATGGGACAATGAGGTCATTATGGATGATTTTTTCGTGAAAAAGTAAGAAGCATTGAGGATTTTACGAAAGATTTTGGATTGTATGTTGGATTGGATTGTAGGTGGAGTCAAAAAGCTCTACTCCGTAAGCCCAAATGGGTCTTCTAATATTCATTTATATGAGTCTTTTGTACTTAATTGGGAGTTAAAGCGTTTTCTAGTGTGTGTTGAAGTAACCTGAAACGGCGAGCAGTTTCTTGTCTAGTCTAGTATTATAGTCTAGTATTATGCAATATGATTGCATAATATACATTTAATGTTTAACAACACACATATAATTTATATTATAATTACATAAAATGGCGTCATGTAGTATGTAGGCAGTCGCTCATTACATAACTTTAGCATGTTAAATCGCAAATTATCGCAGATGTTGCTCTAAAAGTAGCTAAGATTTCACTTGTTCTATTTTTGTCTTTACATTTCCTCTCATTCGAGATGGCCTCAACACTAATATTCCATGCATTCGCTTACACCTGGTTAATTATTGAATCTTGCAACTATTCGATATTTAATGTTATATTTTCGTAAGATTGACCCCGATATTATTTCAAAAATATAAAACAAAAGTCAACAATCGAAATACAATAGAGTCTCAATTATCCGAACTAATGCTGTCGAGTTTGGTTCGAATAAACAAAAGTTCGGATATCCTGAATTCACTTTAAAAAAGGATAATTCTAAACAATCACCATTGTTGTTTAAAAAAAAGGCTCCATTTTATTGTGTAGTATGGAAACTAATTACATAGTAATATTATTTTTCTTTAATCTTTTTGGCAGAATATGTTCTAATTATTTTATGTATTGTACAATAGCTAGTGGGGAGCGGAGTATCTCAGTTTGTAGACCGGCGAGTCGCTATGCTGAGAGTCCCGGATCCAAATCCTACTGTGGTAGATAAATTGTTTTTTTAACAGCCACTAAAAGACCCTGTGGGACCTGTAGGCTCTGCAGGGGCTCACCCAGCCTCTATAACCTACAATTTAGGAAAAACCTTAAGGCTGAACCTGTTATCCTACAAATCACCTCCTTGCTCTAGAAGCAGTTTAAGCAGTATAGTCTGTACCATGTACTGAGCCCAAGACAGGGGTTGTAGTGGTACAGTTTTTATTTATTTTTTTAGGAGCAAGTAATGAGTAATAGTTCTTAAAAAAAGACAAATTTTATAGAAAAACACTTCTATCTAGTTTTCTATGATAATGTCGACCACTCCTTGTATATTTTCTCGAAGCCATTTCGAATAATTGAACGTCCGAATAATCGATGCTCTACAGTTTTAGAAAGTGCTATCTCCTACTATTTTAAAATCATCCGTAGATTACTGATTCCTACACTTGTTGTTGACACATCCTTCTGGGAGTGTGTTCTCCAATATTGTTTCCAACGAAGGAAAATAATCTTGCGAAGATTAAATTCAAGAGGAATTTATACGCTAAGTTAAATATAGCACCATCTAATGACGAGGTTCATGAAGCCACAGGAAAGCAAAAAAGCCTACCTACCTAAGCGGAGTTCCAGGCGAGCTTCTTAAAAACGCTGATGGCATCTACTTCGAAGATCAGACCCCAGAAACGAACTTCTAACAGTCCCATTTTAAAAGGGGATACACGCAAAGTTCGAATTAATGACGAATATCGCAGACTATATAAATTTATTTTATTTATAACTTTAGGGAAGAATACAAAAATAGCTTCAAAAGGGAATGGTCGATACAGGCCGATCGCTAAAATACTCTGACCATCTGTTCAATATGTCTTATACATCTCATACTTTGTCACCATTTTTACGTCTAAAGTAGATTCAAATATTTCCGTTCAATGTCTATTAATTTCTCAGTTTTGTGTCTTGATTTCATATTCCTTCTTCTGTTTCATGTTTCCTCATGTACTGTGTCTTCTTAGTTGTGTGTATTTTGTTTTCTCATTTCTTGATGTTTTAGTTCCTGGTAGCCGCTGTATTCCAATTCTTCTGGATTATTAGACTATTGTTGAACGGTAACAACATTCTTGAACTATGCAATATTTCCGTTCTTCCATTGCTTTATACTACAGCATTAGGACTATCTTTCCACAGTCCGTTGAAAATCTGCTCCGTCGAATTTAGAACCACATTCAGCCTTCTATCCCTCAATGAGTTTTAGTCAGCATCGGCACTAGCCCATGTCGCGCCGTGTGCAATCGTGACCTAGGCGCCCTCTAGCAGGCACGCAAATAAAATTGAACACTTACAGTTATACAAGGTATTCCAAAACCGGCAAATCCCCTAAGGAGGTGAATGTGCCCATGAAACTAAACAAAGTTTGCTATGGGTTCAACATGAAATGAAATTTTTTGAGACGCCTCGCGGCGCACATAAGGTAAAGCCGGCCCTGGTTATAGTTCGGATAGTCAATAATTGTGAAGAAGCCTTGTTCTATCGCATCTAGTCAATATCTAGAGTTTAATAGTATAATGGTATACTAAAATATCTATCAATATGTTACTCACTCAAGATGAAAAACAGTTTCTTACAGAACGATTTGAAAAAATTCATTGAATATCTTGGAGTGAAGTAGCTGACTCTGATTGATGATAGATATGCATTTTATCTTTATTGATATGAATTTCTTTTTAGTCCTGATGATGCTTGAATCGGCAAGGCGTTGGCAGGTTAGTTTGATCCAATAATTTTAGAGACATAAGGCGTTGTTTTCGGACGTTTTTAAAGAAAATCCATGGGTTCTTCCCTTTTGTTCCATTAATTACAATGGTCAGCTTCAGTTGGTGGTCAGCTCAAATGAAACATTCAGTAGATCTTGACGTACCAATAATATAGTGTGAACCAACAAGCCATATAAATGACTAATTTCTACATAACCCTTACAAATATCAAAGAAAAGAGTTGATGCAAGACTATCCTAATGCTCTATCAGCTATCCAAATCCTCCTACTTGGAGATTAATTTTTTACCGGGAGATACTTAAACTAACCAGAAATACCCTCTTAAATAGCAACACGTTGTTTCTTCTTATGGGTTCGTCACGCGGGTGGAACCCCCTTATGCATGTGACTATTTATAGTTATGTGGCACCGGTGTTCTGAAAGACATCTATACATCTGCTACTGCAGCTGAGTAATCGGAAGTTGTTCTTCAACAGACTTATTTTAAACTTCCGTAGACCATTTTCTTCCTGCACATCTGCACCCCTCATATTTCCTGCGCCTTTGTCATTATGAATCATTGAAAGGGCTTGTTTACCTCAAGACCATATGATGGTAGTCTAGGAATGAATACCAGTCTTTGTTCATTTTTAGACAAGGATAATAAAATTATTACTATAGTATGGCTTAACAGTGGAAGAAGGGTAGCACAGTTTGTATAGATCCGAGTTTCTGTGCGGAAGGTCCCAGACACAAGCCTTGATGGGATAAGTAAATTATTTAATCTGTTAACGACAATTAACCAGACCTAGGAGTCTCGACCATGTACCTAACCCGTGACCCTTAATGGGATACAGAGGTACATTATTTTTTTTTTCTCTTTTAGAACCAGAATACTGTGATTCGAAACATGGTTCCTTCAGCAATTGCAAAGTAACTGAAGATGGTTGCACTAATATCTTGAGAATAACAAGGATAAAGTCTTTATTATTAAAGGATTTATTATTAATTCTAACTTTTATGATTTTCACACTCTCTCTGTGGAAATTCGAATGAACATACTACATAATTTTCAACAGAAAATAGAAAAACTAAAAAAAGTATAAAATGCGCCATCTGGTGTAACTCCACACTAAATTAAACTTTTTATATATGAGTAAAACTTTATGTATTATCCGAGGATGGAGACAGTTAGGGGTGCAGTAAAAAAACACCAAATAAGTCAAGACTTATTTTCTATGAGAGAAAAAACAAACAAAACAAAAATAATATAAAAAAAAATATTACAGTACCAAGAATGTAATAACGTAGAGAGTAATAGAAAAGCAAAAGATGGTGATGGATATATAATTAAGGATAATGAATAAAAAATTACATAATAAATGTACAGAAGGGTGATAATGTAAACAAAATACAAAGAGATAGAAAAATGAGAAGGTAAACCGAAAGATACAAAATAAAAAAGTATAAATATAAAAAGGTGAGATATAAAGGTATGGAAAACCTAGTTTGATTACAGATAAAATATAAAATGTATGATAATAGACTCCTAGAGTGTTACATAATTAAAATGTATGAAAAATGATACAAAATATGGTGCCAAAGAATAAATAATATGTATTATCCTTACAAATACATTAAATATAATTAAATTATAAAAGATTGGAGTGCTACCGATGGGTAGTTTCTCCACAAGTGCTTTTCAAGTCGTATTGTACATATAGCAGATTTACTTATTGTAATAGTATAATAGTTGTAAATATCAATAAATTGAATTTAAAAAAAATGAAAATTATAAAAGCTCTTACTACAAGTTTTCAATGTTAACTTTTTTTTAACGATTTCATTTGAACCAGGATAATTAAGCCAAAATGTTAAACGAATTATATCTTCAGTCAATTCTTTTTTCTTTTTTTTTAAATATTGTCGTTACAGTTCCGATAATATTTTCATTAACAAGGGGGTTGGAGGTTGTGAATCCAACGCTTTCTCATACCTACCGGCATATTAATACAAAATTAAAGAATATACAAGATCAACAAGTTCTTAATTTAGAATTAAACCTTTAGATAAATATTTGATCAAATTTTACACCAGTAAAGAAAAAATAATTTGAAGCTAAGGAGAGAAAAAAAAATTGTGGCGTCAACCTGAGAGAAGCTGGCACATTTATAAATAGATATGAACTGAAATTCCAAATGCGTTCGATATTCTATACCGAGATTTCTTGTTCCATACTAGTTTCAGTAAATTCATTTTTATAAAACCAATAAAATGGAAATAGAAAACGAGTGTGGAAATCATGTTAATTCATATGCATATATATATACCAATAGCAATAAAACTCATGGTCTTGGATTCAGTACATGGTAGAGAGTACACTGTTTTTAGAACAACAGTTGCGCAGAATATAAATGAATATTGTGTGTTTTTGTTATATAAAACCTATAAATCTAAAACCAATGAAGGGTATTGGGATTTGTACATGGTAGGGATGTACTCTTTCTTCAGGGATGTGATTTCACCCGAGATCACACTAAATTTTCTCCCTAGTATGATTACCCACTTTATATAAGCTGGGTCAACCCCAGGAGGGTCTATAAATCCTACAGAAAATATTCCATTTACCATTCCATAAAAGATAATTTTCACTGTAGCATTAACAGAAATCCTATTTACGAATTTTGTGATAAATCTTGATACTTTGATGGGGAAAAACGATATATTTCGGGATTTGGAAAATTAAAAAAGTATCAAACATTTTTTTCGTTATTGTTTGTATTTTCATATTAAATATATATGAAATTTCATGTTAAACAAATATATAAATTCGACGGAGCAGATTTTCAAACGGCTGTGGAAAGATAGTCCTAATGTTATAGTATGAAGCAATTGAAGTACGGAAATATTGCATAGTTCAAGAACGTTGTTACCGTTCAACAATAGTGTGTCTAATAAATATTACATTTATTTATTTTTTGTGGGAATTACAATTATTGTTCTTAAATTTGTCAGATTTTAATATTTAAAAAAAGTCAAATTATTTAGCGATAAAGAATATAATTGTAATTATTCTTGCATACAGTACGATTTCAACCCGTGAAGGGTATTGGGTTCAGTGTGTAGGGACAGTTTGGTTCTAACCAACGGTTTTACAAGGAAGTGGATTTAGCCAAGAGGTTAAGTAAAAGAGGCTGGGTGAGCCTCAGGAAGGTCTCAAGACCCCCTAAGATTCAAGGCTGTTAATAATAATAATGAATAAATAGATAATCAGCCTCAGCCAGTCTCCAGTCTTGTGTATAAATATATTTTTACCTACTTTTTTTAACTGATTGAACTGCTCTCCAAGAGCACTTGTATTCTACCTTTTAGGACGTTTTTTTAATTCTAATTGACGTATGGGAATGACACATGTCTATGATCTGTCAACACTGATCTAGTTATAGCATCCCGTACTCTTCAATCCCATATCACTGACCTTGAAAATTGGTGTCAAAACTGGAGGATTAAAATAGCGTTCACCCTCCGTCGTAAACCAACGACTTCCTCACCTCCTGAACCGTTTAATAACATCCCACTGATTCCAGTAGAACAAGACCGGTACTTAGGACTACACCTTGACAAACGCTTAACTTGTAATCCTCATACTATACTGAAACTACAAGAAACAGCTCGCCGTTTCAGGCTACTTCAGCATTTACTAGACGAAATCTCTAAGCTCCCAAATAATTACAAAACACTCATGTAAATGGCAATCATTAGACCCTTCTGGACTTAAGGAATAGAGCTTTGGGGCTCCACTAAGTCATCGAATTCCTCTCGTATTCAATCCTTACAATCCAAAATCCTTCGTAAAAGCCTCAATCCATAATGACCTTAATGTCCCCTTTATTGCTCATTTGGCCCGAATCCGATATCAATCTTTTCATGACATACTTCATTTCCACTCAAACCCACTAGTTTCAAACCTCGCAACCCCTTCAATTACTGATAATCCTCCGGTCAGATCCAGCCGGTTTCAAAACGTCCACTAATAATGATCATAATTCAGTTTTAATTATTTTTTACTGACACAATTAGAACATAATAAATAATGTATAATATTTTTATCGTGGAACAAGGTCCCTAAAGAATAACAAATAATAATATTATATATATATATATATATATATATATATATATATATAAGAAAATATACGTAAAGAAAAGAGGCTACGTAACAACCATATAGTACTTACATAAGTATTTAAAAATAAAAATAAACTAAAAATTATGTTCTGACAAATAAAAAATAAATAAAATAAAATATAAAATAACAAAAATTAAATAAACAAACTCACAAGTAAAATCATACATTTAGGAGGAAAATTTTATAGTTTTTCTTGAGTTAATAAACAATCATCCAGATAATAGCCATTTTTTCATATCATTTTATTATTTTAGCTTCGCCGTTTCAGGCCACTTCAACACTTATTAGACAAACGCTCTAAGCTCCCTATTAATTACAAAAGACTCATGTGCATGATTATCATAAATTCTATTTGTACTTACGGAGTAGAGCTTTGGGGCTCCACTAAGCCATCGAATACCTCCCGAACAGTCTTACAGTCCAAAAGTCTTCGTAAACTCCTTAATGCTCCTTACTCTGTTACGAATAAAGTCATCCATAATGATCTTAATGTCCCATTTGTAGCTTATTTGGCCCGAACCCAATATCAACCCTTAGATGGCAAACTTCATTCCCACTCAAACCCACTATTGTCAAACTTAGCTACCCTTTTGAAGGTTCTTGTAATCCTCCGAGGCTTCTGAAAAGAAGTTGGCCTCGTGACCATCTATGTTGAATCTATTCTTTGAGCACTACTACCAGCGGGTAGTTTCTCTACTCCTCTTTATCCAGTCCATTATTTATCACTCATTATATTTACTTGTTGTATTATTATAATAAAGGTTTAAATTTCAATCAATACATTTTTTAAAATATATATTTGAGCTATTCAGACTTGATATCCATAAGTTTTTTGGATTACATTTTATTGTTATGTGCATTAAAATCTCCCAATAAACTATTACAAAAAATAAATACTTATTTATATATTATTATTAGTCAACAATGAAAAAGGCAACTTTAATGACTAAATTGTACTTCATTCAAAAGGTTATGCGTGCCTTTTTTTTAAAAACAACTACAGTACAACCTGCAGACTTGGGTTCAGTATATGGTATAACTGTACTGTTTTTATGTCAAAGATTGTGCAGAAGATTATCTGTTCGAGATCACACTCAATTGTCAGGTTACAATCAAATGGATCGCATTGCAGACATTTCCTCGGCGTTACATGACCCAGCTCTCGAATTATCCTCCATTTTTCTTTCTTTCAGTTGCGGTCTCCCAACTCCAAAAGCATTCTTCTGCATGAAGAAGAAAGAGGAAAATCGTTGTATCTGCAGTCGAATGAAAATTTGTTCTCATGATACAAGCTGAACTAACAATGGCTTCGTTGTCTTATCCTGTTTTTTTTTTTTATCTCAATGTTGGGACGATAGACTTACTAAAAAAATGACTAAAAATCCTTCAAGACGTTAAGAGCCGAAATGCTAATTCTAATGACGTTAGCCTTAGAAAGGTACACACTTAAGGTTGCTGTCAGTCGAAGGTCTGAGTTAGTCTGATTGATGTAAAGGTTACCACCCACTTATACATAACCTGAGTGGGTACATTTGTAAAAGTAATCAATATTCAATATCATTTTTTATCTGTTATGATTTGGTAATATGTTATAGGGAACGGGGTTAATCTGAAACTGTTTTACGCTGCAGCCTCTACTGCTTAATGTACCCAAGGTCTTTCATGACTTGTAGTGAGTGAAATTGTTTTTTTTTCCATTACTCGAGATCATTACTAAATGTAAGGGACAAACAAAAACAAAATCAATAAATATGTTACAATATTGATATCTATACTCCGCAAAAATTAATAGGGATACTGCTAATTTTGTAGTATATACTTTACCTAGAATTTATATTAATAGGGTGTATAAAAAAAATGACCATCTACTGGCCATTTTCACCTTCCCCCTGGAGAGAAGATGGTGACGAACAATATCTTTCGACACACCGCACTCCCTGACAAGTTCGTGAGTACTTGTGGACGGATTTGACTCAACAGCTTCCTTCAGAACCTCATCAAGACCCATTAATGGTCGCCCCCTCCCCCGAAGCCCTTCTTCCTTTTCAACGTCGTATCTCCACTGCTAAATTTTTCAAACCAACCCCACGCAGTCCGCTAATCGAGGACACCTTCCACTTCATATTTAATAATTTCACGAGTTGCTTCAGCGGCTGTGAATTTTTTTTTCCAGTAATGTCCTAAAATTACGAGAATTTCGTAGGACACTGTCATGTTTCTTCTTTGAAATAAATAACTAAACTATTATATATATCCTTTATTTTCCAGATCGGCTATTCCAAGCCTTACATGGATTTGTTTTAAATAATGAATTTTACATTTTAACAAAAAGTAAAAGTGTGGGTTTCGTCTCATTCAAGAGACCCCCCTAACTGTAGATTATTTTCAAGAGAAGTTATAAATATATAATAGTTTTTTTTCATATGAAATAATTTTAATGTAATAACAACAGAACTATAGTACTATAAAAGGAAAAAATATAAGGAAACAGGAATATATTACAATTTTTTTAAATGATTTGTGAGAAAGGTAATAGAGTTCACATCAGAATATATTTGAAGAGTCTCGGTTTCAATCTTGGTGATGAAATAGGTTCGCCAATGTTGAATGCTACAGCTCCTTTGACTGCTGGTAATCCGGTCTTAAATCTGGTGTAACGCTTTTTAATGAATTCTTCAATCGTCTCTAGTTTTAGCTCTCGGTGTAGTTGACTGTTTCGTACAAACCAAGGCGCGTTTACTGCGATTCGTAGGATTTTATTTTGGAAAGTTTGTAATTTGTTTCGCTTAGTTGTTGACACTGCACCCCACACTTCACAATCGTACATTAATAGAGGTCGAAGAATGGGTTTATAAATTAATAAGACTGTTTCTGGTTTTAATCTAGATTTTCTATTTATTATCGGATAAAGTAGAGCTAATCGTGCGTTAGGCCTGTGTTAATTTGGTGTTGACATGCTGGTTCCAGGTAAGACGACGATCTAAATAAATGCCTAGATTTTTTGTTGCTTCTTTATTCCACAGGAGGTTGCTGCCATTGAGCACTAGCTCATGTGGGTCTGATGGGCGTCTAAGGGTGACAATTTTTGCGCTACATTTTTGAACGTTGAGGTCAAATAACTAAACTGAGGCTTTTTTAGAAGAAGCCCAGTGTTACTTAACAAGCTTCGAGAATGCTCTAAAGGGATTATTAAATGTTGGTAAATAATAAATAGCGTTAAAATATTTACAGACTTTTGAACTCAGGAATTTGATAAAACGGTCATTTTTTTTAATACACCCTATTATTATATATTTAATAACTACATTAATATTTAATTTAGTATGATTTCTAATAAATATTAATGCTTTTTATAATAAAAATAATATTAAACTGCTAGGCAAAGTAAATACAACAAAGTTAGTGGTATCCCTACTCATTTTTGGGCAGTTTACATTTCTCGAATGTACATAAATATGTTTTGCTTTTCGTTCTTAAGATTCAGTCTTAAAACATAGACTTAATCTCAAGAACGAAAAGTAAAAAATATATTAAAATAGTTAGCATAAAATAGCGTAGTATAAAAATTAAGATATATGTAAATGCGATTTGTCTGCTATCTGCATTATATTGAAATATTTGTTTAATAACTACATAAAATCTGATAATGCCATAAAATACTTCGAAACATCGGAGTTATATTTATTTAAAATAAATATATGATTAAATAAGAATTATATTCACTTGCTATCTTATGTAAATATAATAATACCTCCCTAGAATATGTAAAATTATTATATTATTATTTTTTAAATTTCTATTCTATTGTAGATTCTAATTAAGGCTTAGTAGATATGAACAGACAAATATTTGATTTACAAGTATAATTAATTATTTTAAAATTATTTTCTTTATTTAGTTATTGTTTACTTCATTAGAAAGCCTGCTATTAGCCATCATAATGCTCTGGTCTAAACACTATTCAGACTCTCTTGTACAAATTAAACAATATATAATAAACAGTCTAGTAATTACCACCAATAGATTAGTCATAGTTTACATTAAGAATTAATTAATACATTTATACTTTTGTCAATTATAATTAGGAATCAGTAGGCTATTTGATTGTATTATTGGTTGGCTTAAAATAAGTGGATTTTTAATTAATGTGTTTATTTACTAATTACGAACGAGTTAATTAACAATTAATTTAAAATACGTACTCCAATCAACTAATAATATGTAATGGTTTATAATTAAATAGGTATTTAGTTATTTAAAAGCTCTATTGTCATGTATGCGCCAAGGACGAGCAATTAGCTATGCTTACGTCATCGACAATTGTAAAGGTTTACGTAACCAACAACAATAAATGCAATAATAAATTCTTTATTTGTAAAAAAAAAAAAAAAAAAATATAATTCTAAAATAACACAAAACAGTAAAAAAAAAAATAGTAAAATTAAAATCTGAAACAACACAAATAATTTACAAAAAAGGTTATTTACAAGTTTAAATATAAATATATAAAAATATTAAATTTACACTTTCAAATTACCATTTCAACACTGGGTACACCTGTCGATTCCTTATGCGACGTTGTCGAATACAGGTTGATGTTCCCTGAAATCTTTTTCGTAAAAATCTTTGAGAAGCACCGATGGAGTCGTCAGCTTTTGTTCTTAGAAAAAAATTGAAGACATCCATAGATCGTGGAAAGGAGTATGTAGAGCTGATACAGAATGCAGAATATGGAATACTTCAGCATCGTGTAAATGTTTGAATCGAGCCAAATTTTGAGTGGATCAGAGCAGCCCTGAAACAGAAATTTGAATCGTGATTTTCTATAATTAGTAAAAAAAAAAAACTATAACGGAAGGCTACAAAAGAAAACCTTAAGCTTCTCAAGAGCACTAGATTACTGACTAAAACGTTTCGCCTAAAGGTACGATCAGTACAAAAGAGCTCATCTAAATGCAGCCATCTCATATCAACAGCACGATAATGACCGAACTTCAATGTGTTAAAAGTTGTTTTCTTGAAATATTGTAGTAGCTGTCATACACAATATAGAAATAGAAGATATAGAAATGTGTATTATGACTATGTATTCATTCACATTAATGTACTCCAAAGAAAAAAAAAACACAAAAAAAAGAAAAACTGTACCATTTCTACCAATGAAGGTTCAAGGGTTCAGGAAATGGTCGAGACTGCACCATTTCTATAAAACGATTGAGCATGGAGCTGTTTAAGATTACCGACTTTATAGAGGCTGGTTGAGCCAAAGGATGGTCTGTAGATCCTACAGGGTTCATACGTAGCTGGTAACAGATTAAATAATTTATTTAGGACATTTAGCGCAGCAGCTCAGCATTCTACACACTTAACTACCTCGCTCCCCATTTTATAAAAATATAAAATTAAATGGGTACGAACATTGCAAAACAGGAATAAATAATTAGATTAACTAAATAACCGTAAACTAAATAGTCCGGTCAAGATAGTGAAAATTAAAGTTGTTTTTTTTAATAATTTATTTAAAGAAATTTACAACTGTTTTAAAATAATACAAGTAAATATAATGATTGGTACATATTAGCATGAAAGACAAGTGGAGGAACTACCCAGTGGCAGTACTCAAATAATAAGCTCAACTTAGAAGGTCTTTAGAAGAATCTTCTCTTCAGACGCCTCGGAGGATTATCAGGAATTGAAGAGGTTGCTAGGTATGAAACTAGTGGGTTTGAGTGGAAATTAAGTTTGTCAAAATTAAAGTTAAGTCAATATAAGATAAAATATTTTATAGCTACAATAGAAGCGTATGCTAGAACATCTAGCTACGAATTTAGGATTATTAAATTGACAGATAAATCCATAACATTTTTAGAAGAATTTAAACAATAATAATATGAACGATCGGGGGGTTATTCGCTAGACCTTACTATTTATTTATTTTTATTATGTAGCCTTCTGACCAAATAAATATTATGTTTCTTATTCTGTTCGTGTTCGTTATTCAAAAGAGATTTAGATCCAGAATAAAGTTACGTTTTTATTAATATTACATAATGTAATTATTCGGGATTTTAAATTATTATTAGTCCATTGCCTATCAATTTAATTTTAATATATGAATATTTTTGTTAAAAATTTGCCATTGTAGCTTTTAAAAACTGCTTTAATATATTTTTTTTATTTGTTGATTCTCTAGTTCTATTTTATCTTGTTGCAAGGCTATAAAGCTAAACTAATGGTCTCCCTAATATTATTCTAAAGGAACGTGATTCCTAAACTAATAAATAATTTATTCATGAGGTTTCAGTCATTTCTTCTGGTTTCAACCGTGTATCTAAATTTATTATTAGTAATAGTAAAAGTATGTCGAGTGGCTCAGTGGTAGAGCACTGAGTTGCCATCCCGGAAATCCTGTTTCAAATCCTGCTGCGGACAGTACTTTTATTTAGTCTGTTTGCAGCCGGAGATGGATCATATAGGATCTACGACCCACCTGGGGCTCACCCAGCCTCTATAAAATGTTATAAAATAGGGCACCCAAAATAAAGGGGAAAAATCTGGCATTTGAACGTTACCTAGGACAAGTCACCTCATTGCAGAACCGTTGTCCATGAAACATTACAGTCTCGACAATGTACTGAACCCCAGACCCGTTCATGGGCTGTAGTGGTACGGGTTTAATAGTAAAAGGGGCAGTAAAAAAATATATCGATAACCCAAGTATTGTAAAATAGATGAAGAAGATGTTTTGATAAACTAAGTAAACATTCTAAAATAACTCCTACCATTTTTCATGACTGCATCTTTTCTTGTAACACCTCACCTGGTTTCCCTCCCAATCCTAGGACCATTGCTCAGTTCTATTTTCGATTCCTTTCACTAAAAGATTGAGATGCCTAATCCCTGGAGGATATTCAGAGGAGATGAATTGTCTTTGGTCAGTTTTAACTCATCCGTGACTCAGCATTTAGATTTGTAATCTTAGGGGAGTGTTTTACAGAACGCTCGACTATGCATAATATGGTAAAACGGTGCGTGAAGCTTAGAGATAAACAATTTTTAATATTACAGTTGCTCTATAATAATGGTCGTCCTAACCGTATAGCTAAGACACATTGTTTACGTAACAAATGAAATAAACATTTTGTTTACCTACATCACTACAACCAATTAAGAATCTTGGATTCAGTACATGATAGATAGAGACTTTATTGTTTGTAAAACAACGTTTGTGCAGGTAATTGTCCGAGATCATGCTCAACCACTAAGTTTTACCCTGACTATTTATAAGGTTTCGGTGATTTCTTCTGGCTTCAACCGTGTATCTAAATTGATTATTATTAATAGTAAAAATAAGTCGAGTGGCTCATTAAATTGCTCATTTAATAAAAAAATGTTATTAAGAAACACGATTTAAAGAAGCTGGGTCAGCCCCACGAGGGTGTACAGAAAAACATTTGTATTTAATTAATTTTTAAATCAAAATTTTTATAAATATCTTTCATTTTATAAAACTGAAAATTTTTTTTTAACAAATATTCGTTTATTACATACTTATGTAGCTAAATATATGTTTAAGTGAAGAATTAAACAGGCATCATTTTTGTTAAAATAATGAAGCAAAATATGAATTAATAAAAAAATATTGACATATGTTTTTAATAATTAAATATTATTTAAATAAATACAATTTGTACAATTCATGAATTATATTATTTATATTAAAAAAAAAGATCAGATATGTCCTGAATAAACTAATCACATAAGCACTTATAAAATCAGTTGGAGTATCCTGTCAGGTAACGCTAAGTGTTACAATGGCAATCATAAAAAAACAGAAAAAAATATTATTTTTTTTAAAATTGCTATTATATTAAAAAGTATTACTATTACATATACTTGTTACAAAAAAAACTTATACCACAACAACCCATGGAGGGTCTTTGAGTCCAGAACGTAGAAAAGAATTGTACTATCTCTAAAACAACTGTTGTGAAAAAGGAATTTTGGACGAGATCACTTCATTAAGGGTACCTACTTTAAAGAGGCTGTGTTTGCCCCAGGAGGTTCTTCAGATTCAAAAGGGGCCGACCCAGGGATGATAATTACTAATTTACAACAGTTTGTTTAAACTCGAAATATTTAGATTAATAGATAGTGCCCTTTAGCACTATGCTACCCCACTTCCTATATTTGTTATAATAGTAAGGAAATAAAAAGTTTAATATTAAATTAAGTAACCGAAGCATATGCAAAACACTTTTTTTTTAAGTACTTTTAACATTACTCATTATTTTATTATTCTCTAATTATTAGCCTTCCAATAAAATTCAACAATTTATTTTAATTTCTTACAATGTTTTCTAAAAAAAATTGTTTTCCTTGATAAATTTGCAAATACATAAATATATGTTTATTGTAAAAAAAAATTGTTCTGTTATCTTTTATTTATATTTGAACGTACAATCAACTTATGACAGTTGTATAGATGTCGTAAAACTCATTAAACTACCCAATTATTCATAAAAGCCATTAATGTTCTAGAAAGTTTTAAAGCCTTCTGCGTGGGATTGCAAGAAGACCAAATGGAGACTCATAGCTAGCACGTGAATCAGCGCAATAAAAATATTATTCGCTCTTTAATCAGCTCTCTACGTGGGCTTATAATATCAACAACTTTCGACCAATCGGATATTTTTCTCTTGAAAAACAACAAAACGAAGTGTCATAAATAATCTCCTTGTTTCTCAAGAGTACACATGAACATAATCCTCAATGATCTCGTTGGGAACACAGTGAATATCTTAATAAGCGGATAGGGCCATTTTACGTTTAAAAAAAAAATATATATATAAGTTACAGTGATATAAGTAGAGCTAAGTCTATGTAAATATTCCATAAGGTTAAGTCTATAGTATTAAGATAGTGATTTATATAAACAATGTAAAGATATATATACTGGAAAAGAGGAAATAAAGTTCAGTTGTTCTCTGAATGCGGTGCGTTACTCTGTCTCCCCAAACCCCTTTTTATTTTAATTAATCGTTTCAGTCCGATTATAAGTGGTGCCGAAATCCGGGAATTAATTGTGCGTCAAAGTTAATTAGCGACTTAACAGTTTAGTTTTGTTAGCTTCACCTTCAACTATGAACGACGACGAACGGTCAAGTTACGAGTTTCAACTGGCACAAGCGCAAGTTGAGAAAACCAAATTGGAGTCTCAATTAGCGAAGGCCAACGAAACGATGCAGTTGGAATTGTTAATGATGAGGACACAAAGTTCCGCCTTTATCCACGAGGTGATTGGCCAGTTGGAACCCTTCACTGGAGTAGTCGGCGATTTAGAGCACTTCTTAAAAGGAGGAGACCAAATTAAGAACTTAATAGCATCCAGGAAGGAGTCAGGGGCTCTACTAGAATCTGATGTGGCGCTGTTAGAGGCATCCCTAGTAAGTCGCATCTCGCGGTGAATTTTAAATTCAATACAAGGGGATACTACGCACTCATGGGACACCCTTAAGGGGCGTCTAAAGAAGCTATACGGCGGAGGTAGGTGGACTCCGGAGGAGGACACCTTTTATTTATTAAAGGAGCGGAGGACCCCCGGCTAATCGGAAGGCGAGTTCGCTGAAAAACTGTTGGTTTTATACAACCGACTAGTAGAGAAGACGGTGGAAACACTGGGACAAGCAGTAGGGGCACAACGAATGGAGTTCGTGAGGAGCATCCTTAAGGTACAGCTAAACCATTATGCTGACCGGCCGGGCTCACTTCCACGAGACAAGGACTTCCTGGAGTGTGCACATGAACTCATGGATGCTGGTGAAAGGAAAGGAACGAGACTGGCAAATCCGGAGGAAGAGTGGACGGAGGTGAAACCTCCAAGAAGAAAGTTCCGCAGCTCACCCAGACGCAGCGGAGACAGAAGTTTTGACAAACGACCTAGCAGAGGCCCAGAGGATCGGCGAAAGAGGCAGGAAAGGCGTTGTTACGAGTGTGATCAGCCGGGACACGTCGCAGCACAATGTCATCTTACAAGATGTTACGAATGTGGAAGACAAGGGCACGTCGCGAGAGAATGCCCCAGGCGCAAACCGAGAAATACCAGAAGGGGACCTCAACCGGAGCCTATGGAGGTCAATGCCCAGGAATGGACCAGAAGGCAGACGCACGGAAGGAGAGAGGAGCCCTACTCCAGCGGGGAGTCTTCAGGAGAGGAGAGCGCTCGGTCAGGACACAGCACCCCAGCACCTAGAGGATATGAGGTAAGGAGGGGTAATCCCCGGAGGGGGGGTTCTTTCGGTTCCGAGGGAGCGCCTAGGCAACAGAGATTAGAGTGAGGGTACGGTAATGGGTGGGGCAACTTCGCGAGCGAGTTAATAATTAATAATTATAGAGAACAGGGAGAACGGACGAGGTTGCCCGTGGTGAAGTTAAGGGGGGTAAATGTGAGGGCTTTGATTGATACTGGCAGCACAAATTCGATAATTAGTAAAGAAGGGGCGGAACGGCTGGGTAAGTGGGGGTCACACCGGGGTTGCGAATGTGAGATGGTCACTGTGAGCGGGCGTTGCAAAACCCTGGGCGAGGGTTATTTTAATTGCGAACAGTTGGTAGGGAGGGACCTCCGGATACGTCTGCACATAACTGAAGCCGTAATGCCTGGATACGAACTTATAGTGGGGTGTGACATTTTGCAGCAAGCGGGGTTAGAGTTACGGGTTGTTCGAGGAAAGTGGTGGATTCGGGTAGGTGACAGGGAATACTACACTACTACTACTCGAAGAGGCCGCGGTATCGAAATCGGGGCAGTAGAGTGTAGTCGGGAAGCCATTCAAAGTGTTGTCGATCGGCATCGGGACTTTTTCTATTGCGGGAACGAAATTTTGCCGACCACGGGAAGAACGGTGCATAGGATCATCCTGAAATCAAATAATCCGATATATGTGAAGAACCGCAGATACCCCCAGGCCATGAGAAATATAATAGGGAAACAATTGGACGAGCTCTTACTACAGGGTATTATCAGGCCTAGTAATTCCCCATTCAATAGCCCACTGTGGGCCGTTGAGAAACGGCAGGGTTCTTCGGGTGGCGGTGAAAAACAATATCGCGTTGTGGTCGACTATCGAAAGCTAAACGAGGCCACGGTGGACGAAAGATATCCGCTTCCGCGAGTGGAAGATATTCTGGACCGATTAGCGGGAGCAACGATGTTTAGCACGCTCGACCTAAAGTGTGGATATCACCAAGTGCGAATGGCCGACGAAGATGTAGGGAAGACAGCGTTTTCTTGGGAGCGCGGTCATTACGAATTTGTGAGGATGCCCTTTGGGTTGAAAGGGGCCCCGCTCACATTTCAGCGTCTTATGGACGAATTCCAGAGGGGGTTGGGTGAGGAGTTCGCCCAAGTCTATATGGACGACCTGATAGTCTTCAGTCGGTCTGCAGAGGAGCACCTAAGACATCTGCACGCGGTGTTTCAACGAGTTAGGGAATTTGGTCTTAAATTGTCCCGCGAAAAATCAAGATTTGGTTTAAGCGAGATAAAATTTTTGGGGCACGTTGTCTCACAATCGGGAGTATGGCCGGATGAGGATCGAGTGACGGCAATTCAGGAGGCCCCATTACCGGTTAATGTTCGGGGAGTTAGGCGCTTCCTGGGGATGGTTAACTATTATCGTAGGTTCATCTCGGGTATTGCAGAATTAACGCGTCCTTTGACGGAAATATTAAAAAAAGGAAGGTGGTTTTCGCTCGGTCCAGCCCAGCTGGAGAGCGTTCGGAAGTGTCGGGAGATTTTAACCTCGCAGCCGGTTTTGGCGTTCCCTGATTTCCGCTTAATGTTCAGGATCACTACAGATGCCAGTGCAGTCGCGATCGGGGCGGTCCTTTCCCAGAATTTTGCAGCCGGCGAAAAACCTATCGCGTATGCTAGCCGACAGTTGAATGCCGCGGAGACTAGATATAGCGCGATCGAACGCGAACTCTTAGCAGTCGTTTGGGCCGTGGAGCACTTTAGGCCCTATGTCTACGGGCGGAAATTTGAACTTTTTACGGATCATAAACCGCTGGTTTATCTGAACACCCTTAAAGAATCGTCAGCACGTGTATCGCGATGAAAGGAGCGGTTGGCGGCTTATACTTTCCAGGTCGTGCACAAGAAGGGAGTAGATAATGCGGTAGCGGACTGGTTATCCAGGGATCTGGTAGTCAATGCGCTAGACGAGGAAGGGCCTTCCACGGAGCCATTCGCGCTCCGGTATTTACGGGACTGGGCGGAGAGCGGACCCGAGATACCACTAGTGCGACAAATTTCGGAGGAGAGTGCGGCGTCGACGGAGCGTCCTCAACAATTACCGGAAGTTGACGATATAATCAATGATAAACGTCATCAAATTATTTTCCGGTAAAAGCAGAACCCAGGGATAGTGACACACGCTAGTTCGTACGAAGGGTTGGCAACAGTTCTCGTACGCACCCCGGTAACGATTGACGATACTGACATCGAGCGTATTTTCACAGAATTTGGTGTTCCGGGTCGCAGTTGCTACGTCTACGTGGGGAACAAGGTTATTGCCGAAAAATTAAAACGGCTATGGTGGCAAGAGAGGATTGGGGTGGGTTACGCCCTGACACGGTGCTTACGGTGTGTTGAGACGATTTCCGATCCTTCCGTCCAACGCCAAATCGTTATCGACCATCACGAGGGCAAAACAAACCATCGTGGAATTGAAGAGACCTTGCGCGCGCTCAAATCCTTATACTTTTGGAAAAACATGAGTCGTACAGTAAAGGACCACATAACGCAATGTTCCGTTTGTCAGAGGGCTAAGTACGACAGATAGCCTCCAGTAGCGAGACAAGTAGTTACGACCACTCCTTTAGAACCCCTTCGAACGGTACAGATTGACCTTTACTCCAATTAAGGACAGTCCTGGCTCACGGCAATCGATACCTTTAGCAAGCTGGCGATGGCGTACCCTCTAGCAGAGAAAACTACGGGCGCAATATGGGACGGGATACTTCACTGGTGTGCGACTTATGGGGTCCCCGAGGAAATCTTGTCAGATTGTGGCCGGGAATTCGACAACGCTCTAATCCGAGAGGAAAGCAGAGTGTTGGGGATCAGGTGGCACTTCAATACCCCACATCACATCAAAGGCAGAGGTGCGGTCGAGCGCCTTCACAACACACTGGGAGAACACCTGCGGTTACTTAAGTTAGGACGGAACCTAGAGCCATACGACGCCATGCCGCGAGCGATCATTGCATACAACAACACCATACACTCGACAACGGGGTTGTCACCGGTAGAAATCGTTTTTGGACAAACGCGTCGGGATAGGGGAGACTTGATTACAGTCAATAATAATGAGCTCAAGGCTCAGGTCTCTCAGACGCGAATACAGCGTCGGGCAACATGGGATCGGGTTCGTGCGAAGTTACTGAGGGAAAAAGAAACGAGGGTACTCAAGGCTAATCAGGGAGCTAGGGTTTACTCGAGAGGACCGCTACCTTTGGGAACCATAGTATACCGCAAGTTACGAACAGCTCGGACGAAAACAGCAGCCCGGTACGAAGGGCCATATAAAATTATCGCCGTCAGGGAGAACAATTTATTCTCAATTCGTGGTGAGCATTATCCGTCCAGGGTACGTACTGTCCACCTAGAAGAACTTCGTATTCCTCACAGAATGTCTCTGGAGCCGGAAGGCGCTGCCCGGTAGTGGTAATCATGGTTTAGTGATTGATTATGATAGGGCAACCAAACTTTGTAATACTTTACGTTTTAGTTCTATTGTACTTCCCGTTATGTGCTACTTGATGTTATTGTAGGGGCTAATATATTTATTTTTTTTTATTTTTTGTGTATGTGTTATATACACGTTATCTTTCATTATATTATACTATTGTTACTTTTACTTAAGGATCTAGTACATAAGTTATCTATATTTCGTAGTTCTGTAACATAGTCTTATCAATTTTTGTTTCTTTGTCTTTTTGGTTTTTGGGTGTTTTAGTTCCTCCAGGTGAAGGAACTGGAGGGAGGGAGTTACAGTGATATAAGTAGAGCTAAGTCTATGTAAATATTCCATAAGGTTAAGTCTATAGTATTAAGATAGTGATTTATATAAACAATGTAAAGATATATATACTGGAAAAGAGGAAATAAAGTTCAGTTGTTCTCTGAATGCGGTGCGTTACTCTGTCTCCCCAAACCCCTTTTTATTTTAATTAATCGTTTCAGTCAGATTATAAGTTATATATATATATATATATATATATATATATATATATATATATATATATATATATATATATTTATATATATATATATATATATATATATATATATATATATATATATATATACATATAATTATAGTTCCATACTTCTAATCTTCTCTTTATTTATTATTTTTTCTTCTTTTAATGCTCAGGTTTTCAGGCATATTCCTTTTTTTTTTTAAGGACGTCTTTTATGAAGAGAATAATAAACGTAATTTATAATTGGATTATGTTAATTATCTACTGTGATAGTGCCGTTAGAACGTAAATGCAAATTTTCATGTTACTGAAAAGGTTAAAATTCTCAAGTATGGGGTCCGTTTGACCATTTCATTATAGTACATTAATTTTTTTTTCTAATATTTTTTAATATGTCTTTAAAAAAAAAATCATGTTAAGACATACCGATTAAGAGAGGTATTTTTGTTTCTTGTAGTTTTATAAAAATTTGTTGTTTTTTATGGAATTTTTTCACTCAGGTCTTTAATCTATACATATAAAATGCTTTGTCCTGACTGATTGAAGAATCAACGCACAGCCTAAACAGCTGATCGTAGGGACCTGAAACTTGGAGGGCGTGTTCTTTGTGTGACGTAGGCATCCGATAAGAAAGGATTCTCCGAAATTCTACCCCTAAGGGGGTGAAAAAGGAGGGCAATGTTTATATGCTTGCTCACGTGTTTCTTACTCGCAAAATCGAAATATTTTTGCTGAACAAAACAAATCAAGTAACATAGTTTACAGGATTATGAGACTTAAAAAAAAAATATGTTTACAGGAGTATATTGCAGTAGGTAAGTAGGACCGCTAAATTACAACACATCGATAAATTACCTGCATATGTACATTATTTTAATCCTTTCAGTTTTAATTTCTCGCTGCTGCCCTACGACAAGTGAAACGGTTATACTAAGCAATCCTTTTCAATAAATTCGATAACATTACATACTAATCCTTTACTAACACGAACAACAATAAACTTCTGTCCGTCCCGTTTGTTAATCAGTGTCAATGTATGTTTCACAGCTGTGCTGATGTATCTGTGATGAAATTTGATTTGGATAATCTCAAGCATGGGGAAGGACATAGGCTACTTTTTATCAACATACCACACAGGCGAAGTTTATTTAAAACTGTAACCTGATTGACTAACACATCCAGCGGTCAACGCACAGCAGAAACCACTGAACTTATCATCTTGAAATTTGCAGATAGGTTCTTTGTATAGCTTAAATGAGCACTAAGAAAGGAATTTGGATAATTCCACCCCCAAGGGTTTCCCCATTAATATAATAGAGGTTCAAAGATTGTATGGATTCCGTCAGTTTTAAAGTTAGACATCTGAAATTTTGGATGTACGAGTAACTTATATTTAAAGAAAATTAAATTATTTATTTAAAATGATCTGTCACGAAACTTTATATGGCAGACCGAATTCCACGAGAGCGAAGCCGTGGGCAAAAACTAGTATTTTATACCATTTTTAATTTATATATTTTCAATATTCATAGTCGGTTTTCATTTTTTACACAAATCCTCTAAACCAATAATTTTGTCATTATTATTCCAAATATATTCGATCCAGAATATTAAAAAACATTTCTTAACTCTTACGTTTTTATTTATTTTTTTTAAATATGTAAAAAAAATGCTCATACAAGACTGAAAAGACAAGAAACTGCTCGACGTTTTTGCCTACTTTGGTAGGTCAAATGCTCTAAGCTCCTAATTAATTACAAAAGACTCATTTACATGACAGTTATCAGACCTATTTGGACTTACGGAGTTGAGCTTTGGGGCTCTACTAAACTATCCAATGCATCTCCAATTCAAAATCCTTCGTAAAATCCTCAATGCTCCTTATTATGTCACAAACAAACTCATCCATCATGATCTTAATATCTCATATGTTGCTGATTTGGCCCAAACTAGATACATACACACATGAAAAGCTCCATACATACTTGAATCCGCTAGTCTCTCAACTTGCTTCTCATACTACTCCTGATAACCCTCCGCGGCGTCTGAAAAGAAGATGACCTTCTACTATAGAACTTTATTGGAATGCTACCGATGGGTAGTTGGATAGATGGATCTCCACAAGTGTTTTTTTTTTTCAAGTCATTTGTTCACATTAGCAAATTTACTTGTAATATTATTACAGTTGTAAATATCAATAAATTAATCTAAAATATATATATATATATATATATATACATATATATATATATATATATATATATATATATATATATATATATATATATATGTGTGTGTGTATGTAAAATTTAAAAAAAAAATTGGTATCTGCTTTGCAAGTTGCCTTTTCGAGATTTGACACAAGTTTTAACTTTTCGATTTCTTTTTATTATTCTCCAAAATAAAAATAGCTTTATTACTGACTGTATATAATGTAAAGAACCGACTTACACGCACTGATTAGGTTATAGCATCATCAATACTTCAAAGTTTTTATTCAAACGTTCATTTCTTGATGAAATGATCACCGAAATATACGTATTTACCATAATTACAATATTCTTTTCGTTCTAATAAAATAAACACACGAGTATTTTAATTTTCGAGAATATTAAAAAAGAAACGAATGAAAAGTTAGATTTTTTTGTGACTTGAATCGAAACAACAACCTGCGAAACTGATACCAATATTTTTATACCATTTTTAACTTATTTATTTATTTTTATTTATTCATTTAAGGCGCGATCTTTTAGATACAATTTGTAAAAAATTGTTTAGTAAAAAAAAAAGTAATTAAGAACTCTAACGACAGAGAGAATTGAAGGTCGCTAAGAGACAAGCGCAGAAGTGTCTGGAACACTTGACTCCCAACAGCAAGGACCCTGGCCCACATTCTCCTTGCCGGGACTGATCTATCCGGAAACCCATTTCCAAAATCTTTTTCGGATATTTGTATCAATTAAAATTAATTATACTCTAATTAATTTGATTAGTAATGACACATAAGGCGAATTCGAGGGGTACCAAGGTGAATCGTTAAGTACATATTGTCGAAATAACTGTTCGTTAAACTCACTGTCATATTCGCATAACTGATATTGAAAAAAAAATTGACTCATAGTGTATTGACGTATTATATTAAACTGAAAATTGTCCGCTAAGCAGGTTATTATTTCTACAGAGTACATAAAGGTTAATTATAATTGCATAAATTATAATGTCCAATTAAGGCCCTTACATAGATAGAAAAATCGAAAATAACAGTACATAAAACTATGCAACCTAACGAAAATACGATTTCATATATCTGATTGTAAATTAAAAAAAAAAAATGAATAAACCATCTGGTTTCATTTTGATTTGATTTTTAATCTTATTTAATGAATTATAATGAAATAAATAATATATCTAGATGTATTTTTTTCGTTTGTGTGTTGGCCTATGGATTAAATCCATAGATCCATTAAATTAAATTAAAATATTTTACCTAAATATATAAAATGATGGAAATCAGTTCAATGATAAACATTGGTTAATATTTATTTATACCTTGTATTTTTTTTTAATTTGTTACATAACTCCGATCTATTAAAAATATATTCCTGAATCGTATTGATAAATTTACTCCACATATATTGAGAACAGTATTTATTTTATTTTAAAATCTGGAATGAAAACTTGGGAATATAATTTTTATTCCTTATTCCTAAATCGTAAATAAATTTCCTTTACCATAATTTTGTTCCTGCTGATTAAAAAAAATTAATTTATTGATATTTACAACTGTAATAATATTACAAGTAAATCTTCTAATATGAACAAATGACATGAAAAAAAACACTTGTGGAGAAACTACCCATCGGTAGCACTCCAATAAAGTTCTATAGTAGATGGTCTCGAGGCCATATTTTCAGACGCCTCGGAGAGTTATCAGGAATAGTATGGGACGCAAGTTGAGAGACTAGCGGATTCAAGTGTGTATGAAGCTTGTCATAGAAGGATAGGTATCTAGTTTGGGCCAAATCAGCAACATATGGGATTTTAAGATCATGATGGATGAGTTTGTTTGTGACATAATAAGGAGCATTGAGGATTATATGAAGGGTTTTGGATTGTAAGGATTGGATACGAGCGTTTGTCCAGTAAATGTTGAAGTAGGCGAAAGCGTCGAGCAGTTTCTTGTCTTTTCAGTCTTGTATGAGGATTCCCTGCTGATTTTAAAAGAGTACGTTATACCTTCTAAAACTTACGAAATTTCGAAGTAAAAATAAAAAATAATAGATTCAAGTAAAGAAATAACGTGAATTTATCCAAAATTTGTACTGAGACCTTTTAGTAAGATTGTACACAAAATAAGCACACATCAATATCATAGAATACCGTAGTCGCTCAAATATTGTTATATATTAAATAATTTATTTATTGTTGAATTATTTATTTTTAACTTATCTTATCAATAATGACCAATTGTTTTAGTGGTTAAAAAAAAATTAGTGGTTAATTGTAGGGGCAATGTTTTTTTTTTGTTCTACATAGGGATCTAGAAAGTAGGCTACCAATTTCTGTATTTTTCTACAGATTGGTTTTGTCGTTATTTTTTTTTGTGTTTTAGATCCTCCAAGAGAAGGAACTGGAGGGGGGGGGGGAATTAAGTTGATATAAATAGAGTAAGTTGATGAAAACAATCCGTAGGTTAAGTCAATATTATTAAGATAAAGATTGTTGTTAAATTTATATAAACAATGATGTAACTATATATACTGGAGAGAAAGAAATAAACGGCCAGTTCTATTCGCAATACCGTGTCGTTGCTGTGCCCGAAACCCCCTGTGTTTTTAAGTTCATTCAGCCTAATCATAAGTAGTGCCGAAACCCGGGACTTATCAGTTACGGGACACAGTCGCGAGACAGTTCGATTTTTTCTTAAATTCAACGTGGATAAATTTAAAAAATCGTAAACATGGGTGAAGGCGAGAAACTAGCTAAGTTAGAATACCAACTGGCTCAGGCAGCAGTGGAACGCTCGAAATTGGAAGCTCAGTTGTCAAAAAAGACAGAGATGATCCAACTGGAGCTACTGAAAATAAGAACTCAAGGCTCAGCCTTCATTCATGAAGTAATTAGCCAGCTGGAACAATTTACAGGAGTTGTTGGTGATCTGGAGTATTTCATAAAAAGAGGGGACCAAATTAAGAGTCTTATTGTGTCCAGAAAAAATACAGGCGCATTGTTAGAAGCTGATGTAGCGCTCCTGGAGACATCTTTAGTAAGTAGGATCTCAAGGAGAATTTTAAATGCGATCCAGGGCGACTCGACACATTCCTGGGATTCATTGAAAGAGAGATTAAAAAAGCTGTATGGTAGAGGGAAGTGGTCTCCAGAAGAAGACACCTTTAACTTACTAAAAGAACGGCGGACTCAGGGCCACGTTGTTTCGCAGAACGAAGGATTGGTCATCAACGCCCTAGAAGAGGAGCAGGGAACATCTACTGAACCTTTCGCGCTGCGGTACTTGCGGGAATGGTCGGAAAGTGGGCCGGAAATTCCCTTGGTACGGCCAGTATCGGAGGAAAGCGTGGCGTCAACGGTGCGTCCTCGGGAATTACCAGAAATTGATGACATAATCAACGACAAACGTTATCAAATTATATTCAGGTTTAAACAGAATCCCGGTATAGTCACAAACGCCAGTTCGTATGAAGGATTATCAACAATTCTAGTGCGCTCCCCCGTGACGATCGAAGACACTGAAATAGAGCGTATTTTCATGGGATTTGGCGTTCCGGGTCGTAGTTGCTACGTCTACGTAGGGGACAGGGTCATTTCCGAAAAATTAAAACGATTGTGGCGACAAGAAAGGATTGGGGTGGGATACTCGTTGACGCTGTGCTTACGGTATGTTGAGACGATTTCCGATCCTTCTGTACAACGCCAAATCGTTATTGACCATCACGAGGGCAAAACCAACCACCGCGGAATTGAAGAGACCTTGCGCGCGCTCAAATCTTTATATTTTTGGAAAAATATGAGGCGTACAGTAAAGGAGCATATAACGCAATGTTCCGTTTGTGAGAGATCTAAGTACGATAGGCAACCTCCGGTAGCAACACAAGTAGTTACGCCCACTCCTTCAGAACCCCTTAGAATCGTACAGATTGACCTCTACTCCCACGGAGGACAGTCATGGCTTACGGTAATTGATATCTTTAGTAAACTGGCGATGGCGAACCCTGTCGAGGAGAAAACTCCGAGCGCAGTATGGGATGGGATTCTTCACTGGTGTGCGATTTATGGGGTACCCGAGGAGATCGTGTCAGATTGTAGTCGGGAATTCGACAACGCTCTGATTCGGGAGGAGAGCAGATTGTTGGGGATCATTTGGCGATTTAATACCCCACCTCACATCAAAGACAGAGGTGCGATCGAACGACTTCACAATACCCTGGGGGAACATCTCCGGTTACTCAAATTAGGACGGAACCTGGAGCCATACGCCGCAATGCCGCGAGCGGTAATTGTGTATAACAACACCATACACTCAACAACGGGATTGTCTCCTGTAGAGATTGTATTTGGGCAAACGCGTCGGGATAGGGGAGATTTGATCACAATCAATAATAATGTGCTCAAAACCCAGATTTCCCGGACACGAATGCAACATCGGGCAACATGCGAACGGTTACGTGCGAAGTTACTTCGTGAGAAGGAAGCCAGGGTGCTCAAATCTAATCAGGGAGCTAAGATTTACATGAAAAGGCCGTTACCTCTGGGGACCATAGTATACCGCAGGTTAAGGACATCTCGGACGAAAACAGCAAGGTACGAGGGACCCTATAAAATTATTGCTGTCAGGGGGAATAATTTATTCACGATTAGGAATGTGAATTATCCGTCCAGGGTAGGTACTGTCCACCTCGAAGAACTTCGAATTCCTCACAGAGTATCTCAACTCGAGCCGGAAGGCGTGGCCCGGTAGTGGTAGTTGTTCAGTGTATACTTATGATTTGTGATACCAAAACTTTGTAATATCTTATGTGTTTTTTTTTTATGTCCTTATTTTACTTCTAGTTGTTATTTTAGTGTGCTACTAGACGTTATTGTAGGGGCTAATGTTTTTTATTTTGTTGTATTTTATTGTATTAAGGCTGTTGTTTAATGTATATAAATAATCATGTAACTATATATATATATATATACTGGAGAGAAAGAAATAAACGGTCAGTTCTATTCTGAATACCGTGTCGTTACACTACCCGAAAACCCCCTTTTTTTAAGTATTCATTCAATCTAATCATAAGTTTTATATATATATATAATATAATATTTAAATCTTGAGTTTCAGTCTTTTATTTCTTTATTAATTTTTCAGGCGACATTTCGAGACTGGTTAGTCTCATATTCATGATTCATTCTTTAGAACATGTAAGTACACCCTATCTTACACAGGTCATTTTACATCTATTTTAGTGTGCTGTTTGATGTTTTTTACTAAAAAGCTCATTTGTTCACTGTCAGGGCATGAATATGAGACTAACCAGTCTCGAAACGTCGCCTGAAAAATTAATAAAGAAATAAAAGACTGAAACTCAAGATTTAAATATTATATTATTTCCATAACAGTCAAGAAAAGTAAAAAAAAAAAAAAAAAAAAACAAAAAAAAAAAACAATATATATATATATATATATTTATTTTTTTTTTAAATTTATTTATTGAAATTTACGACTGTATTAAATAATGCTAGTAAATATTATGGATGATATATAATTGCAAGAAAGTAAAGGCAAGCAAAGAAACAAAAAACAGATTTAAATTAAAAGGTCACGAGGTCATCTTCTAAATAACAGATTTAAGTTAGAAGGTCACGAGGCCACCTTCTTTTCATACACCCAATAATCCTATTGGGAATTGAAGAGGTAGCTAGGTTTGAAACAAGTGGGTTTGAGTGGAAAAATTTCAGTCCAAATCAGCAAAAAATAGGACATTAAGGTCATTATGGATGACTTTGTTCGTAACAATTTAAGTTGCGTTAAGGATTTTACGAAGGACTTTTTAATGTTATAACGATTGGATACGAGAGAAATTCGATGGCTTAGTGAAACCCCAAAGCTTTACTTCGTAAGTCCAAACAGTTCGTATAATCGTTATGAAAATGAGTCCTTTATAACTAATTGGGAGCTTAGAGCGTCTGTTTAGTAAGTGTTTAAGTAGTTTGAAACGGCGAGCCATTATATCTAAAATAATATTTCGACGATTTTTATTTTTCGACTCCATTTCCTGCCATGTTACTATCAGCATCTATAGTTATCGATTAAAATCTCAAGGTTCATTTTAAATCGCGATAGGTGAGTTGTCACAACAATTTCATGTATCCAAGTTTAAACTCATAAAAAAGAATTACACGAAAATAATATATTCCCATGGTAATAATTGATGGCACACTAAACAACGTTAATGTTAAACTTAATATATAATATATAAATAATAAATTAATATATAATAACGTTAGAATTTGTAACTATGAACATAGTAAACTACAAAAGTCCTCTAATTTTTACGAATTTTAGAAATAATAAAAACGGACAAAACGAGCCAATAAATTCAATCCTTTTAGAGAAGTTCACATTCTGGGGGTGGGGATGGAATTTTCACGTTATATTTCATTATCATTATCAATTATTATTATCAAAACTAATAATCTGAAGTGTGATATTATTATCAAAATTCTGAGTCACTTCCTAAGAATTATTTTATGAATATACAGAACATTGTTGGGGCAGTTACTCGAGTACAACACTTATGATTGGTTCAAGAGCTTTTGCAAAATCATTTTTCTACTTAATATGGATTGTTTAAATATTCTTTTTTAAATGTGCTTACCTATTCAACGCAGTCCGAGCACAGTGTTCCTAATTCCAACTTATAAACTGATCGTTTCATTTTAGGCGAGGACATATGTATATCTGCGAAATTTGAGAATATTTTGATTTTACTCAAAGACTTACTTGAAAAATACAGTCTAAGCTGCTAGAAACATCTACGTTCGGGGAAAGATTTTGTAACGAACGGATCATTCGCCGTTGGTTTAAGAAATTTTGGCGACAGATCAATTCATAAATGATTCATTTCTCCTTTCTACCTAGAGGTGAAACCATCACATTCGCGTCGTACTGCAAGGATCTATATTCATACACGACAACGCCAAAAGCTCTTATTTCTCGACAGATATTGAAGATACTGGACGATCTGGACGAAATCTCCCCATACCTTATTTGCTAGGCTTCATCAGTTCTCCATTTGATCAGAAGTTTGGGCAACTTTCTTAAGGGTAAAATTTTCGAAAATGGTTCTCAAGTCAAAAACGCTTTTTCAGACTTCATTCCATCACAAAACTCAGATTTTTTAGCTCTGGGATTGAAAATTTGGTAGCACCTTGGAAAAAATGCCTAGAATAAGAGCAAATATTTTGAATGAAAATTTCTTGATTTGATAAAGTTTTTTTTTTATTAAATGACGTTTCTTTTGAAACCGGAAATTTCATATGAAACGACCCATACTTGATGGTTTTTTGGGGAGTTGCGATTTTCTACTTTTCGACAACCCCCTCGAGTTTGGAAATTGTGTCCCGAAGGTAAGCCGTGATGGCGATGATGAGATGGACCTGAGCCAGGAGATGGGAAGGAATTTGGCAAGGGCTCGGAGCAGTGTCTGTTTCCTCTTCCAACGGCAAAAATATGTTCTTGCGGCTGGCATTCCTTCCTGCGTACGCGGTCATTACTGCCGGCGAAAATATTGGGAGGAAACGTCTCGGCGACTGGGGACCTTGTGTTCCCAGATACACATCAATAATACATGTTTCCGTATTGTTTGAAATTTCGTATTTGGTCATAACAAAATCTAAAGGAATCTGAAAATAAGGTGTTGGACAGAACATTCGGTCCAAAAAAGGATGAGACCACTGGAGAATTCAGGAAATTACACAACAAGGAATTGCGAAGCATGCACCCGGTTAATATGATAGCGCCTCGATGGGCTTGTAATGTTGTTGGACTGAGTGACGAACGAATTCCTAAAAAGTTAATAAGCGCTGAGCCGACTGGGAAGCTTCTGAGGGGTTGACCGAGACGTGGGTGGGAAGATTGCGTTAAGGGTTATCTAACGGATTTGGGTTCGCATAATTCGTGGACGTTTATAAGCAGAGATTGGTGGTATCGGCATCGAGCCTTCGGGTTCTCTAGGCCTTTTTATGATTATTTAATTTTTATTTATTGGATCATTGCTTATGAAATCTCCGTTTTCAAAGGAAAGGTTATTTAGTAAAACAACTAATAAAATCAAAATATTTACTCACATTTTATCAAATTTTCAATCCCAGAATTGGTATATTTAGGGTTTTAGTGATGGAATAAAGCCTGAAAACACGCTTTTTACTCATGAATCATTTTCGAAAATTTCGACTTCAGGAAGAAGTCCGAATTTCTGAACAGATATAAATTTGTTAGAGATAAGTCTGGGGAATAAGGTGGCAGTGGGAGGACTTCTTAACCCAGCTCGTTTAGTCTGTTCACTGTCCGTCCTAAAACATGAGGCGTTGTCGTGTAAGATTATAAGTCCCTTCCGATTGGAAAATGCATGATAAGTGTTTACTACATTATGTCAATATGTACTGCATTACGATGTCGATCTCATGGTTTTACCTTTGTGCAGAAACGAGGAATGAATTATTAATGAATTTCTTGGTCCGTTCGTTACAACACCCTTCCCCGAACGCGGCGGTAATGTTTCTTGTACCTTGGGCTGCCGATCAGCCCATTTAATTTAAACTCAATTTAAAAAAAATTTAAGCAAGCAAATTTAAACTCATTAAAAAAAATATATTACACGAAAATCGCGTGTTCCTATAGTCATATTTGATGGCATACTAAACAATGTTAAATATATTGCAGTGATAGTATTAGTTATAAAAAAAGGGAAGATTAACAGCTCATTAATTTGATATGCCTCCGACACTGGTGGGGCTGCCACCTTGGTGCCTTTACACCTGCACTCCTGTCCGAGGGGACTACCTAGGAGAGGTGACCCTAGGGTGTGTAATGTTAATGACCTATGTTTATAGTATGTGGGTGAGGAGTGTAGTTGGTGTACATGTATGAGTGGCAGAGTACTGTTCCCCCAACCTGGAGGGCTATTGGCTACCTGCGGTCATTTGACCGGGTGATGGGCCGCCACCTCACTACGCCAATGATGATAATAATATAGATAAAAGATTTTTTTTTTTTTTTAATCTATGTTTCTTAGATTTACAATATTGTACTATCACCAATCTGTTTTTTTCGTTAAACTGTCTAGTTTTCTAACGATGTATTATGAACCCATATTCTTCCTCTCTCGTGGTACAGGTTATGCTGATAATTTGGTTTTATAATTGTATTGTTATTTATTTGTTGGTTTAATTTTTCCGATTAATTCACTATTAAATAAAAATTTAAGTGTAAATGAATTAAACATTTTATCGCTGCTACTCAGCATCGAATAAACACAAGACCCTTCATGAGTGAGACTAATCAGTAACTAATACTTTAGTATTTTCGACTTCAAAAACTTTTTTTATTTTAAAATTTGATGTATCACTGGACGAAATTCACTTCGAGTTTTCATCAACGTCTCCTGAATCAATAAATGAAGTATTCATTTGTACTGGATGCTGTTTTTTTCTTTTCTTTTATGAAAACTTTTTTTTCTTATTTAATACAGTCTGATAGCTAATTTATTAATTTTGAATACGGTACTGCTTAATGTCATTTTCACTTAACCGAGCGTATTTCTATTGTCAAAGCCCGATACTTATGGATTAGTATTTAATCCCTCAAATTACTGACGCACGAGATAGCGGTTAAATAATTGAATGAGCTTATCGATTTAATTAGTTAGAATCAATAAGAGGAGTGGTTCGGAATGGGTATCAATGAAGGAATGGATTGGCATCTTTGGAGTAATTCATTGCGAACAGGAGGACGCACTCAATGAAATTGTTCCAGATGTGGAGGAAGGAAGCTAATTGGAGAAATGTGCTAGGTTTATTTTTGAACTCTCTCTCTCTCCGAGTTCCGACCTTGTTTCTTCTCAACAGTTGGCGTTGGATACTTTTACTTTAAATTATGGTAGAAGTATGTTCGATAATAAAATGATCAAACAGTATACTTGAAAACATAATTTTACTGTTTATTATTTACCTCTCCTTCTTGACAGACTTCTTAGACTACTGCCTCCTACTTACTTTCTTATTATCCTATCCTATCTCATCAACAGCTCATTCAAAGTAAACCATGATAATGTCTAGTCATCCCTCTTTTCTTCGATCTGCTGGTGTTCCTCAAGGGAGTATTCACGGCTCAATTATCTACACAGTTCATCAGCTGGCATCCCAATACTATCCTTACCACTTATGCAAAAGAAAAATGTCTATTATCAGTCAACACCAATCCAGTTATAGCATCCCATAACAACGACCTTGAAAAATGATGTCAAAACTGGAGGATTAAAATAAATTCCTACTAATCCTATCAAATCACCTTTACCCTCCGTCGTAAACCAATGACTTCCTGTACTCCTGTAGCGTTTAATAATACCCCACTAATTCCTGTAGAACAGGCCCTGTACTCAGGACATCTTGACAAACGCTTAACTTGGAACCCTCACACTAGACTGAAACAAGAAACAGCACGCCGTTTCAGGCTACTTCAACACTTACTAGACAAACGCTCTAAGCTCCCAATTAATTACAAAAGACTCATAAACATGACAATCATTAGACCTATCTGGGACTTACGGAGTAGAGCATCGGTGATCCACTACGCCATCGAATTCCTCTCGTATCCAATCCTTGCATTCCAAAATCCTTCATAAAATCCTCAATGCTACTTTCTTTGTTACCAGTAAAATCAACGTTGCTGGTTTGGCCCATTGCAATCCTTTCATGGCAAACTTTATTCCCGATCAAATCCTCTAGTTTTAATTCTATAATCTTCCGAGGCATCTGAAAAGAAGATAGTTTCGTGACTTTCGAAGTTGAATTTTTTATTTTATTATTGCCTGAGCGTAGTTTCCCTACTTCCCTTTGTCTTATACCACTGCGTATCATTCATTATATTTATTTCTTAAATTATTATAATGCAGTTGTAGTTTTCAATATTTTTTTTAATTCGTATTTAAAACAAAAATCAGTTGTGCACATCTCATAACTATCAATTACTTCATTGTTTTAAGTAAATGTTTTGATGTTGATGAACCGATTAGTTTTACTCAAAAGATATAATTACATAAACAATAAAAAAATATAAAATGCAAATTATTGTTTAAAGAATCATTTGTACATTTATCACCACTATCATGTTCATTCATAATAAATTTAATGTTAAATTTGAATAAAACAAATCCACTATAACATGAAGGGTGTTTATTCCATGCTGAGTAGCAGCGATAAATTCTTTAATTCATTTACAATTAATTTTTATTTAATAGTGAATCAATCGAAAAAATTAAACCTACAAATAAATAACAATAAACCACGAGAAAAGAAGAATATGGGTTCATAATACATCGTTGGAAAACTAGACGGTTTAACGAAAAAAACCAGATTGGTGATGGTACAATATTGTTTTTTTTGTAAATGTAAATCCAAGAAACATAGATTTAAAAAAAAAAATCTTTTATCAATATTATTATTATCATTGGCGTAAGGAGGTGGCGGCCCCATCACCCGATCAAATGACAGCAGGTAGCCACTGGCCCTCCAGGTTGGGGGAACAGTACTCTGACACTCATACATATACACCAACTACACTCACCCACTATAAGCAAAGGTCATTAACATTACAAACCCTAGGGTCACCTCCCCTAGGTAGTCCCTTCGGACAGGGGTGCAGGTATATGGTAAAGGCACCAAGGTGGCAGCCCCACCAAATTCTTTGATAGCCTCCAGCACTGCACTAACCCGCTATTTAGCACATTGAGACCAGCGAGTCGTCCACAGCGCTGGCAACAGTATGTAAGTTCCCTCAGTCTCGACTGAGGTGCATTATTGTTACTTTTAGTTTTAAGTTTTAGTTTCATATTACAGTTGTACAACTCAATCAAATAAAAAAAAATAAAAGTTTTAGTTTTAGTTTTTATCATTTTCAAAACAACCAGTGAGTGATATATCTGGATATCTGATCCTAGTTATACCTCATAACCTCAATCCTTTAACATCCTCAAAATGCACCCGGTGCAGTAAAAGAGTTATGTATATATACATATATAAATTTATTAATATACGTTAGTATATAAGTTTGTTTCAGATAATCATATTTTTCCAGAGGTTTGGAAAAAAAAAAAAACACCAGTATACTAGGGTACGGAGTGAGGGTTGAAAGCACCCCTACCTGAAGTTAATAATTCACAGAAACCAAAATCAGCCTCGGATTGAAACTGGTAGAGGAGGCCAGGACTCAGGGAGTCACCGAATTGTAGCGCCGTAGAATAACAATTATTATTATCATTACATTATAATGTATTATATAATTTTATTAGGGAGGGGATCCTTATCAACAGTTGGTTTTTTCTGACTTATGAATGACTGAGCTAAGGTTTAATTAGCGAAGGTGTTATTAAAACAAAACAAATAAACTATTGAGCAGTCTTGCACTATGTAGGAATCAGATATTTTATTTTTTGGAAAGCACACACTATGTATTTCTGATAAATGATTATAATCTCCACGATAAATTTCTCTTCGATTCGCTTTCATATATTTCATAATACGAATCGAGAACGTTCATTGAGGATTTGGAAGGTGGGATTACAAAAATTACCTGAGCATGTTATCGGAGATCAAGTTGAGTGTTTGTAGAGATAACTTATCTCTCTGAGTCAGTGACCCGACGCTTCGTTCCGACATTTATAATAATACGATTTATAATAAAACGATTTATTATATATAAATAATTAGTAATATCATAAAATGAATTAAGTCGCTATGATGATATATTGGGAGGAGAATCTTGAATTCGGTAAACATCTTGACATGATATATAGTATGTTAATGGCCGTGGATCAACCCTGCGGGATCTGAAGACCCTCCTAGGGCTCACCCAGACTCTATAAAGCTGGTACACTTAATTGGGCGAAAATCATCGTGATTGATAAAGTGATATCACCGTCCTACACAACTTTTGACTTGGGAATAGTACGGTCCCCTCCACTTCCTAAATCGAATAAAATTCGTAGGTTGTAGCACAGTTTATATATATCTTTCTGTACCACTACAACCTATGGGTTCAGTACATCGTAGAAACTTAAAGATGTCTAGGACAATGATAGTGCAGAGAGGTAATTTGTCCTAGATCACGATCGCCTGCCAGTTCTTTATGTATAAGATGCGTACGAAACTTTTTTACCCAATTAAAGATACCCACTTCATATAGGCTAGGTGATCCCCAGGTAGGTCTGTAGATCCCATAGGGTCTATCCGTGGTGGTTAAGAAATTAAATAATTTATCTGCCACAGCTGGGTTTTAAACCGGAATCTTCAGAATAGATAATAGATTATTTCCTTTTTATATCTTATTTATAAAATAAGATATAAAAATGAAACAAAATAATTGATTGCCCATTGTCTAATTACGATGGCAATGATAAACATCTGTAGTTTTAACTTTAAAACCAAACATCATACCTTATCAGTTAAAATTAAAAAGGAAAGGAAGATATAGGAGGCAGTGAGGTAGTGATAATTACAGGCTGTGGCAGATAGGCTATTTATTCTGTTAACATAATTGACGGGGCCTGTGGGATCTGCAGACCCTCCCGGGGGTCATTCATCCAGCCTCTAGTGGGAACTCTTTTTTGCGGGTAAACCTTGTGGTTGAGCGTGATCTCGAAAAAATCATCTCACAGCACTACTTAGAAACAGTACAATATCTATCATGTACTGAACCCAATAGGTTGTAGTGGTGCAGGTTTTTTATTCTATGTATTAATGAACTCAAATTATTTGAGTAAAACTCAAATTTATAATTTACTATTTAGGCTCTAAAATTATTATGCGGAGTGACCCCCTTCTACCATTTTAAACTTTCAAAAACTATGTCCCCGTTTGAAAGGAGTTTCCCTTCAATTAATGATCAAATAGACTACAAAAATAAAGAAACACCTCGAAAGACACCAGACTTAGGCAAAGCCAAAGGCTACTTCGCAGTTTCATTAAAGCGACAAATTAATCAAGTCCCCGAAGTTGATTAACTTTTTTTCTCGCTTTTGTCTTTCCTTAAAGGCAATATAGACTTTAGCAACCTTGGGGTGCCAAGCCACTGCTGTTAATAAAACAATGTATTTACTATTAAATTCTTGTTATAATTATAACGAAATTAATAATTATAATGAAATTCTGTTTTAATTAATTTACCTATAAATAATAAATCAATAATTTATAAATTAATAAATTTATAATTATTAGGAAAATGGGAGTAGCTTAGTGTGTAGAGTTCTGAGCTGCTATCCTGAAGATTCCTGGTTCACAGTATAGTTATAACGCTAAGAATGGTTATGAGATATGCCAGAGGGAAATACATAGTTTTAAGAACAATTAGAATAAATATTGTTCAACGCTATATTTCTTAATAAACAAAGCTGAAAAAATATGTGGATAGATAAATAAAATCTTATGTTTTTTTTTTTACATTAATCAATATATATATATATATATATATATATATATATATATATATATATATATATATATATATATATATATAAATTATATATTCTGATTTTTGAGTTCCAGTCAGTTTTTAAATTTCTTTTCGCTGGAACTCAAGAATCAGAATATATATTTTCTTTACCAGTCAAGATAGTAGAAATCAATATATATGTATATGTATATATTTATCACTATTATCGGTATTTTTATTTTTATGCCCCAACTTTTCAACTACAAAATGTTTTTCGAATATTCTTATTTTTTTACATGTTATCATTTCACGGAATATTTTACCAAACATTCCGACTAATTATATATTTTAAATTAATTAACCCCCTTTTTAGAAATAAATCTATAAGTAAAACTAATTAGATAATTTCTTAATTAAAATTCTATTCATTCCTACTAAATCTAGTAACGCCTTCACCATTAAAACGCCTGAATGGTTCAGTTGAGAGATGGACGCAGCTGCGGCGATAAAATCTGGAATCTTGTTCTATAAAAAGTTCCTATGCAGCTCCTTAACTTCACCAAGATAATCTTGAGGGGGGAAACTGAATATTTCGCATCGTTCAAGAGAAATATCCAGAAAAATATCTAAAAATAAAAGAAGAACGAATGGAGGCCAGCCTACATTGAAATTATAATGATTTTAAGCAGTGTTATCGATATTTAATAAATAAATTAAATAAAATTCAAAGCCAATTCATAATTAATACAGTAAGTAAATAAACAGATTTATGAAACATAACAGTAACTATAGAGATCTATGCCACATATTTATATGAGCAAAAAATTCCGCCACTTATCTTTTTCATGTTTTCATCTACAAATATTTCTGTTTTGGATAGGTATATTTTTTTAATGAATAAATATTTGTTTTCAATTAGGAATTCAATATAGAGAATAATCACCCTTAATCCTTAATTCAATGAAAGGACTTTAGATTCCAATGTTCACTTTCTATGGAATTAAAATGTTTATTCAGTGTCATTTGTTCAGTGCCGTTTCTTGCAACAAATTTCTTAGTTTCCGGCTTTTAATTTTTTCAATTTCAAGTTTAAAAATGCCTCTTTGTGCTGAGAATGTTGCGCGTGGTGTGGCACTTATTGCTGATGGACTTTCCACTAGATAAGCAGCTAATGCCATCGGAGTTCCCTATGAAACTTTACGAGACACCATAGAAAGCCCGGTTCTGGACGGCCTATGGTACCAGAACCGCAGGATGACCATTTTTCGACTTTTAAAATTTTACGAAACCGGCACCTTACCTTTGTTCAAGCGATTCATCAGCTCGAAGAAGTTCGAGGTGTACAAATTTCGGAACGTACTGCTTGGCGAAGATACAATGAGCATGGATTAATGGCTTTTCCCCCAGTAAGAGGTCCAGAGTTACACGGCTGGTGTTTGCTCGAGAACACAGCCATTGGACTATGGACGAATGGAGTGCTATACTTATTACAGATGAATCAAGATTTGCTCTTCGATGTCAAGAGGGGCGTGAAAGGGTGTAGAGAAGAAGAAATGAGAGATATGCAGCCTGTAATTTTACCCAGAGCCAACCTTTTCAACGTGCAAAAGCCAGCCGTGTAATCTTTGTGATTTCTGGTCAACTCTGGTCTCTATGTAATATATATGTAAGTTTGAATACTGACTCCAAACTTAGTCATATGACAGACGTGAGATAACCTGCAGAGACAGATGTGAGCGAAAATTATAATAGACATTATAGACTGCTATTGTAGAAATTAAGTATTGAGTGTAATTACTGAATATTGACTATTGTGTTGATTCAGGTATGTTATTAAAGATACCTGGAGTTATTTAGTTAGTTATAAATTTGTAAATATGCTCTTTTTAATTACAGTTCTGAACTGCATCCACAAGAGTTTTATTCTATCACCTCATTGGTTAAGTCGTTGAATTCACGACTTACAAATCAACACAATTGAGATGATTAAGGCAAAATTTCATTTTGTAGCGGAAGCTGGAGCAAACTCTAAGAGCATATTAGTAAAGGTAAAAACTATAAAATTGGTAAACCAGGTGGAAATTTTTGCTTTCCCAAAAGAACAACAAACTTGTGAAGCACATAAACAATTATTTGCCACTAATGTTGTTAAGAATGTTGTGAAAAGTTTGAATGTGCGGGGTACATATAGAAATGTTGTAATATCACTAACAGATCAATATTCTGGAATCAACTCCACACAATTTAAACAATATGTGAAGTCAAGAGGGATAAATTTAATATTCACAGCAGTAGACTTTGCGTTCTCAAATGGGCTGAATGAAAGAACAAATCAAACGTTGGTTAACAGAATACGGTGTAAAATATATGAAAACAAGGAACGTCCATGGACTATTATAGCAGAAGAGTGTTTTGAAGAATACAACACTACAATCCATAGTTCAACGGGTTTCACACCAAATTATTTGCTAACGGGAATTGACAACTCAATCTTACTAAAAGAATTGGAACAAAATAAAAAAGAGAACTTAGAAGAAAAAAGATCAATAGCTTTTGAGAACTCGAAAAAAATACATGAACAAAATAAGAAGTATTATGACAGAAATGTAAAGGAAATCATATATAAAGAAGGTGATTTGGTTTATATTCAATATAGTAATGGTCTAAACAGAGGTAAATTGGAAGTGATTAGATCAGGCCCTCACAGAATAAAAGAAAAATTATCTAACGTGATGAACATCATCGACAGTGGATTCAAAAAGAAAGAATCAAATTTATTTCACGCCAGCAAATTGGTTCCTTATCGAGATGATGACGGTAGTCCTCTTCCAAAAAGGGGGGATGTAAGTTTGAATACTGACGCCAAACTTAGTCATATGACAGACGTGAGATAACCTGCAGAGACAGATGTGAGCGAAGGTTATAATAGACATTGTACTGTAATTACTGAATATTGACTATTGTGTTGATTCAGGTATGTTATTAAAGATACCTGGAGTTATTTAGTTAGTTATAAATTTTTAGATATATTCTTTTTAATTACAGTTCTGAACTGCATCCACAAGAGTTTTATTCTATCACCTCATTGGTTAAGTCGTTGAATTCACGACTTACATATATATATATATATATATATATATATATATATATATCTTCTTCTTCTTCTTCGGCTCTACATTCCAAGATGAACTTTGGCCTCTCCAACAATGATTCGCCATTCCTCTCTGTCCATGGCCCTTCTCGTCCAGTTGGTCACTCCAATTTTACGCAGGTCCTCCTCCACGTGCTTAATCCAGCATTTAAGTGGTCGTCCCCTCTTTCTTTTTCCTGGAAACGCTTCACGCAGAACTTTTTTGGGCATCCTTTCATCCGTAATACGCTTTGTTGCCACATATATATATATATAAATATATATATATATATATATATATATATATATATATATATATATATATATATATATATATGTATATGTATATAATGTATATATTACAGATAGATCGATAGATAGATTTGATAGATTAGATAGATTTGTTAGGATTGATAGATGGATCGATGGATTGGTGGATTGAGGGATAGGTGGATTACGTGGTAGATGGATAGGTAAACAGGTGGGTAGGTGGATAGGGGGGTAGGTGGATAGGTGGATTGATGGATTGATGTATTGATTGATTGATGGACTTGATAGATTCGATGGATTTGATAGATAGGTTGATAGATAGATTATTTGATAGATTATTATGAAGGATTGTTTGATAGATTATTTGGTAGATTATTTTCATGGATTATTTGATAGATTGTTTTGATTAGGTTATTTGATAGATTATTTTGATAGATTAATTTGATAGGTTATTTGATAGATTATTTGGTTGATTACTTTGTTAGATTATGTGATTTATTTAAGCCTTTATCACCAAAGGATTGGGGTGGCTCAGTGGTAGAGCACTGAGTTGCAATTCCGAAGGTCCTGGGTTCAAATCCCACCGCGGGTAAGACTTTTATTTAATCTGAGGTGAGACCCTCCTGGGGTTCACCCAGCCTCTGTAAAGTTAGTACCCAAAAAAAGAAGGAAAAATCTGGTGTTGAGCGGTTATCCAGGACAAATCATCTCCCTTCACAACCGTTGTCCAAGAAACTGTACAGTCTCTACCATATATTGAACCACAGACCCTTTCAAGGGTTGTTGTGGTACAGGTTTTTTAAATTATGTATATTGTTTCCAGTAATAATTAAATTTATTATTATTTATTTTTTGTAACTGAAGCGGTGAAAATTGTGTACCCCTAAATTTTTTATCGCCCAAGTTGCGCTGTTTTATTGGCTCTTATTATTAAAATTTCCAAGCAATAAATAGTAGCGATATTTGTACCCCAGAGGTAGAAGACACCATGCCACAATTTTTCATAATTTCGAACTATAAAATCTTTCTTCATTGCTAAAAGAAAATTACTTATATTGTTATTGATAAGTAAATGGAAGTATTTTTTTAATGTTAATTTAACTAAATATTACCTACTTTAAGTACATGGTGTCCTTTACCTCCGGATTGCAGATATATTCCTTAAAATATATCGCTTATATTATATAGTATGAACGCCAACCAAATGTTACTTTAGTGTGGTAAATCTTTCCTTATCAACAAGTATTCGTAACATGATGTTCTTTATCTTTATATTCCAACTGTTTGGGAAAGAATTTAGTCATTTTTGATTTAATAAAAATAACATGCATTCTATTTACTTGTTGTATAATTGTAATACAGTTGTAAATATCAATAAATAAATTTTTAAAAAAATAAATAAATAAAAAAATAAAAATAATAATATTCATAGCCTTGCGCTAATGGCGACACTTACCTCTATGAACCTCGCAGTGCGGTGGACTTCCATATTTTCGTCCTGACAGGCCGTCAGGTTGGCCGGGACAGGATCTAGGTGTGTGTGGTTGGGCAACTGCTCGCAACAGGACAAGGGTACGACCAGATCCGGGGCAGCAAGCTCCCTCAACTTCCACCAGGACGTCACGAAATCTTTGCCACCGACAACGCCACAGCAGCTATACTGTAAAGAATTCATCCTGTGTTAGTAGACTCGTCGTTAAGAGTGAGATGATTGACAAAAAAATCTAGGTCAGGTAATTAACAGGTAGAATCAAAACCAGTCTGTACGGTGTATGTAAAATAACTAAAAATTTTAATAATATCAATAATTAGTAAATAAATATAGTCCGGTAGACTGCCAATGAAAATTCTACTTTTTATCAAGCTAAAACCTTTTGAATACAAAACACCTTACAAAAATATAAAATAGAATAATTACAACAGAATAGAAAAGTTACTTTATTCTGGGGCTTGGTCCCTTTTGAATAAAAATATGAACAGAAAAAGAAACAATATGATTCTGGGCAGAAAGCTACATAATATTATCATATACTATTATAGTATTACTACATAATACTAATCTATTAAGTACATTTTATTAGTATTGCTACAATACTAAGGTTTCAAACATTTTATGGGACTGCAATTTCTAAAATATTGCAATTTGTAATACGACTCTTGTTCTCCATGATTGCTTGACGAAAAATGTTTTGGCGATGAATTTTCCTAAAATAGCATAAAAAATATACTTATAGTTTCTGAAACAACTTTCATGTCTCGTGTTGTATAACCAAATACCCAATACTGAAGTTAAACTATTTTAATATGTGTTTTAGCCTTGGAAGTACTGTCTTTGCATGACAACTCGGACTGCTTATGAAATATGCGCTGATTTTCGTATGCCTATATTTAATGTTATTATTCTCTTCCTCAAGGTGCCTTAAATGACGAAACATGATTGTTTAGTTGTTCTCCAATATCACATCCAACTAATCTGACTACACAAAGTCGGACGAAAATGATAAAGAATAGACAAAATTCTAAATTTCAAACAGAACGCCCTGTAATTTTTCAAATTTGTATACATATACCATTCTCCCTTTTTAGAATTCAACTATCAATATAAATATTAATAATTTGCAAAACTTAATAATTAGATATATTCAAATGTGTCAAATAAAAACACTAATGACTGTGTTAAAGAAAAGAGACGACAAAATGGTCCAGAGACCATAATGCCCATAACGTTTTACTGTAAATTTACTAAGAGCCTATGTTATTTCACTGTGTCACCAAACTATGGTTTTATAATGGCTGAACCTAAAAACTTACAAAAACCAAACAAACAACCAGATATATATATATATATATATTCATACGATTCAGTCATTTTCGCCTCTATTCAATCAATGGAAAATTAGATCAAAATGTAAAAAAGATAAATAAGCTGTCTATGAACAATTTATTTGTATTATAAGATACCTCAACTTAAGAGAATTTATAGAATACATTATAAATGAACGTATGTAACATATATAAACATATGTATATTGACCAGCCTTATTGATAAATAAAGTCTTTCCCTCTTTAAATAATAAAATATTATGATTGAATAAGAATAGCCAGCAATCCCTTACCACACTCTGCATGTAGTCGACCGCAGCTGTGTACTGTTCCCTTCCTGGAACCCCGTAGTTCCGTTGCCAATCGTCCACCAGCTGATCCTTATCGATGTTGAGGCCAAGGTACTTAGGAGTCACTGCCACGAAGATGATCAGTGTGCTCTCCCCGATCAGGAGTACGATGATCCCAAATATAAACTGAAAAGATTAACTAAAGTAAGATCGTGGAAATGAGTCTAAAATGATATGTTCACATCGCAAACTATAATTAATAATATAATAGAGACAAATGGAAGGAGATACAGTGACAACAAATTGTATAACAGACAACCCTTCAGTTTAGTAGAACTGCAGAGAACTTTGGTAGTATAGAGCAAAGGAGTTTTAAGAGTATTTTCCATGTGCTATCATTTTTTTTTTTTTTATTTCCCTTTATTTGAGAAAATCAAGGAAAGTGCAAGGATATCAAGGCAGTTCAGACGTTTATTTTTGTTAAATATTAAAGTAAATAAGAGCAAAAATTGTGTTTCAATTGAAGAGAGGACAATGTAAAAGTTAAAGATAGGCAATGACGGATGAGAGATGGGGAATGGACGGATTGAAATGTATAAAGAGGAGAGACATTATGGATGAAGGATGGTCTATAGTTCCTTTTTAACCATTGTACTTATTATGCTTACACTAATGCAATATCAAACTGAGTTTCAGTGTGAAATGTTGAAATCTCTTGAAATATTGAAATATATTAATTGAATAAAACTTTTAATTAAAAATCATGAATGCAGTTCAGACTCAAGGCCGATGGAAAATGTGAATTAAAAGAAAAATCTGCCAGAAAGTGAAAAAAACCTCGGATATTATGAGGAAAAGGAGACTCACATTCCTCAGGCATCTTTACATAACACTAGACAACGAAATTGAACTTTTTTTGTGTGTCTGGGTTGAAAGTGATTGTGTTTGCTTGGTTAGATCTTAACATTGAGAAAATTGAACAGGGTTCCTCAAAATATTTGCATTTGATGCCAGAAGTATGCTTTTAGTATATTTTTAATAGACATAAACATCTAAAATAATCATATTGTAATAAATTCGAATTGTAACATAAATACAATATTTCAAATACAAAACACTTTAAACTTCTTGTATTCAAAACAAAATAAACTCAGAATTCACTTAAAATAAATCAAAAATGAGAAGTAATAGCAGTAAAAATGAGTTTTCCCACTCGAGCGCGCTCTAAATTGCCCTTATAATATTAAATGAAAGAAAAAATATTTATTTAATTACTGATCCCCTTTTAATGTTTCGGCTAATGAGAAAGTAGTAGAATAATCAGCTGTCTTGACTTTGCAGAGAGGGAAAATGGGATGACGCGTCAACCTTATTAATTAACAACCGTATTAAGAATAATTCAGGATTAGTCTTACAAATTAGAGTAAACAAGCTCCCCGCCACAAAAGCAAACATTCTTCAATAGTAAGGTCATATTCCACTCTATTTTGGCATAATATGATGAAGAATTACGGTCTTTGACCAGATACAAAAAACGAGTTATATAGTGTAATCAGCAAGCATAGATTGACCAAACAAATATTCGAATATTTTTAGTAGAAGAAGACTAAAACGAAAAGTAGAGAAGTGAGGAAAGATTCAGAAAAGTTGAACAACACATAGTCTCACATATCAGAAACAAATGAATTTTAATAATAATAATAATAATAATGTTTTTATTTATTCTGGGACAAGTCCCTATAGAATAAAAATACAGGCATTGTAAGCTATTATGTCTACTTATAATTATATTATATTATAATTATATTATAATTACATTTAATTAATTATTACAAGTAATTTAATAAGTGAGAAAGAATTTAAAAAAAATGTGAATTACCTACAAAAACAGTATTGTAAGAACAGATTAGAAGAAAAGAAAGAAAAAAAAATTAAAATAAATTAACAATAATTATATAAGAGAAACAATTTATGGTCACATATATATCAAATTTATGCCAAGAAAAAAAAATGAAGTAAAATTAAACTATTTATCAGAGATTTACATTTCATCCCTTTTTGCCTTTTTTGTTTTTTTAATATCTATCTATATGACATTAATAATACATATGTACGTGGTTTAAATTCCACACACTCATATATATGAATACATATTAACACACACAAATGTACATCAAAAAAACATCATTCATTCATCGAATAAAGAGAACATTAAGTCAAAACTGATACCCTACTATTTTCGATTTTTTGTGAATTGTAGGGATAATAGGTGCTGGAATATACGGGATTTGAAGGTTGGAAGATCATTGGATCGACGAATGGAAGAAGGTATAGAGTTCCAAAGGGAAGAGAATCGGATAAGGAAAGCTATGTCAAAAGCTGCTGTTCGATGGGTGCTGTATATAGATCTGAGAGCCGAGAACGGGTGTTGCGGGAGAGGACTGTGGCTTTGAATTGAAGGAGATCGAAAATGTATGATGGTCGGTGGGATTGGATAACTTGGTAAAGGAAAGATGCTAGGACGTACTTACGGCGGTAGGAAGGGTAGAGCCATTTCATGCTTCGTAATATCGGGTCACCGGAGCATCTCTCGGGATCCCAAAGATGAATCGAACGAAGCAATACCCCAAAGTTTAGATACTTACAAAGTAAAAAATTTGGATGGGTTTGGAATGTAGGAAAAAAGAGTTGGACAGATTGAAGGTAACATGCAAGTGAACGCATGAAGGAGTGTTGGAGACAGAGAAAACTCCAGCAGAAGAAAGGAAAGAAATAAGGTTGTTGCGCGGTCCTAAGTGTTAAATAAAATAAAAAATAGATAATTATTTTTAATTTTTAAAGAAAATATCGAGTTCTGGATAATAAATACTGAAGAAACTTCAGACTATAATATTTCAATAAAGTACTTATGAGTCATTCATGAATTGTTCATTTTCATAAATGTTAATAATGACCATGGAGTACATTGCAAACTCCAAATATTAAAAGAAAAATTTAAATTATTTGACAATCTACTAAAAGGTTAATAATGTGCAAATTTATAAGTTAAAAAAAATATTTAAATTAAATAATAAATGGACTTATAACAGATGAAAATTGAAAATGACTGAAGAAGTTGAAACGCATTTTTAAATAAAGAAAAAATGTTTGACTGGAAAAAGGTTTTTTTACTTACTTGAACGAATGACTCAAAAATATGTACTCCAATAACATAAACAAGAGAATTAAAATAAAGTACTTATTTCTTGGGGACTACAGCTCGACCGAAGCCTTCACCTCCTTGAAGGGATTCTTCTACCCCTCCCTTCCCGGTCTTGTGCCCTTTCCATCCAATTAGGCAAAACTATAGAAACGGCATCTTTGTTCACTTGACAATTAACCTTGTCCACCTTTTTTAATAAATTACAATAGTACTAATTAGACTAGTCAGTTTACACTTACCAAAGCGAATACAAGCTTGTTAAGTAGCGCAACAGCTGAGCAAGCTAGAAGAGCCAAGGAAGCGACGACGATACCCAGGACGATGAGTGCGATGGTGAGGTAATAGAGGATCGGCCTGGGCAAAGATCCGTGAAGCAGTTGGCTCAGGTTGATGTAGTCAGCTTCGGAGGCCAGCCACACTCCGCTCCACATCAGTCCACACCCTAGGCCCTGGGGATCAGAGGTTAGTTAATCGGGAGAAGGAGTCTTACAAGGACAAGTTATACCTCAATTGTTGTATTATGTATACAGATAATTAGCCAAAACTCATGAAGTAGCAGTTTCTTTTAGCTTACAAATAAAATTAAAAAAGAACGAAATTCAGGGGGAAGAATCATTATGGATCATCTTTCCCTGAAGAAATAGGAAATGTACTGATTGAAAAATAGAAAGAGAGGGCACTATGTATTATGTATCCCGATAATCATCCAAAATGCCCAACGACATCATCAACAGAGCAACGAAAAGCCATGCTTATCCGCATAACTACCACAAAAGATGCTACCTTGAGGAAATACTTTCCCTCCGCCCAGTCACAGCTAGCAGCAAAATGGATTTTCCCAGACTACTGGGTCGCAATCCTTCAAAGGGCATGGAGAAGGAACTTTCGGAACAAACTTTATTACTAAAGATATTGACCCTTGATTGAATTGAATTCGCTGAGCACATTGTCATAAGCTGAACCGTCTTTGAGGAATAAACATCTAAGTTTTGAGGGTAACCGGACTTCACGTCCTCTCGGAGACTTTTCCATAGGTAATGACCAACTTACCCGTACTACAACGATTTTGTGTGGGACTTAATATTATACTTACTTCTAACCATGAAATAAATAATGTTTAATATTCATTTCTTCCCGAATGGAAAGAAATAATATTATATTTATTAATACATGTCCATATTAATTAGATTTATATTCCTCATTAAAAAGATAATAATAGATAATGTCCTCTCAATGGAATAATAACAAGAAATAATAAGGAAAATGCTATTGAATGCTTATCTTGCATTAAAGTTGTGTTCGTGTGCAGTTTCCTTATCGATGCATGACTTTAAAGTTCAATAATCGCTATACATTTATTTTACCTGACCAGATGATCTAGTTTAGTTTGAGTATATTTATTATAATGTTTAAAATACAGTTTATAGCCCAAATTTGGCAAAAATTCTTTGAAATCAGTAATAAAAAAAAATAGGAAATATCAAAAAAAACAAAGTCTTCAGTCTCCAAAATACTGAAACAAAAACAACCAGTCGAAGTTTCACCTATTCCGGCATCCTCAGGACAACACTTCACAAGAAAATCATATCAAAGAAAAAAAATGTGCAGTACATCTCACTCCAACAGTGCAAACAGAATCAAATGGAGACAGCAACCATGCTCTATGCTACACTCCAGAAATAACTAAGTCAAAGGAAGGTAATACACGAACAGCTGGGAAGGAAATAAAACAGCAAATCAACAGAAGAAACACAAACACCAATAAAAAGGAAAAAAATATGTGTGTACAGAAAATTAAGATTTATTTAAAAAGCTTACTAACACTTGGAGTGTTAAAACATTTGGAGAAAATATTTGAGGCAATACAATTGTGAAAAACTGTATATTACTGTTACTTTTAAAACAAATAGTAAAAGTTTAAATAAATTTCACTCTGGAACATTATTGTCATAATGGATGAGACTGTTTGGACTGTTGTTGTGAGATGTGCTGGGCTTTGTCTTCCTTTGATGTGATTTCCTTATGAAGTGTTGTCCTGAGGAATCAAAATAGGCGAAACGTCGACTGATTGTTTTTGTTCTAGTATTTTAAAGACTGAAGGCTTCGTTTTGAGGATTTTTCCTACTATAACCTACATTTAATGTGTCTTTTTTGGAGTTTTGGTTCAATTATATATATATATATATATATATATATATGTAAGATACAGAGGCAATCAAAAGTTATTTCACAAGCCAAATGTTGGCCCTTAAGTTATATTGGAATGAAATAAAATTACACAAATTTTCAATTGAAAATCTTTTATTTACACAAGTTTTAAAGTGATAAATAAACAATTAAATAAAACCGATCAGTAAAAAAAAAATACAACACAAAAAAAGCACCTTTCAACAGTATTTGCACAAATTTAATTGTATTTGTTTACACACATTATATTGTTTGTTAAGAGTTTAATTCCATTCAGGATTAGGGGGATTGTAATGAAATTTATTTAGACTGTGTTGTTCTGTATCTAAGTAAACATGTCACCAAAGAAAGGCGAATTCTCTATTGCGACCCCACAAAAGTGTGTATTTTTGCGAAACAGCGGAAAAACATAGCGGGAAATTGGTCAAACTTAGAGTATGTGCTTTTCTACAGTTCATTATATTACTAAGAAATATGATGAGACAGGAACCAGCACCAACAAGCCACAAAAAGGACGGCCAAAGGTATTGACACCCAGAGAGTGCAGTCACATAATTAAAGAGCCAACAAAAAATCCATCAATTAGTTCTCGGCAACTGGTAGATTGGTGGCTTGTACTTCAAATAAGCAAATAAGTGAGTCTTCTGTAAGAAGAGCCCTTTATCAAGCAAATATGCACGGTAGAATACGAAGCAATAAATCGTTTATCAGTGAGGTTAACAGAAGAAAGGGGCTAGAGTTTACAAAAGAGTACGCACTCAAAAAAATAGAATTTTGGCAAAATGTTCTATTTACCGACGAGAGCAAATTTAATATATTTGGGAGTGATGTTAGGAAGTACATTTGTTGAAAACCTAACAAAGAATTAAAAAACTATGAAACATGGAGGAGGTTATGTTATGGTTTGGGATGCCCTTCATTTCATGAAGTTAGTAAACTTGTTCCGATTGAACACATCTTAAATGCAGATGGATACGTCAACATTTTGCGCCATAATCTACAGATCAGCACTAAAAAATTGGGGATTGAAAATTCTTACATATTTCCACAAGGTAATGATCCTAAGCGATGATACTGCGAATAAGACTAATGAGTGGCTCTTTTATAATGTACGCAGAAGACATTTTAGAAAAAAGGATTCGAAAATACGTCATTACCTCCAACAAACGCCTGATAGAAGTTTTGCTTGAAGTGTGGGAAAGAAATGAGCTAGAGTTTTTAAAAAATCTTGTTTATTCTATGCCAAGACGCCTTCAAGCTGCTATAGATGCAAATGGATTTCACACAAAATATTGAAAAATAAAAACAATATACATATCATTATGTCATAAAAATTTTGATTACTTTTAGTAGCAAATACTTTTAAAAGGTCTTTTTTTTTTGTTGTATTTTTTTTTTTATTGATCAGTTTTATTTAATTGATTATTTATCACTTTAAAACTTGTGTAAATAAAAGACTTTTCAATCGAAAAAGTTGTGTAATTTTATTTCATTCCAATATAACTTTAGAGTCAATATTTGGCTTGTGCAATTATTTTTGACTGCCTATATATATAATATTTCTACTGGACATTTCAAGGGAATATTTCAACTCATCCTCAATAACTACGTAAATATTTTGCAGTGACTGGTATTATACAATGACGAATATTAAAAATTAATAACTTTACTCTAATATATTTCTATATAATAATTCTTGGTACTATATACTTATTACCAATTTCTATTTTTCTTGATTGTTAATAAAATAAGTTCTTACTTTCAGTTCTTCAGATTCAGTCGTACATCCGTTAAGCTGTAGTAATCATTTCTGTTATATTGCGTTTGAAACTATTTCTTTCGTGTTTGAATAAAACCCTATATATGTATTTACTTTAGAAAAATAATATCCCGCTAAATTCGTGTAATTCATATTTAATAAACTCTTATAATAATAATAATAATAATAAACACTAATAAATCGATAATAATGACCAAATAATCGAAAATACCTGCTTATCCTAATTCACACAGTCTGAAATAGAAGAAATCCAACACAGCAATCACCAAGTATTGAAGAATATTTACAGGATATATGTTAACACTGTACAGGTGTTTTGGTTGAGTGATGTGGAGGTAAACACTTCGTCATCAATTCGTAAATATCATTCATGTAGTAACACCGTACAAGTGTCAGTCTTAAATTTAGTCTAGTGTGTGATTTAATATAATTCACTAAAATCCTATTTAAGGGGATCCTATCATCCTAAGGGGATGATTATGAGAGCAATATAGTCTCGAAACGTCACCAAAAGAATGTTTAACGAGTATATGGCAGAATCACAAGAACTGAAAGTAAGTATACATAGGCTACAGCAAGGGCAGATTAAGGGGAGGCACGGGGGCACATGCTCCCCCCGACAATTTTTTGTGTTCTTTGGAAAATCAATTATAGTACATAATTAAAGGCAAATCAGGAACTTAGCATCTTGAAATTTGCAGATAGGTTCTTTGTATAATTTAAGAAAGAAATTTGGATTATCCAATCTCCAAGGGTTTCCTCTTAATACAATAGGAGTTCCAAGATAGTATGGATTCCGTCAGTTTTGAAGTTAAACATCTGAAATTTCGGATAGTTTATAAATAGGTAGGATTGATAATGTAAACCTAAACCCACCTGTGAAGTGAGAACTTGTAACATAATTTGAATTATCACATCATTATATAACATTAATTTAAAGAAGAATCGTAAATTCAGTCTATATAACTCTATATTATATTGGGTAAAAAAGTTTAAACCTACAATTTGCCTGAACATTTATTAAACGAAAAAAAAAGTTCATAACAAATATCATAAATTATTATTTTTTTTTATTTTTTAAATACAATTAGGAAAAAATGCCTGAATAAACTGATTTTGATGATTCTTATTTTGCACTATTGCAATATAATGATGCAATAATTCAAATTACTATATAACATATGTTACAAGTTAGTACTTCACTAGTAGGTGTATATTAGGTTTACATTATCACATTATCACTCCTACATAAGCTATCCATTTATAAACTAATATATATATATATATATATATATATATATATATATATATATATATATATATATATATATATATATATATATTTGCTTGATTTCAATACCTACCAAATTAGTACGATATAATTTAAATAATGAGGTATTACTTACGAAAAATAAGACATTGCTGGAATACAAAGTGGCCTTAAGGACGAGCATATTGGTTCGACTGAACAAAATCGTGGACTGATTAGAAACCGGAAGTTTATTTGAGTTCACCGGATGTTCGCTCGGTCGAAAACGGAAACTGCATACGACATTAACTACTGGAGTATTCTAAATACTTCGATAATTAAATACCATTTGCAGTGAAGCGTTTAAAGCCAAAATCAGATAATGCAGCAGAAATAGGCGAAGTAATAAAATCAGACCTTAGTTGTTGTTATTTTATTTATTTAGCGCTATTTTTAACATTATAACTGTTAAATAGAACTGTATTTTTTTCGATTATAAAGTAAGACTACGACATTTAAATGCTTTCTTATAATATGTGATCTAGCTTAAAATAAGTATTCAGTAAGTTATGTTCTATAAATGAATTAAAAATATTTCGATTTTATCGATCTAGTCTATACTGTTTCATAGGCGGCTCAGTGGTAGAGCACTGAGTTGGCATGCATGAAATCCTGGATCAAATCCTGCTGCTGGAAAGACATTTATTTAGTCTGTTAGCGGCCGTAGATGGATCATATGGGATCTAGGATCCTCCTGGGGCTCACCCAGTCTCTATAATGTGGGTAACCAAAATAAGAGTAAATAAGGGGGTAAATGAGGGGGGGGGAATCTTGCGGTTGAGTGTGATCTAGGACAAATCACCTTCCTGCACAGCCGTTGTCCATGAAACAGTAAAGTCTCTACCAGGTACGAAACCCCAGACCCATTCACGGGTGGTAGTGGTACAGATTTTTTTTAATTGGTACTATTATTTTTTTCACATTATAATGGTTAAAGAGAACCGTTTTTTTATTTCTTAAAGAATTGGTTCATTGGATACATCATCCCAAAATTAGAAAATTTAAAATCTCAATTTTTTTTACAATAAAATTAATATTAATATGTTTACTTCAACTTATTTCAGATTAAAAAATTATTTTATTATTTACATTTAAATGCATCTACACAAGCTTTTTCTTATTTTTTTTAAATTATAATCGAATCAATCCAAATAAAGGTATAATATAAAATAAAAAAAGCTCACGACGCTGGCAAAAGTGTCGTAGAAAAGCGAAAATAATAGGGTATATAAAAACAAATGACCGTTTTATCAAATTCCAGAGTCAAAAGTTTGTAAATATTTTAATGCTATTTATTATTTACCAACACTTAATAATCCCTTTAGAGCATTCTCTAAGCTTGTTTAATAACACTGGACTTCTTTAAAAAAAAAAGCCTCAGTTTAGTTATTTATTTCAAAGAAAAAACATGACAGTGTCCTATGAAATTAAGACATTACTAGAAAAAAAAATCACAGCCGCTGAAGCAACTCGTGAAATTATTAAATATGAAGGGGAAGGTGTCCTTGACCAGCACACTGCGCGGCGTTGGTTTGAAAAATTTAGCAGTGGAGATACGACGTTGGAAAGGAAGAAGGGCTCCGGGCGACCATTAATGGATATTCATGAGGTTCTGAAGGAAGCTGTTGAGTCTAATCCGTCCAAAAGTACTCGTGAACTTGCCAGGTATTGTGGTGTGTCGAATCATTGATCAAAGAAATAATAATACAAATACTTGTTTAAAAACTGTCATTTTATTTATACACCCCATTAGTTTATTTTTCTGATAATAATTAGCTGAGAATAAACTTAATTGCTAAACGTTATCGATTTATATTTTCTGATTTTGGCAACGCAGACCTTCTTTAGTAGAGTTTGGTGTGTTTATTTTCATTACATTTTTTCTGATAATTTCTTTTTTTTATGCTAAGAAATAATTATGGGAGTACTTACAAATGTTATAATTTTGGGGGGAAAAAAAAAAAAAAAGTTTTATTCAAATTTTCGTTGTAATTCAAACGGCTGTGAAACCCTATTGTATTTTTTTTTGCTACCCTTAGTCTACTGAGAACTGTAAGTTTTGAATCCTGGGTAGCTGCTTGAGGGAGATTTGATACTAATCAAGGTTTCGTTAGTAAAAAATTTGATTATTATCAATAAATAGTTTGAGTAATATATCCTTTTGTGATTTGGTTAGGCTAAATGGTGTTAATAGATTAAAATGCAAGAGTGATTACAATATGAAATTATTCCATTAAAATTAATATTTAGCAATACATGCATATTTGTGGATATAACATATATACCACTATTAAAAAAGTATATTTATATAGTATATGTATAACATTAATGTTCATTATACACTGATTTATTTCTGAAAAGAGCATTAAAATATAAAAGTATTCTTAACCAACCAATTATAAAAAAAAAAACTTTTATTAAGTTTAGAACAGAATGTATTTGATTAGTCCATCTTTTGTGATATATTAGTTTTTATTTGATACACTTTTTCTTATCTTTGTTTTTCTTGGATAATTTATGTCGTACTTTAAATATGTTTGGATCTATTTGTGGTTCAGAAGTTCTGTAAATAACTTTTTTTGTAGGCTCAGGTGATACTAAGTGTGGAGCAATTGCTATCATCAATTGCTGGAACAAGTATTAACATACTGATTATTCATTTGAAATATTTTATTGCATACAGTATAAAATATTTTATGATATATGGATGATATATAACAATATTATTTAATGATACATTAATATATCATCTGTCATTGGCTTTTTTTCACTAATGGTTAATTTTCATAAACATCATGCTTATATTATATTTTAATAATTGTAAATATAATGTTATTATAACCTCTGCCCAGGGTGATAAACCAATTCCAACATGAAGGAACTGCCATTCAGGTAAGCCATGGTGGTACAACATCATCCTAAAATATTGGCTGAAACTGTTGGCCAATTTGAACCAATTATGACTTCTATCTAAGAACCATATCTCTTGAGCATGATATGAATCATTGTAGACTAGGCATACCTAAAATACGTTTAAATTTAATAATAATAATAATATATATATATATATATATATATATATATATATATATATATATACATTAATATTATTAGTGTATAAGTAATTAAAATATAAATCAAAATACTTACCATGGAAACACCTTCATTGTAATCTAGCTCGAATATCTTACTGTTTGATCCAAAAGTTGGCTTCCCTTCGACAGTATTAACAATATCCAGATCTTTAAGACTAGGCATTGCTTCACCGTTCTGTTCAATAATAGTGTATCCATAAACACATCTTAAATCCGTCAATGAATTAATAGATAATCTGCCTACCGAGAGAAGTTCGCCTGATCTCATAAAATTATAATTAGGATTTATTAGATAATCAATGCCAATAGTAGCATCCTACAGATAGATAAAAGTGGGGGGGAAGTAATGTACTATTAGATTTTAAGGAATAAGAAAACAATTCTAGTTTAATTCATTCTTTGAACCAGCTGATGCATTGAAATTTTGATGATATTCAATATAACTACATATTTGAACTCAGGTTATAGTTGTGACAAGATCATTTATTACTTAAAACATTCCAATTTATCAACGTTATAAATAACACTTCTGAGTATAGTGAAAAACTCTGTTCTAAATGCTATAATTTTATAACATTAATTTAATAACCTGCATATCTGAAATCATAAGTTAACTCAAAACCATCAACAGACAGATAAAAGTTCTTCAAATCAAGAGGAAGTTGGCAGCAATGCCTTTGCTCCCAGGCTATGATAGAAGCTTTCTCACATGGTTGCCTCTTATCGAGCTTAATGTTGTGAACACCAGGTATCCAATCTTATAAAACAAGTAAAATTTATTAAAAACATTAATAGGTTATATTTAATACATGTATATATATATATATATATATATATATATATATATATATATATATATATATATATATAGATTAATAATGCCGATACCAAAGGATATTTTTTATTTTATAAGTTATTCGAATAAAAACTTAAAAATTTAGATAAAAATATGTGGGAATAATCAGGATTGGAAGTGGAATAGTGTCAGTGAAGCAAGGATAATTCAGTACCTCGGTATAAGCTGTCAGTACTCGAAATATTGGAAGGAACCCTTAAACTGTACCAGTAAGGCTGCGTTGAACTGAACAAATAAAATGATTCAGGACCCTGAATCCCTATAATGAACCCTAATATTAAATAATAAACTATGTCCTGGTACTAAATAAATAACCAGACAATATATATATTTTTCATAAACAAAAGATGTATGTGTTTTTTTTTGTTTTTGTTTTTTTATGTGGGCAGGTGGAAATCTTTAAAAGACACGGATAGGCCCGTACCTATCCGTGTGTGAGATTTTTACCCAATAAAACCACCTCCCTACACCTGTTGTCCACACTCCATGGGACCGCCGTTAGGTATTACTTCGTGGAAGGGAATGGCTGTGTGCCGTCTCATGGCCATTTCCATCTTGTAGCTTCTTGTTCTAAATTCAATATATGTATGTGTGTGTCTTAAGTATAAATAAGTATATTACTTGATCCTCTCCAATATCCTACTCCTTTCCTCATCCGAAAGTAATATTTTTTATAATTAACAAATCTATACCAAATATAAAATAAATGTCAATGGATTAAAGTGGGTCCTCTGTGCAATAGGTCAGGCAACATTCCCATTTGGTAGCCCTAACAGGATCAATGGTAGACTTAAAGGACAAGGAAACCACTAAAGAGCCCTTGTCTCCAAAAACAATCTTCACCATTATAAAAAATAGTTAATGTGTTATAGCCTTACAAAATACCAAATAAAATTTATATTAAGAAAGAACTTGTTCCGATTAATGAATAATCAATCTCGGTGCACTGCAGATCAGAAGAAGGTATTTATTTGCTTTGGCATTAAAAATCTGTTTTGAATGAAATTATTTCATAATAATAATGCAATTAAATTTATCACTGCTTCCTATTTTTTGGAATTAATCTATCAGTTCTACCCTTATCATACTCATTTACTTGTCCCAACTGACTGCAAGAAATTTTGGATCCTTGCTCTACTAGAAAGATTGGAGCAATAAGTGTCTCTCTATGATGTGATTAAATTTATATTTGCAATTATGAGAGTAATTATTATAAAACTTGTCTTAAAATAATGCCTACTTCAATTGTTTAACCAATTCCTTACAGCGAGTGGACTCCTAGTTATTAAATCCCTACTTAAAGACTGGAACCAAACCACTGAGTTTATTTTCATCAGTATTTCTACTGTCCTTTTGCTCATCAATTATTCAAAGAAATCTTTCTAGCCATTCCAGTTTTCTAGGACAGACCTCATCCGATTGAGATTAAGAGATTAGATTAAGGTATTGATTTTGACTAATCTTCTTTTGCATATAATAAAAAAAGATTAAGATAGGCTGTAACATCTCAAATTGGGTTGTTTGATAGTTATAAAAAAAATGAAAGAGATAAATATATAATGGGCAATTTTAAAACTTTATAAATAAGTCATCCCCAAATTATTGTTTCTTAAACAGTAAAAATCAATGATTATACACATTACCTGTTACTTTTTTTTTCAATCAATGATTAAATCTATTCATGTATTACATGATAAAATATGACACCTTTTCTGCTATTTAAAATTTAATAGAATTATAGAAAACATAAATTTATTTACTGTAAACCAAATAGTTTAAAATTATAAATGATTACAAAGGCAAAATCTCAAATTAATATTCAATTACCTAACGATTTAACTAAATTCAATGTTAAATCATCATAAAATTGTTCTTCAGAGAATAACTCAGAACCAGTAGTCATTGAATTAACTATTTATTTCAACACTCCTTTGCCCAAGTTTTTAGTTACTATGGTAACAAGTAATCTTAATAAAATCAATACGAAAGCTATTACAACCTATCTACAATAATACTAATAATGAACATGCAAAGACAAAAAAAATTAATTACTCAATGTATTAGAATGTGTAAATAATTATAAAAAAAGAAATATCAAAAATTGAAAAAAAACAACAAAAAAACAAGATAATAAAACAATTTTAGAACAAAAAATAATTTCTGATTCCTAAGCTTTTATACAATGTTTAAGTAGCAATTAAATTATTAAATAACCAATTCAGTAAATAGCCAAACCCAACTTAAGTTAAAGTTAAATATGCCCCTATATTCCTTTCTAAGAGTTTATAGTTAACAGTTAATAAGTAAATTATTATATATAAAGTAAAATCACAGATTTGAAACAAAAAAAAACTTTTCATTCATTCACAAAAAAAATACTTAAAAGTTTAAGTTTTATTTTAAATATATAATCAATTTTTGAGAATTATGTATAAGTATAAGTCACTTTGTACGTAAATATTGGGATTTCTCAAGTTTTCAGTTTCAACATATCTTTTTTTTTGGTCACAGATTCATCTATATTTTCAGGAGAACTGAAGTGTTATTCTTTCTTTATTAATGTATGTTTATGAGAATACAGATTTTTTTTTTGGAAAAATTTTAGACATTGTAAACCATTCTTTGAAATAAACTCCAGTTTCTATTTATTAATCCAAATGAATGTACCACAATACTAAAATGACTTCACATTACTCCTGAAATTTTAAATACACTAATCACAAGACAGACCATATAATCTTAATTGAATTGATAAAATAAAATTCCTTGAGTAAAAATATACTTAACCATTTCGGAATGCATTACATCAATTACATATAAATATGTAATTAATAAAAAACTAGTATATCTAATTTCAGTGAAACACCAAAGAAATTCTTTCAATTTTTTTCAAATTACATTTAAAAAAGAAATAGAGTATATGGGCTAGAAAGTTACATAAAATAAAGATGCCAATAGAAGTATATGTTCAATAATACAGGAAATTTCCTTAAGAGGGCTACAATTCACAACTTGGTGCTTGTGCCAGTATTTTAGTACCTTTAGTAAATAAATCATAGAATAGATTAATTTAAGTAATATATATGAGTGAAATTATTTTGCTTAATAAGTTTTTGGAATCACTGGTAAGATTCTGGAATGGTTAAGCGAGTTGGGTTCTTGATTATAGGCGTGTTAAACTAATATTCATTATGGAGGACAAAATTTTCCTCCATGATATTTATATGGTCAACTAATAATTATTCAAAACAATATTCTTTACCTTGCAAATTAATATTAGATAGAAACAGGTAGCTAATAGATGGTTAACGCCCACCAAGTACAGATTAACTAAACTTATTCTCAGCAACATTAATCATCATAGTCGATAAAGTAAATATATTAGACCATAAATATAAATATAAGCTACAGTAAATATATTTGTTTAATTGAGTTCTAGGATAGAAGGATGATAGGAAGGTTTAAAAATAACAAAATATTATATCAGAAAAACAATAATTATCATTTTCAATATAAGATGCACAGATATAGCGATAAATATTTATTGCTTAGAGGAAAATAAATCTTAACAAGAATTAGTCCACAGCATATAAAATACATACAATTATAACATTTTATTTATTTATAAAAAAATTTTCCTTAATAATTAAGTAATTATTAAAAATACAAAAATTTAACAATAAAGACTAATTTCGCATTGAGTATTTTTTTTCATCATAGAGAGCATGAAAATTAAAATTAAATGAAATAAAATATTTAAACATCAAAAATAACTGTAAATTGATAAATGAAATTTAGTAACATTTTTTAAAATAACTATAAATTGATAAATGAAATTTAGTAACATTTTTTAATATCAACCAAATAGACCATAATATTTACAGATTCGTACAAACGATACCACTGCCCTATAATTTAAATATTTGCTCAATGATTATTCCTGGAACATAATAATAAAAATAATTAGAATTCTGAAAACAAAGCAAATTACAATCCACCAATTATATTATAACAAACCCTTGTTAAACTCTACCTTGATTAATGGTACAACTATTTTAAATAAATTATGAAAAAATATTATGTCACTTTATTACAGTATTCTTAGTCATTTTGCTTTAATTTACAGACAGAATCTATTCTAATGAACTGATTAATTTTGAAGTGGTTAAATAGTTTCTATTTATTGTTAGTTGAAAAACCACCCCTGAGTTACACATTTTATAAAATTTGAGCAAACAAAATCACAGTAATTCTATTAAATTATGATTAATTAATCTCAGAATAATTCTAAAATTGCAATGTAAAAAACATAACATCACACAGTTTAGTTTATGGGTTATTATTTTTACTTTAACCCCACATTCAAATACTATAGATTTGGACTTTGCTGAATAATAAGAAATTGTAATTAACATAAATTCCAAAGTTGGAACATGGAAACCTAATGTCTGAATAACTAGATCACAAAAAAAAAATTAAACAAGTTATGATAAGCACAAATTTTGAAATATTAGACTAATTAAATAAAAAAAAATGAGGGGCTTCATTCTAAGGTAAATTAACCTTCACCAAAGAAAAAACTAGCAGCCTAAAAGGTAAAAGGGGCGAAAGACTAAATTATTAAACTAAAAAAGAATTACTTAGTTTTATAAATACTTTATTAGAAAAGAACATCTACAAACATCAAGTATCAAAAAGATTTTAAGTATTAATTTGTAATTATCAGTTTACAATTCAGTATGTTCATCGGCATCCTCCTTGGAAACTGCAAAAGGCTCTACTTCTTCAGCTCCACAATCAGATATCACAACATCTGCAGCTGGCCTGTCACGACTGTCTGTCTTTGTATTTTCTATTTTTCTTACAACATCCTGGAAATAAAATGGATGATCAATTGGCAATTAATGGAAAAATTGAATATAGATTAAATTGATTAGAATAATTGAGGTTATGAATTAATGTCAATTAAATAGCCAAAAATTGGGAATAAATTTTGAAAGGATAAATGATAGATGCTCAGTTCTAAACGAAACAGAGGAAGTACACTAGAACTAAAATAACTAATTTATAAGCATTAAAACTCTTAAAATTTTATAGTTTAGAGATTTCTCTTGTGAGTATGACACCATTCAATATGTTCATAAGGGCGAAATAAACTACCATATAAAAATTAAAAATATGAACTCCTACAAAAAGAAGGATCTTGGACTCGCTACTTAGTAACGAGGTCGATTTTTTAGACTGATGGCTAATAGAGGTGCCTTACCTAGGATCATCCTCAAGTTCAAATAATCAAAAGGATACAAAAATTACAGCCAAATTTAAATTAAGTAGATTAAAAAACTAAATGCAATATTATTTACCATTCCATTAATAACTTTTCCAAAAACAACATGTCTTCCATCAAGCCAGGGTGTTTTCTTTGTAGTAATGAAAAATTGAGATCCATTTGTATCTTTTCCAGCATTAGCCATGGACAACCATCCAGCACCATAATGCTTCAACTTGAAGTTTTCATCAGCAAAACGTTCACCATATATACTGTGACCTGAAAGCAATGCAAATCTTTAGATGCTGTTATTTACATATATATTCATTTTATGCAAAAAAATAATTAATTATGTATTTCTTAATTATGATTTAAAAAGTAAAAAAAAAAATATTAATGGTATAGAAGAAAATGATAAAACCTAAAGTATCATCATAACCCAAATAGCTAACTTAGTGTTTCATAAATTATAGAATGGAGAAGAAGCATAAAGGAAAAGTTCATTTTAGAAACATTGAAATATCAGAAAGAATAAGCTAGAATCGTATTGGTAGGCATTTTGCATGTCGCTACCCAGTAATTTGGAGTATTACATGAAATATTAACATTAGATGATGGATATTTTAGAACAATTAATTTTTTATTAATGGAAAACAGCTAATAATACTAAGAGATACCAATAAACTCATAGAGATTTGTTTATATGCAAGTTGTTTTTTATAACTAAAAAAAATTAATATAAAAAAAAAGCATCTCATTTATATAATCCAGACTTTGATAGATAAAAGCTTAATTAAATAAAATTATTAAAGAGTGAACAGAGATAAGATAACATATTACATTTCTGTAACATCATCATAAAAAGATGTAACGACTATAAGAAAACATTTGTGAACTATTCCGTTTTATACAACTTAATTTTAAAAAACAGAATATATAATATTATTACATTATTGTAAAATAAAAATAATATTTTATTATTACCCTTGTCTTTACTGTTTTAGCTTTTGATTTGCATTATAAATTTAATCTCTTGATATTTTCATAGAATTACCAACTGTATTGTATTTATCCCTGGTTTATTATACCAATTAAAGAAAACGTATTAGGGATTGTTATTTTATAAGATCAGAAACATAAAAGGTTGCGTTAATATTTATATTTATATCCAATGTAAAAAAGTGAATATGGTAGGGACTACAGATGGTAAAAATTTCTTAAAAACCATTTAATATAGACAATATCGCATATTGAATAAGTCACACTTACTATTCAGTTCAGACACCACTGAAAACAGCTAATAATCAGTTATGATGTCGAACCATGTTAGAGCTACTAAACTATAGTTTTACCAACAATAAATAAATAAATAATTACAAATATTAAACAAAAAAAATCAAAATAGCACATACCTCCGGTTCCATCACCTTTGGTGAAATCTCCACCTTGTATCATGAAATCCTTGATTACTCGATGGAATTTACTTCCTTTGTAACCTTCTCCTGCTGGTTTCTTAGCCAATTCAACAAAATTGTTTACAGTTTTAGGAACTGTTTTACCAAAAAGTCCAATCTCTACCCTTCCTGCAGGCTCACCTCCTATTTCAATAGCGAACCATACCTAAAAATAAAACCATAAATTACAATAAACCTAATAAAGATTTCTAATAGATAAATGGAGCCGTTATCTTCAGATATATTACACATCTCTAATAAGATTAATATCATAAGATAAAATTTAAATAGCCATAACAAATTAAGACATAATTTTCTCGATTCACAAACCATAGCCATTAGTTTTCAGGTAAAAATCTTACAGAAACTAATTAACTATTGAATTACATAATATTGAATAAAATAATTTAAGATTATTTGTCTTGTATAATTTAAGATTTAGAAAATAAAATTAATATTAAAAATAAATAAGCTAAGGACATTCACCAAAATGAACAAACATTAAATATATTTAATTAAAACACTACAGTAGAAATATAAAGTTGACAAACAAAGGGTTCAGCAAAAGTAGACAGCTCCTATTTTTCAAATTTTGGGAAAACTATACGATGACTATGAAAACTCTAACTACTTAAGTTTGTGAAAAAAAAATTGTTTATCATTTAAAACAATTTTTAATAAATATTAAGACAGTATTTTACATGTAATGTAGTATAAGAGGTATTTCTTTTTTCTCGAATAATAGGCATTTTTTTCAATTATAAGGAAATAAATTAATTCAAAAAACATTACAACGATATAAGCTATTTTTCAATGTAAGTGAAACACAAAATTTTTAATGTCACAACCCCATTCAAGTAATTTAAAAGAAAAATTGAAAGAACTTTTTTTTACACAAAACAGTACATTTATGTCCAAAATCCTACCTATCTACCTACTTTATACAGCACGTCATTTAATTTTTAAGGTGTCCACAAAGTCAAAAATCATGTTAATACAAAGCTTTCATACGTTAATCATACTTAGACATTAGAACTAAAGGTTAGATATAAGTTCCACTGGTTGTTGCTTCAAGTTACAAGTTTCAGATTTTCTTCCTAATATTCTTGAAAATAAAAATAATCATGAGTTTTAGTATGAAAAGAAGAGTAATTGTGGGAAATGTGTATATGTTGGTAATCATTTCATCAAGAAATGAATGGCCTTAAACAGAATGTGTAGATCGGCCCTTTAATCTATTTACAGTCAATAATAAAATTATTTATATTTTCAAGAATATTAAAAAGGAAAGGAATGATAAGTGATAACTTGTTGTGACTTAACTCATAGCAACAACCTTCGGAATTGATACCAAAGGTAATTACAAACTGATGAGTTGTGATGTAATATAAAAAATATATATAATTCAACCAACTAAAAATTATCTAGTACATTAAATGGAATGGTAGACGATTCTATGCTTTTTAGGGAAAAAAACATGAATCTATTACAAAATGTACTGACTTCAGCAAAACCAATAGGTACAATGGTTGATATCAGGAACTCAATTTCATGTAACCACTTAAACTAAAATGAGAATAGCAAATTGTTGAAATTATACCTTGGCAGTTACTTTGGGACCTTTTTTGACATCTGTTTCGCATTTACTTAAAACCACGAAGATGCCTAAAATACAAAGAAAAGTTCCGACCGAATGCATTGGAAGCTTCATCATCTTTGATTGTCCCCTGATAAAACCGGTGGGTAGAAGCTTGAGAGGTTACCTACTTATGAAAACCAATAGGAACTTCACACATAAGGGAGCGCCCAGAGATAAGATTGAAGCGTTATGTATAGCCACGTAAACCTTATTTAAGATAAGTTAAAGTTTATCATAAAAATTCAAGGACGTGGCAATGAACCACTTCTTGCTGAACATAAAGGGAAAATTAAGTAAGATAGATGTGATCAAAACTATGGCGTTGTCAAGTATAGTATCTTAATTCGTATACTTGCTTTCAGCATTGGATTTAATTACTCAAAATACAGTATAATTAATACATGTTTTGTCCGCTTTGCTTTCAAACTTACTGCATTTTTAACACACTTTTATTAACATCGCCTGCATGTAAAGGAATCTTTGAACTCGATTTTTGGCCACTTCAAAACATAAATTAAATTGAAACTTTTCAAGGACCGATAGCAATACAATAATTTAATAAGTTTGTCTCATTATCTTGAACAGGATCTCCAGGATTAGCGATTTTTCATATCCGAAGATACAGCGCCGGCCCTAGCCCGTGTGCAATCGTGACCTAGGCGCCCTCTAGTAGCCACGCGATTAAAATTGAACACTTACAGTTATACAAAGTGTTACAAAAAACTGCAAATCCCCTAAGGAGGTGAATGTGCCCATGAAGCTAAACAAATTTTGCCATGGGATCAACACGAAATGAAATTTTTTGAGACCCTGAGACGCCTCGCAGCGCTCTTGAGACCCAGCGTCTGTGTGCCCTGAACTCGATTCCCAGGAGAACTCTCTTGTGAATTGGAACAGATGGTGTTGACACTGAAAAGGACTTAAATATCATTAATCACTTTCTCGTTGTCAACTACACTAGAGGTAGGAAGTAGTGAATCCCAAGTTGTGATCCTCACAGATCCTGGCTAATCACAGGGATTTTCAAAGAAAGCAGTATAAGCATGATAAAAACATTGACCACCGGTTCCCCTGGGGAGTCCGTGGTACGGCAGAACATCCAAGGGCATAGTTATTGAGGATGGCCGGCACCGAGTGTCAAAATGTTAGACACGCCCATTGAAATTAAAAAACTTTTCATGTTTTCTTTATTTTTTATTGATATTACCCTGTGTGCCCTGAACTCGATTCCCAGGAGAACTCTCTTGTGAATTGGAACAGATGGTGTTGACACTGAAAAGGACTTAAATATCATTAATCACTTTCTCGTTGTCAACTACACTAGAGGTAGGAAGTAGTGAATCCCAAGTTGTGATCCTCACAGATCCTGGCTAATCACAGGGATTTTCAAAGAAAGCAGTATAAGCATGATAAAAACATTGACCACCGGTTCCCCTGGGGAGTCCGTGGTACGGCAGAACATCCAAGGGCATAGTTATTGAGGATGGCCGGCACCGAGTGTCAAAATGTTAGACACGCCCATTGAAATTAAAAAACTTTTCATGTTTTCTTTATTTTTTATTGATATTATTTTTTAAGCACGGTTTAAAGTATAAATTATGATATTGAAATGGGGACAATCTTCTCAGACCTTGAGGATTTTTTAAATCCAATATCAGTAAATATTAACATTTTCTACGCGTCAAAATGATAGACACACTTGTTGTTATTTACTATATTCTTAATCCTCTAGAGTTGAAGTCGTTAAAATACCATTTCTTGTGTTGAATTTGTTTCAAAATAAACCTAAAAGACCGTGAGTTATGGGAAAAAATAAGTATTTTTCCAAAGAAGAGCGCCGTTTGATTTCTTCACTGCTCAGGGACGGGATGAGTTGTAGGGAAATAGCCCGCCGAATCAAGCGGAGTTGGAGTTTTTCATCAGTCGGGAAGTTTACTCGGCATGGGGAGACATACGGAACCCGCTGTTCAACTGGGAGACCCCCTGTTTTGACATTACGAGGGAAACTTTTCGAACATTCTTCGAATCGCATCCTACTCTTGTAAAACAGCAAAGAGCAATTGCTGAGATAGCTGGAGTTCAAACAAAACTAAGAAAGTCCAAAGATTATTAAAAATGTTAAAAACAATAGTTAGAAAACAAAATTTAAAAAAACACAGTTTTGAGTACCCGGCACAAATTAGCCCGGATGGTCTTTGCTCGTAATGTGATGTCATGGATTGAGGAGTGGAAGAAAGTAATCTTTAGTGATGAAAAAACACTCAATCTGGATTGGCCAGATGGACTTCCGTATTATTTTGATGACTTAAGAAAAGAAGAAAGTTTTTTATCAAGACAGTCAAATGGGAGGAGGAAAAGTTATGGTTTGGGCATCAATTGGTTACAAAAAGAAAGGAAATTTGGAATTTGTTTCAAGAGTAAATTCAACTGAATATAAAAATGTGTTGGAGGAACAAAAGTTAACTTTAAATGACATGTCTGAAGGCACACCAGTTTTCCATCAAGATAACGCCCCAAGACATTCAACAAAAATTATTAAAAACAGGTTTACTCGCAACAAAATTGCCAAATTAGACTGGCCTGCTATCTCACCAGACCTGAACTCTTTCAAGAAGGGTGTACTCTGAGTCAAGACAGTTCGGAACAATCGAGTATTTGAAATCTGAAATTCTGGCTTCATGGGAGCAATTACTTCAAGAAACAATCAAACAATTGTACGATTCATTACCAAACAGAATTTTGGAATTAATAAATGGTGGTGGAAAGGCCACGAAGTATTAAAATTAGTTTTATTTACTTTTACCAGGGAGCGTCTAACATTTCTAACATTTTGACGGGCCTTAACTTTCGTTTGAAAAATTAAAAAAATGTATATATTTTTGGCTTGAGAACCAAAACACAAGGCAGCTGCTGATTGACTTCAGGTGAGTGATAGATTATTTTAATACTGTTTTACGGATAATTTGAAAAGATGGGAGGATAGGGATGACAATTTTTGAAGTGTGTCTAACATTTAGACACTGACTGTATAAGAATGTTTTATACTGCATTGGCCAGGATAACTTCCTGGGACTAGTGAAGATGAGGGATTCAACAAATTTATTGATCACGGAACTCATGAGGAAATGGAGTCTCCAATATTAATGTTTAATTTAGTGTCACAAATATAGATTAAGTAAGAAACTAGATACTGGAAGTTCCGGACTTCTATACAGTATACCAAAGCCTAAGCGATCTCATTTATACTAGGATCAGCAGAAATTGAAAACAATGAAGAGAGATACTTTCTTAAAATTGTTAAATAAAGGTTAATATTATATGAATTCAATTTATCAAACAGGAAAACACACGATCACAAAATGGGGAAGTTTCAATGCATACCCTGAATAGGTAATGCTGAATAGGCAATGCCTAGTTAATGGTCTATAGCTCATTATTTTCAAAGTGAATTACTTCAAAGATAATAGAATCAATAATAAAAAAAAACTATTTCAATTATAAAAACGTAAAATAACAACTGAAAGCGTCAACATTCACAACATATCTTAAAGACATAGAGAAAAAAATAAAAATGAAGCTACCGAATCCTAACTGAATGCCGGATCAGTTTCAGAATTAATTCAAATCTGCTTTTGATTCATAAATGCCTATTTTTCGTTATTGCTGTTTAGTTTCGGTACTGTTTACTGTTCAGAATTATTTAAAATGATTAATTTAATCAATATTTTTGCCGGTATTTAGTTTTTATAGGGATAATTTATGTATTTTTAATTATTTTTAGATGTATGATGCTACTGGTAAAGACAGTTACTTTTATTTTCTTGATTAAATTATCAGACACAAATGAATATTGTGACTCTAATAGCGAAAAATGCGCCGAAAGCACCGAAAATCTTTATAGCAAAGGTATTTATATCATTTATTAAAAATGTGAGTTGATTTCTTTGATTATTATGAAATCCTCATGTTTTAGAATATTCCGAATATTTGACTACATATCATCAAAGAAACTCAGGATATGAACCTTCGAATGACACTTGTTTCGAATCCAACATAGTTGACGATTTAAAAATCTTTAAGAATGGGATAACAAAGGAAATGCTAAAAAATGCATACTCTAAGTAAGTTATAGGAATCTGTGAGTACTTTAATTAATATTGATGTGATGATTAAGAAATTGCATTTGTAACGATGCCCCAACCATCTAAAATTCTAAACGCATATTACTTTTCCGAAAAGAAAGGGAGCAATTATTTTATGGATTGTCGTATAATTAAGATAATATTACAATAACAATTCTTTATCCCTGTAGAGAATACCAGTCAACATTTACAACCAATCTGTTAATAAAAAAATCATCAAAAATATTTATAATTCTCATAGCACTAATTGCTCTTTATGTTAACTTTATTAAATTTAAAGCTGTTAACTATTGCTCGCTTAAAACCTAAGTAAACCAATAGAAAAAATTGTCTAAACACTTGCCATTGGCGTTAGATGTATTGCATTGACATTTTTTCTAACATGTGTTTTTTAACGTATTCTTTTTTTTTTCATTAATATTATTGGTATATGTTCCGCAGTGTTGTTGCTTCGAGCTGAGTTACACGTTTACAACTTTTCATTTGTTTCCCTTTTAATATTTTCCCAAAATACAAATTATCGTGACATTTAGTATGGAAAAGAAAATGTAATTATGGGTAATGAGTAGTCATTTCATGAGTAAATGACTGCTATTCGGTAATCATTTCATCAAGAAATAAAAGTTTCAACTAACATTTTGAAGTATAGATGATATATGTTTGTTGAAATGTTCATTTCTAGATGAAATGATCACCAAAGTATACACATTAACCATAATTACCTTCTCTTTTCCATACTGAAGCTCATAATAATTTGTATTTTTGGAAAAGGTACTTGTGTGTTAACGCAGCCACCATTATTTTTGCCTACTAGTTTGCATGCGCGAGCAGTTATATTTTGTAACAGTTATCTTTTATAACAGCTATCTTGCATAACGTTTTTAAATATATTTATTGGGGTTAGGGGTGGTTTGTGTTAGAAATATAATGTATAATATAATCATCTGTTAGCAATATAATTGTTATAAAATATAATTGTTATAAAATATAATTGCTCGCACATGCAAACAAGTAGGCAAAAATAATGGTGGCTGCGTTAACACACAAGTACCTTGGAAAATATTAAAAATGAAATGAATGAAAACTGACTCAACTCGAAGTGACAACCTGCGGAATAATTACAATATTATTGTTTCTTTAGATTGTTGATGATTTATTCTCTGGCGGATGCCTTTCAACCTTTCAAACAACAGTCATCACCTTAGCAAAGATTATTAATATTTTGTCAAGAGAAAGTTGGCTGTAGTATGTGGTAGTGAAATTAAATCAAAACATTTTAGAGTATTCCAAACCATGAGTTTTAATAATTACTTTCATCATATTCATAACATATAGTTGTCTCCAATTGATTTTAAATAGAGTCCTTCTTTCACTCACAATGGGTTAGATTTAGAATGAGAATGATTGAGAAGCTGGTTTTTAGAAACATTATCTGGTAAAATTAATGCAACACTCAGAATTTAATCTTAGCAGAATTATATATAATATATTCAAGGTATTACGAGTATTAGAGCTATTAATTTTAGTAGCCATTGCAAGTTCTGTTTTAATTATCTGTGCTTATATCTGCTGCCTGGTGAATAAGCGGTAATGTCGAATTTGTCCAGAGAGAGTTAAATGTATTGAGAGAAGCAGAATTGTGTGATTCTCATAGTTTTCATCTTGAAGTAGAGTGTAATATCAGCAAAAACTCGTTTCCTGTCTGAGAGTCCCTTGTTCCTTAGGAAAATAGTACAATTCTGCTTCCTCGTGTACAAAAAACTCATTTCAAGAAAAGTCGACTTAACGACTTTTTCGCCGGGCACCAGATATAAGCACCGATAATTGCAACAGAACTTGCAAAGCCTACTAAAATTAATAGCTATAATACTCGTACTACCACCATATATTATATATTATTCTGCTAAATTTAAATTCTGAGTGTTGCATTAATTTTACAAGATAACCAGTTTCTCAATCATTCTCATTATAAATCTAACCCATTTTTTTTTTTTAAGACTTTTTCACTAGGGCTGTAGATATTTGGGATATACTATAATGAACAACTTACGAATTGTAAAGTTTCACTTAATTTATTTTAATTTTGTTTAATGTTTATCAGATTGGAAGAGGACGTATAATATATTTTTATATTCCACTTTTTATTTACTGAAAAGGCCATTTTCTCTTCTTCTTTTTTCTGAAAAGAAGGAAATGCTTGATCTTACTTTCTTCCTAAATCTATCTTTTTTAAGTATATTTATAATCCCTGCGATAGCCACTTTATATGTCTGTCTCATAAATTCTATTCATCACATCAAAAATATCTATATTGTAATTTTCAACATTAAAATTATGTTTTAGGGGTGTTAAATACCAACTAATTAATCATGAGTTATATAGAAGCCAAGAATGCTTGTTTCCTACACGATGTAATGGAGTAGAATATTTTTTAATACAACTTAGGTCAGAATTACCTGACTTAGAATGTGTGATTAATTTTTATGATTGGCCACAAATAAGTAAACATCATGGATCCCCAGTTCCTGTATTTTCTTTTAGTAAGGTAGAAAAAAAATTAAATAAATGAAATTTATTTCATTATCTAGAAGTTGAAAACTGTTGAAATCCTATTAATAGGTCCTTTTATCAACAAATTTATGTCAATATATTTACGCATATAATTATATTGGATTTACTGACTGAGGACTTTATTAATGAGAACTGGTTTGAAGCTATCAAATTATCCTTAAGAAATTGATCTTATCCATTATAGAATTTTCTGTAACTTTTTTAGACTGACGATTATTATGATATTATGTATCCAGCATGGAGTTTCTGGGAAGGTGGACCAGCGATTAAAATATACCCGAAAGGCTTAGGTCGTTGGGATCTACACAGGAAAAAATTGATATCCATCTCAAAAGATTTGGAATGGGAAGAGAAAAAAAAAGTATTTTTTTTCAGAGGTTCTAGAACAAGCTCAGAAAGAGATACTCTTGTTCGATTGTCAAGAAAAGAACCTGATTTAGTGAATGCGTCATACACCAAAAATCAAGCTTGGAAGTCTGATAAGGTAAAGTTGTATATATTTATTATAATATTATATTATAGTCCATATTATACATTATCAATACTATGTTCTTAACATGGATAACTTTAATTCTTGATAATTAGTTTATGATAATGCTTTAATTTCGACACGTTTTGGGTTTATCATTTACATTTCGATGTAGTAATTAGTTGTGTTAACTATCTTTAAAAAAAAAAAAAAACCTGTAACCACTACGACCTGTGAACGAGTCTGGGGTTCAGTACATGGTAGAGTCTGTACTGTTTCATGGACAACGGTTCTGCAAGGAGGTGACTTGTCTTAGGTCACACTCAACTGCCAGGTTTTTCCCCCTTATTTTGGGTACCCTATTTTTATAATATTTTATAGAGGCTGGGTGAGCCCCAGGAGGGTCCTAGATCCCATATGATCCGTCTCCCGCTGCAAACAGACTAAATAAAAATAACTGCCTGCAGCAGAATTTGAACCAGGATTTCCGGCATGGATACTCAGTGCTCTACCACTAAGCCACCCCGCTCCCATTATCTTTTTAAAAGTGATGTAAATAAATATTTTTTGGTAATTTTAATCTGTATATTATTTATTATATTAAAAATGGATTAAACAAATTTTAGTGGCATTTATTTTAAATTGAATATTTACTAAATTTGGTTTAGCATTTCAGGAATTTTCTATTTTACATTTCAGGATACACTTGGATATCCTCCAGCAGAAGAAGTTTCACTTGAAGATCATTGTTTATATCGATATTTATTTAATTTCAGAGGAGTCACTGCAAGTTTTAGATTTAAGTACTTATTTTTGTGCAAATCTCTCGTTATCCATGTTGGAAACGAATGGAAAGAATTTTTCTATAATCATATGAAGCCATGGGTTCACTATATACCCATGAGTACAGATGATACAGAAATAGAGTACAAGTAAGTTCAAATTGATATGTATAAAACAATTAATTAATTGCTTCATATTCTTCTTAGTGTATGTACTTAATAATTAAGAATGCTGATATAATTTAAATTTATTCTTTGTTATATGTTTATTCTAGTTTTCTTTTCGAGTCTTCTTGTCTTGAGGTCTTGTTCTTCTTTTTTACATTTAGTTTAATAATTAACAATAAATAATGATAAGTAATTTATTTCATTCAAAATCAAACTTATTAAAAAACTTCCAATTATATATAAAAAAAGAATAAAATGAGAAAGCATATTAGTGGAACCTTACAGTCCAATGATGTACTGTTGTTTTTTTATGCTCATACCTACATTGCATTGTGTGGCTTCACTAACAGGAAGAACCACCCCATAGCACTAGGTAGATTTTCACAAAAAAAAAAAAATAAATAAAAAACCTAAGTGGATGCCTGATATCCAGCACTACCGAATGAATGTTAAAATCTTCTAGTATTGAAATAATTAATAATTAAATTTTTTGTTGTAAACCATTTATCTGAGTATTTTTAATTATTTGGCTATTATAATTCCTATAAAATGAATATTTATATGTTACAATAATTGGTACAAAAGTAATTATTTATTTATTTATATATATATATATATATATATATATATATATATATATATATATATATATATATATATATTTAATCATTTTACATTTTATATTTCATTGATCTTCCAGTAATAATATATACATATTTTTCAGGAAATTAATAAACTTCATTATAAAAGAAGACAAATTAGCTCAAGAAATTTCTCTAAGGGGCTATAAGTTTATCCGTAATAAATTGAGAATGAAAGATGTTCATTGCTATTGGAGAAATCTTCTAATTCAGTATTCAAAATTACTCAAGTTTCAACCAAAGCTAGACGAGACATTAAAAAAGATATCCTAGTTATAAACTTGTTTGATATATTTTAATCAACTTTTTAACTATGATCTTTGATTAGTTTATCCATAAGTCATTTTCATGTCTTCTTCAGCAACATTAATTTAATTTTATGAAATGAAATTGTGAATTTCAATTATAAAAAAATACAATTTTAAATAATTAATGTTCAGTATGTTACTCTATCCCTTTATCGTATTTATAAAAGTACTATAACTAGCCTCCTGTAGTAAAAAAAAATTACAAGTCTTCTTTTTAAGTATAGTTTTTAACCTCAGAAGGGTAGCATTATTAGTCTACATGAAAGGTAGTATTAAGTAAATTTTACTCCTTTGACACTTTTCTTTCCCCGAGCCTAATGCTATATGTGACGCTACCTAGAACATCTGGAGTAGCTAGATAAATAGAGTAAGGGGCATTGAGGTACCTTCAGGTAGTTAAGTGTCCCTTAGGGTTTATTACCTTTACTCTCAAGATAAGGATAGCAGTTGTTCGGAAGGAGCAGTCAACTCAAGATGCAAGGAACTGGATGAAGCAATGGTCGAGAAGTAGCAAGTCACATATAGCATCCCCCTTTCTTTGTAAGTAGTTTTATAAGTTATATTTGTAACCATGATCAGCACAAACAAATATCATGTTATTCAATAATTATAATTATTTAATATCAGTTCACAGCACGCGCTGGAGTGAGCAACAACGTCTCTGTGATACTTATTTCTGTATTCATCATCTTCCTTCGTACACACATGGTATTTTACATAGTTACAGTTCGTGTTTCAGTGAAGTGAAATGTGAAATTTCAAAGCAAATAACTGATTTATAACTTTACAATAATTATAATAAGATCGAGTGTTTCAAGCGACATCAGAGCATTATCTCGTGTGCAAGCAGCAGCGGGTCCATCCCCATCAACAGCCAAGGTAGGACTCTTATCAGTTACCAGTACGGCCCCTGGCACCGAGGCTGGACGGTGCAGTGGCCAGATCAGTTCTGTTGCGAACTTTTTATTTATTTTATTTTTATTATTATTATTATTTTTTTTTTTTTTTCCTTTCATCACCAGTTATATAAAACACCAATATGAAATTCCACCACCAGGTTTTGTCTAGCAGAGCAGATAAAAAAGCAAAAGCTAAGAGAAGCCGATCCCTTGAGTCAACCACTATAAATAGTCCGACTAAACCGAAACCCAATAGAAGGCGCAAAGTTGATACGCCTCCTGTGACTCCTATATGATAATTTAGAACCCGAGGCAGGGCCATCAAATCAAAATACCCAGTTAGGGTCATCTACCCTGGTTGAAGACTCACCAAACAGATATCAGCCATTGACAAATCTTACTTGTGAAGCAATGGAGTCCACATCGGCCCCTAAAGTGCATAGGCCACCACCTATTTTCGTGAGACATATAAAAAACTTTAAACTCCTCTGCACCCAATTGAACAATACAATAGGCTCTGGAAAATACTACTGCACCAGTAGGACTAATGACACAAAAATTCAATCAGACACGCCCGATACATACCTCAGAATTGTGAAATACCTTACAGAAACCAAGGCTGACTACCACACATACCAATTAAAGGAGGAAAGAGCCATCAGAGTGGTGATCAGGAAATTGCACCCCTCCACCCCTGCAGACGTCATTGAAGAAGAACTCACCGCAATGGGCTTCAAGGTCAGACAAATAACAAATGTCTGCAAAAACAATACTGGGCACCCTGAGCCAGGCAACAAAATTCCACTGCCTCTTTTCTTCGTTGATCTAGAACCAACACCCGGGGTTGAAAAAATCTACGAGGTAAACAGACTATATTATACCCAGGTTCAAGTTGAAAAACCTTACCCCAAGAAAGACAGTGTGCAATGTCATAACTGTCAATCATACGGGCACACCCGGCACTACTGTCACCACACTCCCAGATGCGTCCAATGCGGAAAACCGAAGAGTGTATCAAGCCGCGAGAAACTCCTGCTGTCTGTGGATTATGTCTTCAAGGACATCCGGCAAATTACAAAGGTTGTCAAACCTACAAAAATATAAAATCACGCGTTCTAGCAGCATGTCGGCCCACCGACGAAGCGAACGTCAAGAAGGCAACCTTCAAAAATTGTAAATGGAACTATTTCCTATGCAGAAATGTCAGATGGTCAGCCGAATAGTCTCGGGGGTCACGATGCAACCCGAACCCTCCAAACACATCCCTGTACCACAAATCAACCCTTTACAAGCACAAAACCAGCCCCAGCAACCACAATATTCCATGAATAAAATTCCGATTACCCCACATATACCTCCTCCTTCAAATGCTACAGATCTCACGACACTTCTCACATCATTCCTCTCTGAATTCAAATCAATGGTCACACCATTAATATCACTCCTAACAAATCTTGTTTCCCATCTCTTTCCTGTCCCACAACATCCTTAAATGACATCCACCCTATCTATTCTCCTTTAGAATGCGAATGGTATTCGAAACCACACTGACGAACTAACATCTTTACTGTATGACAAAAAAATTAATGTAGCCTTAATTACAGAAACTCGACTTACCAGTAAATGGCAGCTCAACATAACACAGTACCAAACCTACCGGACTGACCATCCAGATGGAAAAGCTCACGGTGGTACTGCTGTCATAGTCCATCAATCCCTTTCCCAACAGTCATTTCCCCTACCTCAAAACGAAAGGAAAACCTTTTCCTTTCCTATCACATTAGCATCGGTGTACTGTCCTCCTAATAAATCCATCTCCGATTCCCATTTCAGCTCTCTCCTCGATTCCCTAGGGATCCATTTCCTTTTAGGTGCAGACTTTAATGCGAAATATCAACAGTGGGGATCAAGAACTACTAATTCCCGAGGCCGCATGCTACTGTCTGTACTTAATTCCCACAACTCCAGTTTTATTTCTCCCGGCACTCCTACATATTGGCCCACTGATCCAAACAGAAATCCTGATCTCCTCGACTTTTTTATCCATGCTGGCTTAGGTCCCCTAAACTATTCCATAGAACGCCTTGATGAACTTTCCTCAGATCACAGTCCTTTGATCCTTACCCTTTCTGTATTCCCAATACCTAAACTTCCACCGCCATCATTTATTAGGGGACCAGTTGACTGGAACCTTTTTCACCAGCTTGTATCCGACACCATTGACCTCAGAGTTTCCCTAAAAATACCCCAAGAGTTAGATGATACAGTCGATTCCTTTACCAATTTCATCCAGCAAGCAGTTTGGACAGCATCTTCACCTCGTCCTTCCTTCAAACCCCGCAAGAAAAATCCATTACCACAAGATCTTAGGGATCTTATCCTTACCAAACGCCGTTACCGATCCCTTTGGCAAAGAACTAGGCATCCTCACGATCGGAGACTGTATAACTACCTCACCAAACTAGTTAAAAAGAATCTGACAACCTATAGATCCGAAACCTACAATACCTATCTTTCCACACTATCCGCCTCTGATAATTCCCTTTGGAATGCTACCAAAAAGATCCTTAAATACCACCCTATTTCCCATCCCCTCCACCGTGAAGACGGTTCTTGGGCTGCATCAGATGAGGACAAAGCAGAAGAATTTGCCAAACACCTTTCAAATACATTTATTCCACATCCTGAAACCAACCCTACGCACATTTCCAATATTAATGAATTCCTCTCTTCACCCATTCCACTATCCTTACCTCCTAATGCTGTAAACCCCTCTGAGGTCAAATTCCTCTTACAAAAATTAAAAGTCCGCAAATCTCCTGGACAAGACCTTCTAGCCACCCAGATTCTTCAACATCTTCCTCAAAAAGTGATTATTTTCCTTACCTATCTATACAACTGTATCCTTCGCACAACTCACTTCCCTTTGTTGTGGAAACACTCCATCATCATTCTATTCCCTAAACCTGGTAAACCACCAACTGACACTTCATCATACCGACCCATCAGCCTGCTTCCTATTCTTTCCAAAATTTTTGAAAAGATCCTCCTGAAACGAATCCTACCCATAATCGAATTCAATATTCTTTTACATCAGTTTGGATTCCGTCCTAGGCACTCGACGGTTCAGCAGGGTCTCAGAGTTGTCGATCACATATCCTCTGCTCTTGAAAGCAAACAGTACTGCACAGGCGCATTTCTGGACGTAGCACAAGCTTTCGACCGGGTATGGTATGCCAGTTTGCTGTTCAAGTTCAAAACTCAGTTACCTCAATCCTTATTCCTAGTCCTTCGATCCTACCTCTCTGATCGCTATTTCCAAGTGCGCTGTGGTAACGAATACTCCAATCTTTACCCAATTCAAGCTGGAGTCCCCCAGGGCAGTGTCCTGGGTCCTATCCTATACATATTGTACACCGCTGATATCCCAACTACTCCTGAAACCTTCCTTGCAACGTTCGCAGACGACACAGCCATCCTATCATCTCATCCATATCCTGAAATGGCTTCCTCGAACCTCCAAAGGAACCTTTCACTCATTGAAATTTGGTGTAACCAATGGCGGATCAAAGTCAACGAGGAAAAATGCAAACACGTGACTTTTACACTTCGCCGGGGAACATGTCCTTCTATCCAATTCAACGAAACCATTCTGCCTATTTCCGACACAGTACGATACCTTGGCTTCTTCCTAGACAAAAGGCTTACATGGAATCCTCATACCAGACTCAAAAGACAAGAACTTAACAGACGTTTCAGCCAACTATACAGATTACTATGTAGGGCCTCCCATCTTTCAATAGACAATAAACTACTAATATACAAGACGATCATCAAACCTATCTGGACCTATGGACTGTAACTGTGGGGGACTGCCAAAAAATCAAATATCAGACGCATTCAATCCTTTCAATCCAAAGTCCTGAGAACTATTGTCAACGCTCCTTATTATGTCTCCAACAAAACCCTCCATAATGATCTCAACATTCCTTTTGTCCTCGACCTCATCCCTACTAAATTCTCAAACTTTCACCAAAACCTTGTCTGTCATCCCAATCCCCTGGTTCAGTCATTATCCAGTTCCACACATCCATACAATCCACCCCGCCGCCTAAACCGGCAATGGCCCCGAGACTTGTTATAATAATGCTATTTGGAGTACTGGCACTGGCCAGATTCTCCACTCACGACCTGCGTGTGTGTGTGTGTGAAGCGCCCTTAACCAGCTTCCATTGGCGTATAATGCCAGTGACGCGGCTGGGAAAGGGGGCTGGGGCTTCCCGGACTCCTGCTTTGCCCTCATTCCGGGGGAAGAAGCTTAGTTCGGGGACCCAGGCAAATTGTAAATAGGGTTTGAATGTGTACATTATTTTATTTATTTTTATTTTTATTATTTTTATCTAGACTTATTTTATTTTGTTTATACCACTTTTTGTTTTGTTATGGAATGGTTGTAGCTTCATAGCACCATTACTTATTGCCCACAAGTGGCAGATTGTAATGTCTGAATAAAGTGTTTAAAAAAAAAAAAAATTTAATAAACAACTCTTGGTCAGTCTACCATGCCAACCTTTGAAGAAGAAAGGGATATGCCTCTTATTTATTATTTAAATATAGTTCAGATCAAAGGATCTTACTTTTCCTTGAGATCATAGCTTGTGCAGAGAAGCCAATATAGCACTATATTTACTACTATTTCTTGTAAATTACTTCAAGCATAAGTGCAACCCTTAGTGTGGAAAATGGGTGAAGGATCTTATTTTTAATTTCTTCATTTTAAGTAATTAATTGTTAATAATATCAATAGTAACAACTTTTGTAATAACCCATGTCAACACAGGGCTATGTTCTGGGGTGTGATAATATGGCCTGATATCAGATGCAAAATCGTGTAACTCATTGTTCCATGAAGTCATGAGGGAGAAATTAAGAGCCTAGTTCACATTGATTAATAAAGGCTTTAAACACTTTTTTCCCCTAATATAACCTTGTATAGACACTTAAAATCATAAATCTTCAAACAAGGAATCAATTTAATTTAAATAACTTTTATATTTTCATCGAGTAAAGGTTTCTTAATATGTTAAATCTTAAGTAGATGCACTTGGTTCCATTAAATACATAGTTCAAACAATGCCTGATTAGTTTTTGTTGGGAAAATTAATTTTCATCAAGTTTCTTTTTTACGTTATTCTTGCCATTTTAAGATCATTAACAATCAATTATACTGTATTTTCTAAACTTTATATTATTAAATTTAATTTTTTATTTATCAAAGAGCAAGCCACTTTATCCAATACTTAATTATTGTTTTAGTATATTTGAATGGAGCTATGTAAATCTGCCGCAATATTCTCCTACCAGGCACATAATCTTTTCTTTTTTATAATTATCAGTAAATTTGTCCAAAATATTTCGGATCCCTGCCAATTTTTTATCACTCGACTCAGTTGTTATCATTGAATAGAGCTCAATCCAACTAAACTCATTGCTCATAAATATAAAGTCTCATATACAAATTAAATAGTTCAAAAAATGAACCACTCTCCATTCGTCTGTAACTTGCAGGAAATATAGACATTTTTTACTGAAATAATAATTTTCTTAAAAGTAAAATAATTTCTATGATAAAACTTAGGCAATTCATAGTTATCATTTATCTTCATTAATTATAATAACTGTGAAATAAAAAATTACCATAAAAATAATTTTTGCAATTTTTCTGTATTTAGTTTTTAAATAATAAATTAATTTAAATTGTAACTTTAAGGAATAATTATTTAAATTAATTCATTCAGTTTCAACTATTATGAAAACAAAAAGTAGGATTTCAATTATGAACATTAAAATTTTGGCACTAAATACAAATCACATTTATTATTGCAACAGTACATTGACAGATCAATACATTTTTTGAATACCATGGTCATTTCCTCATTGAATAGACATAGAAAACGTCCAAGTAACACACCATGCATTGGATGCTGATGGGTTAAAATACTACTGTTATACAAAACAATTGCTTAGTAATTGATTTATGGTTTTAACCCTAAAATACTAAACCTCAATCAAATTGAAAAAGTCAACCAAACAATTCTTGGAAAAACAACTCCCAGAAATGCCAAGAGGCTCAACTTTTTTTTCATCTAACCTAGTATTCCCTGAACCACACACAATAAAGGATCACAGTCCATGTGATTTAATATAATATATAAAAAAACTATCAAGTATCATCCATCATTATCCATAAATTATATTTATGTTTTAATTTCAGTTTGAAACTAATTATTATTTTGTTATATAAATTGCTGATTTTATTAATATTAAATTTTTAAAGTAACTTGGTTATCTATTGATCCAAAATTATCAGTTAACAAATCAAAACTTCTTGAAATAAATTTTAATCAGTGGAAACCATACCAATTTAGATTTAAACTACCAATTTATTGCAAATTGTTTTATAGTTATTTGTTGTAACAATTAAAAAAATATTAACAATAAAGGTTTTTTTTCAAACTTATAAAACTTTCATACAATTTTGTTTAAATATTTAGATTAATTTTCATATTTTATGTCTGTGTATATTTTAGTATTATTCAGATATTAAATAAAATAAATGATTTATTGGAATATATATATATATAAATATAAATTTTCATTTTAGTAGTATAAATGTCAAGTTAATGACTATTTGTTCTTATTTTTTTCATTAATAAACTCTAAATTGATACTATCACTCTGGCAGTTAATAAAAAGATAAAGGTGTATTAATATTATGAGGTTTAATATTCTACAATGATTTACTCTCACATAAATAACAATGTCCAAACATCATAGGATATTTAAATATTCATAAAATATATAAAATCTTTTATTGTACAACTATTAATAGTACTGAACTCTATTTATTGAGCAAGATAAAACATTTAACATTTACCTAACTTTTTATAAATAAAATAACAAATTTCTAATTTTTGCTAATAAGACCTAAACCATGTAAATTTGCAATTGATTCTGCAATAACAAGGGCACTTTGCTTTGTATATCCACCACTAGTTAACATTACAATAGGAACTCTTCTTTCCCTTGCCTTCATAAATACCAGCTCATCGCGTCTAATGACACCCTAAAAGAACATAAAACTAAAAAATATATGTATATAGTAATAGACACTGTCAATGTAACAGTAATAGTTTTCAATATTCACAAGTACAGAGTAATTTAGATAATTATAATAATTATATGTAGTTTATAATAATAAAATAATAATTTATCCAAAACAATAGATTAAAATATTACCTGTGGAGTGATAGAAAGTCTGCCTAAGGTATCACCTTCTAATATATCTGTTCCAGCATTGTAGACAAGTAAATCAGGATGAAAAGCACGCAATGAACGCTCTAAACAACTGCCAAATAGTCATCAATTAAATAAAAACAAAATAAATGATATTCTAGCTAATATAAATTTTAAATTCAGTTAAAAACTCAAATTATGATAGATTTTATATTTTTTATGATAGTTAACATTATTTTTTTCCTTCTTCCAAAAAATTCTTTGGATTTTCTTCAAGTTCAAGATTTTTATCTTAATTTAGGTACACCCTTTACTTATTTGCATTGAATAATAATATATGTTTAATGCTATTCCAATACCAATACTTTCCTAAATCAGTCTATTATCTATTTTACATTACATTTTAGTCATGGAGGAAATGATTTACTACAACACTCTTATCTTTTCTCACTCCTTCCGACAGTAATCAAATCACACAGGTAAACTGAACTACACGAAAAATACTAAAATATCTTATAAAAATAATTTAACCTGACATTTTATACATCTTGCGTTAGGGGTATTAGGAGAAGCCAAATCCAGCTTGGTGATATGTTAAAATTATAACACGATTTTTTAAAATAACAAAATTAATACATTTTATGCTAACTAGTAAATTATACTGGTTTATCAGAACAGACCTTTCAACTTTATCAAGATATTCAGCATCTTGAGTGTAATAATGTAATTCAATTTTACAATGAATAGCCTTTTTAGCTTCAGCATCTTGAGGATAAATTCCGCTATTATACACATCCATTATAAATACTTTTGAATTACCGAGAAAGTCTCTTTCATAACCATTACCCTAAAAATTAAAAACAATAAGAAGGTAAACATTCTAATTATTATTTAATAAAAATACGTACGATTTCCTTCATAATAATTTATAATTGTTCAAATATTTTACTTAAGCATACCAAATGGTTTAGAACATTGGAACTTTATTTAAGGTGAATTTTAGTCATGAAGGGATAAATGCTGACTTGACTAATGATTTTTGTTTATCTTGAAATTTTAAAAACACATATGGTAAGGACTACTTTAAGATTGAGAAAGTGAATAATGAGAGGTAAAATATGAGTCATTACAACATCTTTAACACCTACATTGACTCAGCTATTTTAACAACTAAATCAGAATAGTACTGAAACCACTATAACCACTGTAAGAAATAACATTTGGAGAAACTTTAAATATTCAGTAAGCGAAAACATATAAAAACTCTATATAAAACTGTTCTGCTGATAGACGAGTAGTGTGAAAGATATGTAAACTGGAAATTATAAATTAGACGCTAAACAATACCTGATGAGCATCCAAGTCAACTATCATTATTTTCTTCACTTCATTTGGACGAGATTGAAATAAACTTTCGATCATGAGGGTTATGTCTGCATAAGGACAGAACCCGCCACCTCGGTCTTTCCTGCAATGATGGAATCCACCACCAATGTTTATAGCCCAACCTCTATCTATTGCAAGTTGTCCAGCCATCATACTTCCTCGAGTTTGATATCTAATAACATTTAAATCGATTAAATATATTAAATGTGCAAAGAAATCACTTACCATCAACAGGTGTTGGAATGGCCAAAACTTTTCGTTGGATTTTTTTTGTAATAAATCGCAACTTATGAAATTATTCTTCAGGAGTTCCTTGTAAATGAATTAAAAATTTAATAAATAATAAACAGTTTAAATAAATTAGTTTACATTTTAATAAAAAACTATAAATAGGAAAACAGTAATTATTAATAAAAAAAAAAGGTCAAATAACAGCAAAACTGAGCAACACTTGAAAATGGTAATCAACAAGTTTGTCCATAAATTTAAAACCTTGAGATATAGAAATATTCAAGTAATTAATATTTTAATTTTATTATGATATTTACATTTTAAAATGCAATATGAAGTACCTTACCTCATAGGTCGTAAATAACATCTTTGGATGAATCTATTTGGAAGGAATGCCAACAATGGAATTTCAGCTATGCTAGCAACATTCCATCCCCACTAAAAATTAGGCATGATGAAAAATTAAATAATTTTTAATACTACAAAACTATTGTAACACAAAATTTATTTTAAAAACACCTTCTAGTAAAGTAGATTCATTACAGTATTAACAAGATTCTATTTAAAATAAATTATGCCTGACATAAAAACAATTGGATAATAAAAATATTGTTTTTAATTTAATCCAATTAACTTTAACCATTTAATATGTATAAACCTAATCAGTTTACATGCATAATCCATAGAAAAGTTTGAACTATCAAAATAGAAAAATAAACATTTAAAAAAAATAAGAAATCACCTTTAAACTATTAAGATATCTTTGTGTATGCACAAGCAGCAAATCTTGTATTGTAGCTTCTTCAGGCAAAAATATTTCATTATCATTTAATGAAATTAATTCTTTTAAGTGCTGTAAAGGAAAATTAGATATAGATTAATATCTAATAAATATATTTTGAAAATAAACAAAATTGATAATAATCTATGTTTCAAAACTGTGAAAGAAGTTTTCCAGTAATCAAACACTAAGTTTAACTTCAGAAAAAAACAAAGTTACTCCTGTTCTGAAATAAAAACTAAAATAATTAGCATGTAATTTATTTTTAACCAATCCACTATGTTGGCCATTAAATAAAACTAACAGAAAAAAAATAATGCAAATGGGATTATCAGAATTAATTAGTCATAATCAATGAAATCTTAATGTTTATCATGACTGAACCGCAAACATAAATTATGGAAAGTATTAGAATTTTTGGTACTCGCTCACTTACCTAATATATGTATTTTGTTATTGTTGAGGTGGTACAATATGGCTAATGCTACATCATCTTGCTCCTCAAACAGTTATTTATATATTTGTAAAATAAAACTTCATAGTTAAATATCTTGATATCTTGTGCAATCTTCTGAATTACAAATTTAAAAAAATTATGAGCATTTAATGACGGCTTTAAATCAGCTGTAGCATATATATTTTAATGAAAAATGATAACAATATTCAACATCTCAAAACTCTTGATTTACTCTTCTTTTTTCTGAAACTACATGCTACACGATCATTGTTTCAATTTTTATTTTAGTTAAGCATGCAGTAAATGTTATCATCAGAAAACGGGGAAAGGTGAGCCAGGTAAAATACAAAAGGCAAGGATGGAGTATTTATATAAAAAATTAAGAAGGAAAATATTTATAAAAAATATAATATATAACTTTGTATTGCTGCTGTCTTATTAATAGCACTTTTTGTAAAAGTACTCTCTAATACCATTTGTACTAATTTGTTTGTTTTGTTTTTAATTTAAAATTTGTAGCCATTGAAAGCATTAAAGTTCTTACTTTTTTTTATGAAAAAATATAAAAAATTATATGTGCTGTCAACTTCCACCTACTCAAAAAATAAATAAACCTTAAAAGGATTCTTTTTGGTTAAAGCTGTACCCTTAACATAATTTAAAAGCTAATTGAAACATTAACAATGAATATGAATTTCACAATTGAATACAAAGTAGTTGGTTTGAACAAATAGAGAGGGCTAGTGTAATGATTGTCAATGATAAGGCGACTGCATTGTAAAGTACCAAAAAAAAAAAAAAAATTTAATCAATGAGCGGTTTAAATGAAAAAAATAAATAAAATAAGCTGAAATTGATTATAACAAACATAAAATAGGGTTAGCTTATAAGTACACATAGAAGTAACAAAAAAAAAAAAAAAAATGAATCCAAGTAAATTTTCATAACAGCCAAACTAGTAACTGTCAGGAATAAAGTTAGTCTTAATATTTTTTTTATTTTTATTTTTTTTAAATTATTTATTGATATTTACAACTGTATTACAATAATACAAGTAAATAGGCTAGTGATACATGATGACAAGTAGAGAAACTACCCACTGGTAGTACTCAAATCACTAGTTCAACCATAAAGGTCATGTGGCTATCTTCTTTTCAGACGCCTCAGAGGATTATCGGGAATTAAAGAGGAAGTTAGGTATGAAACTGGAGGGTTCGAGTGGGAATGAAGTTTGTTATGAAAGGATAGATACCTGGTTCGGGCCAAATCAGCAACAAATGGGACATTAAGGTCATTATGATAACTTTATTCTTAACAAAATAAGGAGCATTGAGGATTTTACGAAGGATTTTAGATTGTAAGGATTGGATACGAGAGGAATTCGATGGCTTAGTGGAGCCCCAAAGCACTACTCCGTAAGTCCAAATAGGTCGTATGATGGTCATGTAGATGAGTCTTTTGTAATTAATTGTGAGCTTAGAGCGTTTGTCTAGTAAGTGTTGAAGTAGCCTGAAACATCGAGCGGTTTCTGGTCTTTTCAGCCTTGTATGAGGATTCCAGATTAATCGTTTGTCGAGATGCAACCCTAAGTATCGGATCTGTTCTACAGGCACCAGTGGGATATTATTAAAGGATACTGAAGGGCAGGAAGTCATTGGTTTACAACGTAAGGTAAAAGTGATTTGATGCAATTTTGAGAATTTATTTTAATTCTCCAGTTTTGTCACCATTCTTCAAGATCAGTGATATGGTATTGGAAGCTTTGGGATGCAATAACTGGATTGGTGTTGACTGATAATACATATGTGTCATCAGTATACATGGTATGGATAGCATTAGGATGAGTCGGGATGTCAGCTGTATAAAGGATTAGGCCAAGGATACTACCTTAAGGAACACCAGGAGATTCGGAAAAGAGGTATCACTAGACATTATTACGGTTTACTTGGAAAGTTCTATTTGTGAGAAAGGATTGAAGGATGAGAAAGTATGTAGGGGGTAGGAATTAACGGAGTTTGTAGAGCAATCTCGGATGCCAGACAAGGTCAAAAGCCTGTTCCACGTCAAGAAAGACATCCAAACAATATGATCCACGTTCTAATGCAGAGGAGACTACATCCACCACACGATGGCATTACTGAATAGTGGATCCAAACTGATGATCTGGTATTATGTGATTTACATCAAGGATGGGGTACAATCGTTTGCGGATGAGTTTTTCTAGGATTTTACCCATGCAAGGTAAAAGAGAGATAGGACAGTAAGAGGATGGGTATTCTGTTTGTTTTTTTTAGGTTTGGGTATCATTTTTACAATGGATAATTTCCAGAGGTCAGGATAATATGTGAAGTGGAGTACAGCATTTTATATATATAAAAGTCAGATTTTGTCCAGTTATTTGATTCAGTAAGGAGTGGATGATTAAATTCTTTGAACTTTAGGAGTTTTTTGGTTGTCATCCATAATGTTTTGTTGGTGGTTGTAAGATTTTCAGTCCAGGTAATTAAATTTTGAATTTCTTGATTTCTGCTTTTAGTTTGTTAGTTAATTTTGTAAAGATAGTTTTATTTACTGGGTATCAAGTTCTATGCCACTTCGATCTTGCTCTGCGTTTTTCTCTTAGTAAAATACAAATATGCTGTGGCAAATCAGTCTGTTGAAAGTTATTAATTCTATGATTTTTGATGTTATCATGTAAACTGCTTCTGATTGATGTAGGTTTTTCTATGGCTGTGTCAATGTCTTGTTTGTCTTAAGTGAAATTAAAGAACTAAAGAAGTCCATTTTGCCCTCCAAGTCAACAAAAATCGTCCCAGTTGACACGTCCTGTAATCAATGTGGGAAGGGAAGGCTTGGGAGCAAAACTTGAGTGCAAGAAAAGGAGGACTGGACTAAGATCTGATGAAAGGTCGTCGACGGATTCAAAATTGGCTTGTGCGGAGTAAATTTGGGATGTAACAAATATGTCAAGGATGTCGGGAAGTTAGTCTCAATATTTAAAATCAAATAACCATAATGGAATGGTTATAAATAATTTAAAAGCAAAAATTATCGAAAAGATCAACAACCTCAGTCTGATAAAGACCTAAAATAGGATCAGAATTTTGAATTAACAAATACAGATAAGATGGTACAAAATTTCAATCTGTTAAAGTGTGATTAATAAAATCAATATAAGGCTGTATTTGTGTCAACATAAAACTCCTTATGGTATACTTATGTACTAAAGTAAAATTACTAACAGAAGGAAACCATAAAGGTGAAAAAATTCAGCACTTTCTATTATAAAAAGGTACTTTAGATTCAATGAGAATAAGACTATAAAACAAGTTGAAGAATGGTGAAGAGGACATTCACAAAACAAAAAAAAAAAAAAGATAAAAGAGGGAAATAGTAAGAGACAAAAAAATAAAATATTTCCATTCACCTATAAGATTTATTTCCCCTCAGAACAATCCAAAGCATAGTACTAAATTTTAAATTATTATAAATATCTATTTCATTCAACTAATATCTTCTGCTTCCTCCTTAGTTTTTGTAGATTAATCAAAAAAATTATTTTAGTGCCTAAGTATCATTTTCTATTTTTAAAAACTGCTGTCTTCCATTTACCAATAAAAATAGTCAAGGTATAGATAATTTTAAGATAAATAATTAATACTGACATATCAAATATTATTTGGTAAAATGAACTCTTTGCATTAAACTAATACAAACTACTAATAAGATATATAGTGTATATATCTTACTTTGTAAACGTTTTCCCATTTGGCAGCATCAAAGGGATGTAATTTCTCAACACCGCAAAAATGCACGTTATAAGATTTTGAATAAACTATAGGCCACTTCTGTTGCTCCTCACATGGTTCACTATCACACCTAAACATGAATAACAGTTCCACGGCAAACCTCACAATAGTATTGGAGTTACCAAAATATTTTATGAATTTACACTACAGAGAAATGAAGCTTTAGCATAAATATTAGAGGAAGTAAGTTTACATAAATAATTAAAGCAAGGTGCAAGAAAAAGTCTATTTATTGATTGCTTCTCTCTCTCTCTCTCTCTCTAGTTAATGTATTATTAAATAATGAATAATTCATTACTACATATAATTTTAAATTGATGTAACAAATCATACATCATACTTAAGCAACTAAACAAAACAGAATTTTTTAAAAATCAATTTACAAAAAACTAATTATCATTAATACTGACATATCAATGCGGGAAACTTATGCTAAATACTTTAAGAATAAAAAATAGTAAAGCCGTTTAAACCTTTTTAATCCTTAATATTACTTTATAAACAACTGTACCAATTAAATAGTTTGCATTACCTGTCAATCATGTATCTATTTTAATTCAAGGGGACTATGTTAAGGATCTTAAGGAAAAAGAAATATTGCTATCTTTCCATTTATTTAAAATACTGTCATTTTTTATACAATATTGGGGTGCTATCATTGAGGGTAATTGCATAAAAAAACCTTCAGATGAAATCATTATAACCATGAGTCTACTGTGGGGAGAAAGCCTCAGATCAACACTTTCAATTTCAGGCATTATCAGTTGCATTCAAGCAAGGGATAATGCCTAAGCAGATAGTGTTAATACTGATAGCAACCCTGAAGCAGTGATGTTTTTACTTGCAGATGATACTGTTTTTATGAGCAAAAACCAGGCATGATGCCCAGAGTAATTTTAGAATTCTGCAGCTTTATTGTAATAATAATTTTCTGACTTTGGAATCTGATAAGTCTAAAGTGCTAGCGTTTCACAAATCACGGAGGATTAAGTAGCTGAAACCAGTTTAAACCATGAAAGACTTAGAGTACACCAAGACTTACACTTACTTGGGAGTTTCATTTAGCTCCTGTCAACTTTTGTGATGCCTCCAAAAATTGCATTCAAAAGAACTATTGGGAAAGTGCTAGAAATTTTTCAAGCAGACAGAAGTGATGCCTGAGAGACAAAAAATGTTCTTTTCAAATTGGTATATTATCATCTTATATTATATGTTATATATATATATATATATATGTATATTTGATATATGATTCAGAAGTTTAGGGTCTTAGAAAATGGGAAGTGATTGAGCCCACGCAACTGAAATTTTAACAAAAAAAAAGACAAAAAATATTAGTCAACAAAAAAATTATTTAAAATTAAATGAAAAAGTATCTTTATTTTTGGTAATAAGTTCCCTTAGATTATAAAAATTGAACCTGGCTGTGTACCTATAGTCTAGCTGTATAGTATTAGTCAAAATAACCAGATGGTTTTACAACCATAGCATGATTGGACAACAGAATTAAGTAACAGAGCTTCCTAACTCCTTCACAAAAAACTTCTTCTTAGGGTCTTCAGGGGTTCTAGAAGGAATTACTTATGGCTTAATAACATTCATAAAAAATAAAAGATATTTCCTCAATGAAAACAGATATTCATGTTATACATCCTATAAAGTGAATTGATAATATAAACAATATAACTCAGTCTACTATGATATTCAAACAAGTTTAGAGCATCATACATACCATTATAAACTACAGTAATATAAAATAGCTTCATTAACTAAATGATTTTCCAATATTACAGGCATTTTCCAACTACTTTCAATGAATTACTAAACCTTTTTAACCCTCTGAAACTCATAAAGGACAACAAACTTTTTTTTATTGATTAATTTAATAAGTCATTAGAATTTTTATTAAGTTTTATACTCGCTGAATAAAATTATATTGTATTTTGGAAAATATGCATAAAAAATGTTGACTTCTACAGGCTAAAGATGGCTACAGAAATACAATAATTTTTATATAAATAAATTCTTAACTTAAAACTACATCTCATCTAATATTCCTTTATTATAAATACGTAGCACATGTACATCATTTGTGTTTATGTCAAGGAATTTAGAGATACTGATAAATTAACTTCTAAAATAATTATATTACTAAGACAAAATAATTATAAAAAGGAAAAAAGTACACATAAATTCAAACATAAACAGAATAGGAATGACAGTAAAAAGACAAATAGGTAATATTTAAAACTAAACATCAATCAATTAACTTTTACTAATAATCTACTCAAAGGGCATATATACTTCTCTATTCAAATTAATTTGTATGTTTTTCCATTCTACTCATGTTATACTATTACGAGAATTAAATTTCTATGTAGAAAAAAGATAATGGGTAATCAGATGTATCAGAGAATATTATTTATTTTAGGATCATACTGTGAATGAGTAAAAACTGTAATTATTACTATAACAATTTTTAACTTGAAATAAAAGATAATAAACTAATAAAATTAATAAAGAACATATTATACTAATCAAAAACCAAGACTACCTAAATTTTTTGATAGCTGGAAAATACATACAGTTGATATCTTAAACTCAAGACCTCAATAATAAATAAAATTCACTAAGTTTACAATTTGAATTATATACACTGGTTTTGCATTAAGTATAAAATTTAGTTTAATAACCTTTCCATTTTCATTTTATTTTCAATCTAAATGTCAATATATTAAAGTGAAATAAGGTTTTAAATAAAAGATCTCAAATTAATAAACAAAAAATTTATTTTTAAGAATAAGTTTCCCATCACCTTTTCTCATCCGGGCTTTGGACCGGCAATGGCAGGTTTTAAAACTTCAAAGTTTTGTCAAACAAAAACTATTATGAATAATAATAAATGTCAGTATGTTGTCCTGTCATTTCCCAATTACTGAAATGCAGGAAGATCAGATTTTCTTATTAGTCAATACGTTAAAGGTGTCCCTGAAGGTAATTGTGGCTAGTACGAAAAGGAAAGTAAGTAACTGACTGAACCCTCATTAAGAACTTAGAAATAAAGTTCTTTCACTAAATCCTTTCCTGTAGCTCCTGATGATGAAAATGGCAGGTTACTCGGAAAATTCTTGCAGCAGAAGAATATTGAAGAAGGAAATACAGTTAGGGGGTTGGAGGAATAAAATTTTATTTACCATATAAACAAAATGTACCGGTTCCCATTGAAAGGCTAACACTGTTATACATTCATTTAGGATCCTAGCGTTAGTTCTTACAATATTAATAAAAAGTATGCTTGGATTCATAATGGTTATATTACATTTAATGATATTTTAGGTAATTATTCCGCAGGTTGTCGCTTTGAGTTGAGTCACAATAAGGTTTAACTGTTCATTCATTTCCATTTAATATTTTCCAAAAATACAAGTTATGAGCTTTGGCATGGTAAAGAGAATGTAAGTATCAGAAATGTGTATGCTTTGATAATCATTTCATTTTAGAAATGAACATTTCAACAAACATATATCATCTATACTTCAAAATGTTTGTTGAAACTTTATTTCCTGACGAAATGATTATCTAAATCTACTCATTACCCACAATTACATTCTCTTTTCCATACTAAAGCTCACAACAACTTTTATTTTTGGGTCAAACCATAGGTCAAACCTATGGTTGTAGAAGTAAAACTTGAGGTTAAGGAAACAAGCACAAATGTATAAGATATATTTATAGTTATGTATTATCACAGAGAATCATCAATCTATTCTAGGCAAAAGAATTGAGATGAATCATAAATTAGAATGATAATGTGACAATTCCTTGCTTACTGATGAACATTTAATTTTCAATATTTTTATACATATTAAAAATAAATTAACAAGACTTGTGGTTGTATTCAACAATTAACAATACTTATTCCAAAGTATAATAAATAATATATTGATAACAATATATTCACCGTTATCAATTAAATTGTATCAATAGAATGATTTATCATCCATCAAAAGGATGCCATCAATTCCTATTCTATAAAGTAACAAAAATCTAATGAAATAAAAGCTATATCAAGTATCGTTAGGCACTATAAGAAACAATTGCATTTAAATTAGTTAAAATGAAAATTGGGCTCTAGAAATTAATTATTGGGATAATACATTGGTATATAGAAACTTATGGTGAAGCAAACTTTCAACTAAAACTGTCATAATGAATCAAAAGCAATAGCAATTTCAAGAAACTACAATGTATAGTATTTTAAACATGAAATGAGAATAATTAATAATGTTAAAGTAATAATGGAAAATATAGATACACTATTTAACATTACAAAAATATTACAAGATTAATACAACTTTCAAGCAAGATGTAAAGAAAATTATAAAAACGCTTTAGCCTTGATAACTTCAATTTATTATACGTACATAGTCAATAACAGGCCAAAATTGATGGATAACTGTCACAGCAGATTCAAATTAAAAACAAGCCGGTAACAGTTGGTAGGTTCCTTACAAGTGACCGTCAAAATTAAATTATTAGTAGAAATTACAAAGAGATGCAAGTTAAGACTGAGCTTGTATTACTGCAAGTACTTCCGACCATTTAAAATATCCATTTTCGGATAAATACTTATTTTTTTATAAGATGATTGAGATGGGATGGTAAAGTATTTGGGCTTAGAAACGAACGAATTCCTGAAGATATAATAATATCTGAGCAGAGGGGCAGACTGAGGATTGGCTTTAAAGGTGATCTTGATTTGGATGGTAATCCGTGGATGGAACCTTGTTAGCAACGATTACAGGAATTGGTATCGAGCCTTTGGGTTTGCTAAGCCTTTTATTATTATATGGAATATAATCTTATTTGGGATAATTACTCCACAGATTATCGCTTTGAGTTGAGTCTCAACAAGTTTTAACTTTTCATTCGTTTCCTTATAATATTTTCAAAAATACAAGTTATCATGAGCTTTAGTATGGAAAAGAGGATGTAATTATGGGAAATGTGTACAGGTCGGTAATCATTTTATCTAGAAATGAACGATTCAACAAACATCTACCATCTATACTTCGAAATCTAGTCATTAGCCGATATTAAATTTTCCTTTCCATATTAGAGCTCACGATAATTTGTATTTTTGGAAAATATTAAAAATAAAACGAATAAACAGTTAAAACTTGTGACTCAACTCAAAGCGACAACCTGCGGAACAGATACCTTATTTGGTACTAATTTCGAGTTAAAAGATATTTTTTTATAGAAGAAAAATTCATTACTATTACATGAATAACAGTATGCAACTATATTGATAGAAGTCAAATGTATTTTTAAAAAATATGCCAGGGAGGGACTCCTGTATCAATGAGTCCATCCGTAGATCCCAGGTGCAGGCGGTGTTCTTCCATATATTTTCAAGAAGGTCTTGGTTTTCAGCATTTCGAATAGGGTCGCTTGCTATTTTCCGTTATCATGGAAGAATTCCCAAATAGTTTCTGTTTCCTAGAATAGCAAGGAGGATTATAGGGTCACTATAAACAGGTTTCCACCTGAAACAGCACGCTTGTCTCTTCCTTAAATCTATAAAGCCTTATTATGTATTACTTTTTAGAAAAAATATAAAAGCCTTGTTATGCAACGAATTCGCCCAAGGACAATTTTTTTTTTGCTGAAGTTGCATTTAACAACACTAAGCCTAACGCAGTCTGTAAAGCTGGGCAAGCTAGAAATGCAGAGTTCCCAATGATTGGATTTGATTCTTCTTTAGGTAGGTCGACAAGATACCAGAGAACAGGAGTCTATGATTGGGCACGAAGAGAAGCAAGTAAGAAGTGGAGGGAATGAGTTGTGTATTTTGACAAGATAAGCAACTGATAAAAAAAAATGCTCTCCTTCGAGAACTAAGTGACTAAGTTTGTTTTATTTGAACCTTAATCTTGATCCAAACTAGTATTTTATACCAAATATACTCAATGAATATTTGGGATTCAGATTTGCAAGATTGAGAGGCATCGCTAGCCTTAGATTTACCAAGTTTAATAAGTACCGATGCATTATTAAACTTGCAAGTATCTGTAATAATAATACTTAATTAATTTTTCACGAAGTACGGAAAGTTAGTTACAAGCAACTAAGGGTAATTATTCCGTAGGTTGTCGCTTCGAGTTGAGTAACGAAAAGTTTTAACTTTTCATTCGTTTCCCTTTTAATATTTTCCAAATATACAAATTATCATGAGCTTTAGTGTGGAAAAGATAATGTTCTTTCTCATTCTTTCTTTATCCAACCTATGGCATCTATCCTTCGAAATGTTTGTTGAATCGTTTATTTCTAGATGAAATGATTACCGATGTAAATATATTTACCGTCATTACATTCTCTTTTCCGTACTAAAGCTCATGACAACTTGTATTTTTGGAAAACATTAAAAATGAAACGAATAAACAGTTAAAACTTGATGTAAATCATCTCGAAGCGACAACTTATGGGATAGATACCCTGACGAGTTTTTTTTTTTAATGAATTCAGTCGATAAAGAGAGTAATTTTTATTACTTATAATTCTAATAAAACAGATACTGTCCTAAGCCAATTATTATTAAATCCCAACGACAGAATGTTGTTTTTATATTACAATATATCCAAAATACCTCCATGAAGCGGACAAGGAAGGTTTTTTTTCGATAAGCTTAGCGGTTTGTTGTAACTTGACTAATTGTTAACCAAGTGCTGTTCTTGCATATTCTTATCAACCCTGTTTTGGTATTGAATCAAAAATTAAACTATTCCGAGGGTTTATGTGTGCAAGATGCGATAACGTTTCTATATTTGTTTAGCAATCATATATTTATGCTAAAGTAAAAGCCGGTCTGATTATTTTGAGTATAAACAATTATTTTAAAAAATGTTTAACATAATTAAATTATTATTTGTTTCTAATGCTCTTACCTTTGGCATGTGCAGTCTCCTTAGAGGGGTACCTATACACAGTGAGTTTTTGTAAAAATCTCATTAAATTAACTGATTTCATTCTTTATCAGGAGTGAATGACTGTTGAAGTAGTATTGTTTTAATACTATTGTTGTTAATTCATATTATAGTTTGTTACTTAATGATAACATGTGTAACTTTTATTTCGGTATCTGTTCCACAGGTTGTTGCTTCAAGTTGAGTTACAATAAGTATTAAGTTGAATATCCATTACTTTCTGTTGCTTATTTGCTATATTATATATTTAACATCGTTTTATCAGATTGGTTCTATTAATTTCTATTTCCAAGAAACACTCTTGGCTATTAGTGATTTGAAATTAAGAATCACTTAAAAACCACCAGTTGGCCTGTTGCATTTTTTCTCATTACTTATGTTTACTTTGCAAGCCAAGTAAAACTGGTGGGCTCAGTTAATGTATATGAAGAATATTCTTGAAGGAAGCGGGATTCTGTTACAACTAAAGACCTCTATTCCGTAGGTTGTCATTTCGATTTGAGTTACAACAAGTATAGAAAAGATAATGTAATTATGGGTAATGAGTAGATTTCGGTAATTATTTCATCAAGAGATAAAAGTTTCATTAACATTTCGAAGTATAGACAATATATGTTTGTTAAAATGTTCATATCGAGATGTGATGATTACTGAAGTATACACATTTTCCATTGTTACAGTCTCTTTTTATCAACTTGTATTTTTTGTAAATATTAAAAGGAAAACGAATGAAAAGTTAAAACTTGTGACTCAATTCCAAGCGGCAACCTGCGGAATAATTACTAGGTATCTAGACATTGGGGCTTGTCAATGAGTGTCCGTCATCTTTTTGGCTGTATAGTGTATCAGCTATAAACCATACTTATTTTAATTTATTTTATCTCTCTCCGTCTTAGTAAGAATGATTTTTATTAGAAGCCTTCTCCTATATGAGATATGTTTGGTTCGAGTCATTCTTACTAGCAGTCATTATTTTGCGTTGAAAATTTCTTTTGCTTTTCTTCTCTGTATTAGATATCCTGTTGAGACTGCCTTACAAAATGGGCAAGTTGGTGGTCAAATCATCTTCTCTGTGTCATGAAATGCATGTTAGTTATTTTGCATATAATTAGCCTACAGGCAGTTGATAACAGCACATTATTTTAGAAGGCTTAGCAAAAATTTATTTATTTTTTTGGTTATTCCAGAAATAAATCTTATTGTAATTATCTAATTTGATTGCATATTTTTTTTTTACTGTATCACGTTTTTACATAATACTATTATTCAAAATTGTTTTAATTTTAATTATTTTCTTGTATTTTTAGGGATACCTCTGTATGATCCATCAAAAGATTTTTACTGTTTTGATGGTAGTATATCCATTCCATTTTCTCAAGTAAACGATGACTTTTGTGATTGTCTTGATGGGTCTGATGAACCTGGTACATCTGCCTGTCCAAATGGAACATTCCATTGTGAAAACAAAGGTTACGTTTCTGAATACATTCCATCATCGCGTGTGAATGATGGTTATTGCGGTGAGTATTTTATTAAGCTATTGATGTTTATTCATTGTTTGTATATTTCAACTAATGAAATAAGAAAAAAGTTAGTACAATTTTAGCGACCGTATATGAGTCAGATCAAGGTGATCCCTGAAACCTCTGTACTGTTTTAATAGGGTGTATAAAAAAAAAAAATGACCGTTATTACTTTACCTAGCATTTATGTTATTATGAAACTTTTTATATTTTACAATATTTGATGTAGTGTAATTTCTAATAAATATTAATACTTCTTATAATAAAAGTAATATTAAAATAGAAAAAATTGATAAAACTGTCATTTTTTTATATACCTTATTATCAATATCAAATATTATTATTATCTCAGTAAAAATATGATTAATTATTACAATATTTTTTATTTATTAGTTAATTTGTATTAAGTGCTAATTTCACTTGTCAAAATCTTAATAATATTTTTTTGAAAATTGAAACTAGTATCCTTGAATGTAAACTTAAAAACTAATAATTAATTAGAAATTATCTCATAACTGAACAAAATTTGCTGAGTAAATTCGGTATTAAAAACTTTGAAAAACTAATATGGTATCACCAAATTGATTCGAAAATATATACACAATTATTTTCCAGAATTTTTAAGTGTGAATTATCATTTATATCAAACATTTATATTGTAATTTAATCAAAGTTATTTCATTATTGTAATTATCTTAATTATTTTTAATAATTATAAAATAGAATTATAATATGATGGAAAATATTACAGGTAAAATAGAAGAAAATTGTAAATATATATATGTATGTGTGTATGTATATAGATACATATACATTTGTTTATATGTATAATTTAAAAAGATAAATATGCCTATGCACACATATATTGTGATACTTTATTTTATTGAAAATATTTGTATAATACATGTTTTCATGATCTTTCATTAGTTTATGTTTACTGATGTTTTTGTTACAGTACTGCAGTCATTTTATGAGTTTCTAAGGAAAATAATTTTTCAGATTGCTGTGATGCTTCAGATGAATATCTGACAAATAAATGTTCAGATATCTGTGACATATTAGGACTAGAAGCTAGACGTGCGGCGGAAAGGTATGCTCAGATGCTTAGCCAAGGTAGCAATATGAGGCTTCTGATGATAGCTGCTGGAAAACGAATAGTTCAAGAGAAGCAGGTCTTTAATTTAATTTTCTAACATTGATTTATAACTATTTTTATGTTTTCATTTACGAAATTTTTTGTTTTCTTGTGGTGATTTGTTCGAAAATTATGCTACTCCTTTATTGTTAGAATGGTTAATTTTAACTTTCTGTAATTAAATTATTGTTTTCCTGTGCTTAGTTGTGTCACTGGCATTATATAGACCAGACATTAATTAATTAGTTTTTTTTCTTTTGAGTGCGAAAAGGCCTCAAAGACCACGCGAATATCATGTTTAGGTTTTCCTCCTCAACTTCCTCCTTTTTCATACTTCCCTCATGAGCTACGTGTGTCTGCGCTTCCTTTCCTCTGACCACGCACAACCCCTTTTTGGGGTTAATTAATTAGTTTATTATTAATTATTTGATTAGTTTTTCATTAATTATTTGAACAATTATATCATTTGATTTAACCTTGGGAACTTGAATGTGGTATCGATTGTCCAATTATTGGTAGAGTTAAGGCTGTTGTTCTCAGGATTTTCTGATTTCTTCATTCTTAACAATGATTCAGCTGGCTATTATCAACATTATATATGGTGTGACTTCCCGTCACCAAGACTTTACCTCCTTTAAGAGCCTCTGCAAGTCAGCCTGTCTTCTGCTGCAGTCCTTAAGTTCCAAACACCAAGCAAAGTTCTGGCATTATTGGACATAACTTGGGCATAAGATGTAAAGTCAACTTCCCACAAACGATTATGAATCATTTGTGTGGATAAAGGTCTATAAAATACACCTTGAACTTCATTGAGGACTAACTGTGGAAACGGTTCCTTCTTTCAGCGATGACACTATTTCTTTCCTCTCTTTGCGTTGCCTTTAGGCTCTTCCAGTCTCTTGGAATCGGGCTAAAGCCTGGAAGATGATGCTCCAATAAATATCAACCGCCTCTGCGATATCAGTTTTCCCGTGACCTTGGTTGCTCATTCTCACAATAATATTGTAAACTTCAGGTTAATGTTTCCATAGTTTCCACAAAATCAGCAATATCACTTTATTTTTATGTAAATTATATCAGCCCAGGTTGGTAAATTTTAAATAAACAAGGAGTGGTACAATGTGCACTATAACTCAGTGGTTTTAATAGCTGATTACCATTATTAATCATAAATCTGTAAAGATTTAATTTATTTTATTGCTTGTACTTTTTCCATGATTTGATTATGCAAAATGCTTCTCCCTTGACTATCTTATTCTTAAGTACTATTATTATTGTATAAAGGCTATTCCTACAAAAAGAGGCCCAATCAGCAACCCTGTGCTTATTAATATGTTTATATCAAATACATGATTAATATTTTTATTGTTGAAAATAATGAGTGGGTTTATTCATTTATTTTACAAATTTTTAGTAAAGAAAAATATATTAATTTATCCATAGTTTAAAATTAAATAAGCAACACAATGGTGGTATTAATTTAAAATTTATTACTTAGGAGAGACTCGGAACATTAGAAAATGAAAAGGGTGAAGCAACAAAACTTAAAGACGAGAAGGAAGCACTGAAGAAAGCTGCCGAAGAGCAAGAATCTGCTGCTCTTGGTGCATTTAATGCCAAAGAAGAAGAAATTAGAGCTTTAAAAGCTCAAGAAGAAAGAGAAGAGGAGGAGAAGGAAGTGAAAACTCTATTTGAAACATTTGATTCAAATAAAGATGGAAGGTTTGTTATAAATATTTTAAAATATTGATATAATAAATTTTAATATTGGTATATTGTACCTTATTTAAGAATATTGGTATAGTTAAGTAAACAAGTCCATTTCTGATTATAATTTTTTTTAAATTATATTTACGGTAAAAAAGTGACACCGATATGCTTAAAATGGACAAAATAAATAAAAACTTCTAGTATTCACTTGCCGGTTAAAATAATTTTAAATTTGTTGAATAAACTAATACTTGTTGTACATAATAATAACCAGTTAAGTTAATTAAAACTCAGTAATATCTAGAAAATATAAATGGTTAGTATTAGTTTAATGATTTTTAATCAGCATTAGTCAATTGGTTAGCTTGTTTTGATATTCACTTCATTAATTTTACTTTCCTTCACACCATAGTTCTGCATAAAACCTGTTTAGCATGCATAATTTTTTTTTTTTAAATACAACAATTTTTATTTGGCTGAATTAATGTTTAAAGAACACCATAATGTATGGAATAGACTAAAACTTTATTCTGCAGCATATTTTGCTGGTTTGAAAGGAATAATGAGCCAAAGTGAATGAATACCCTGAAGATAGGCTGAATTGTATCTGATAAAGCAGGAAGCATATTATTTTACATCATAACCATACAAAACTACTAATAGTCAATGTTTATGATATATTTTTGTATTTGAATGGTATTACCTAATTGTTTCCATTTGCATTAAGTTCATTATTTATTTTTACTTTCTACTCAGTAATTAGTTATGTTATTACTTTGCTTACATTTTACAGTTTGTGTAAATAAAAAAAATACGTTCGGTCTTTCGGCTTTTCATATCTACTTAACAAGGCTAATATCAACATTGGTATTGGTTGATCCATGGAATGAATATACATTTTTTTCATGTTTCCTCATTTTGATTTAATGATTAAGGCTTATAATTTTTACATGTAAATCAATTGTTAAAAACTATTATGCAAATAGAAACAAATTATTCATTACACTAACATTAGTTCATTTATTAGCTTAACAACGGTAATTTTTGCATTATTTTTCTCTGATTTAACAAATCATTATGCCTTAAATTTTTAGTTTAAAAGTATGAAATAGTATAAAATTTGTTATATAATTTTAGGTTGCAGAAAGATGAAATTCGTACACGTGTACTCTTTGATCAGAATAAAAATGGTGATATCTCTGAAGATGAATTAAAGGTAAACTTTTATTTTCCTGTCAGAAATACATTTATATATTGGTCCGAGTATATTTTTTAGCAAAATTATAAGGCTATTACTTATGAGTAACACGAACAAAAAAAGTTTAAGAATTAAATAATCTGATGATGAGCAAAAGCATCTGAAATGTTTATTAAATTATATTTTTATGAGGAAAATCAAGTATAATTTTATGTATAATGATTTAGATTTCTTGAAACACATTTTATTACAATATAAGAATAACTCGATTTAGAAAATAAAACAATATACTTATTTACTCTTTTAGGTTTCCACGGCCAATATTATTACAAAAGACTTTGTTGATTTCTTCCGGTTTAGACCGTGTTGATAAATTTTTCGCCAACGATTCGCCAGCCATGCTGCTGACTGGCCTGAAGAAGTCAGCAGCATGGCTGGCAAAACGTTGGCGAAAAACTTATCAACATGGTCTAAACAAGAAGAAATCAACAAAGTCTTTACTATGATATACTTAATTAATTTTTTTTTCCGGATGGTTTTGTCCTTTTTTCCATTTTCAATTGATCACCCTAGGACACACCCTTTGTAGTTTAGTTATGTTATATAGAAAGCAAGTTAATTGTTATAACTGTATATTTTAATTATTTCTAACAAGTTGAATAACACTCACTATGTTTTTTTCCAGTTTTTCTTAGACACCTATGAAGAAGTCTCTCAGAATGAATTCCTAGAAATTGTTTGGCCGAAATTAAAACCTATCTATTTATTAGATAAGGTCAAATTCATACCACCTCAGCAAGGAGAGGTAGGTAGAATTAAATGCATTTTACTAAATTGTCATTAAATTGATTTGTCAGGGTTATACAGTTTTTAATATTATACATTATATTTGTAATTTTGTTTTCTGATTGTATTGAAAAATCCAAATTATATGGATTGTTGGTTTGAGGACAATTCTAATATTCAGATGTCTAAATCAATAATGAGTAAAAAGATAAACCATCTTTGTTAACATGGCAAATATTTATATTAAATATTGAAGAAAAAATAGTTCTCCAATTATAAATAGATTTGAATGCTCAGAAATGACTTCAGCTCTTAATCAAACTTTTAGCCATAAACGTCTGTTCCTTGTATTTAACCTAAGTTAGCTTTAGAGATTAGTATCATTTTTATAATAATTATTTTTAAGCAAGAAAAGTCTTTTGTAGTATGGTTGCCTTGTTTAGGATATGGTATAGTCTATTTTGCAATCTTAACTTTTATATAATGAAATTTAAGATTGAATAAATGTTTGTATTACAAAATTGCAAAGCGGTAAAACGAAATTCAATGTTCAAGAGTCCAGTCATGAGAGTTTTGTGAATATATTGTTATGTTTTTAACTTTTAAGCCCACACATATGGAAAAATGTTTGGTCATTCAAGATGACAAATAGTTAATAACATTTTGTCAGCGGTTCTGTGACTTTCATTTTAAAAATTTTCCCACCATTGTTTTTCTGTAAACTAAATTTGAGAACAATAAAAGAGATTTTAAAATGAAACCCATATTTATAGTGAAAATCATAAATAACAATTTGACATCTGAGTAGATGCAGTTTACAGTTACAGTGTAAATATGCATATTTTTAATTTTCATGTTTATAGTCTACTGATAGCAGTAATGTTTCATTTCAGCATGAAGAAAGTGATAATACTCATACAGATGATGAAGCAGCTTCGATTGAAAAACATTATGATTCGGTATGTGATTGTCTTGTAGTAATATTGTTATAAATTTAATTTTTGAATAATTAAATATATTCATCTATAGTGTCCAATATTAATGGGCCCGAATTCTTCTCAAACTCAAACAAATGGTGTAGTTCGATGTAGCCAAACTATATCACATGAAAATTAAAAAGCATAAGTAATTGGTGAAACTAAGGAAGCAAGTCCAAGTTTTTTTCCTTTGTTATCTTTAGAATTGATATTTCTATTTGTCCATGAGAAACAGAAGAATTTGTAATGATTTATATTTTTTTATCATAAAATTATTCTCATTTTATCATAAAGTTTGTTTTATAGTAATATTAAACACATTCAAGATCTACAAGAAGGGGGCACAAAAAAAAAAAGAAAACAAAAGGGATTTACAAGTTCTTTGCATATCAATATTTTTACACAAAAATTTTATCATCTTCAAAGTAATTCTCATTGCTTTAATATTCTTTTCCAATAATTCTAGCCATTATTTAAAACTGTTTTTGAATTCACTTATTAAAATGCCCGTTAGCCATTCACAAACAAGGGCATTGATTTTTTTGAACATTGTCAAAATTCTTGTGAAGGGTGTCCAAAATGAGGCAGTTCTTTGGCATCTCTCAACTGATGCAAATGTAAAACCAATTGTTAACATGTAATTTTCTTGGGGCATGTTCCCTGTATGTTATTTTAAGCATCACAAGAGTTGAAGCATTATGTCATTTATCGTTTATTGAACATGGATTGATTATAATCTATTGGGTAGAATGGTGTTAACCCATCTGTAGTTATACAAAATTGTTGCATATGTATACTGCATGCTATAATAAAATTATCATTATAAATAAGGAATTTTAATATAATTTTAATTTATTTTATTCATGTTTATTCGTTTTTGTTTTTTTTTACAATTAATGTATACCCAACATCTTTTCCTGCCAATTCTTTTTACCACTCCATTCTTCTTCCTACTCTAGTAGCCCTCTTGCTGCCATTCCGTCTCTCACACCTTCCATCCATGTCTTCCTCTCTTTCTTCTATAATCCGGTTTATAAAGGAAGATTTTCTTTGGTCGTCTATTGTCTCTCATTCTCATCAGATGGCCCAACTATTGAAGCCTCCTTGTCTCCATTTCATACAATATATTCTTCTTCTGCCTAAAGTTTTATATGCCCCTTAATAAATATTGATATTAAATTTTACAATAAATTTACTACTTAAAAATAGATAAATTAACCAGTTTGAGTTAGTGTTCTCTTACTTAACCTCAGCCTTAATTTCTTTCAGTATCAATATGGTTACAGAGTTGTCAGAATCTCTAGTCTAGTTTAGTCCTCTAGAAGTTGTAGCAATCATCACTTTCATCACTTGTCTCGGCTCGAACATGGATTCTAAGCCTTATCAAATCGTTGTTTAAAAAAAAAAAAAAGGAAGAAAAACCTTCATAAGCTTTTTTTTCTTCTATTTTTATTTTAGTTTTTATTATTTGGCCAATGTTATAGCTTTTGTATCTTAGTTTTGAATATGGGTTAGTTGTGATCTCTTGGTGAGTTTATATTAATGGATCTTTCTCAAATTTAGTAGTTAAAACATTCAATTTGTTCTTTAATGTTTCAGGATGGAGAAGTTCCTGATGAACAAGATAATGGGGAGGAGGAAGAAGAAGATGAAGAAGAGCAAGAGCAAGGCCATGATGATTTCAAAACTGATTCCGGGAGTGCACGACCCCAGTATGATGACGCTACTTCAAAAATTGTTGAAGGTGAGTTTGATTATTATATCTGAATACAGCCATGACATAATTGGTAGATTTATCATATATGTTGCTAACTTATAATTATTGATTCATAAAATATAGAACTTTAAAAATTTAAAATTAACCTGCTGATTTACCTTTGTTCTTCCTCCTGAATATTTTAAGATTTGTTCACGGCATGGTTGGTTTTAATTTTATAGTTATTTTTTTCTCAAAATTACTGATTTTGCTTATTCTTTTTAAGTAGTTTAAGCAACATATTTGTAGTTGGTAACTAATATGTAAGTCTGATTAAGTTTATTGTATGAAAATATGGTTTATTAATTAAATATGTCAACATTATTCATTGTATCATAAAGTAATTTATTATCAACAAATATAATTTTTAGCCATTTATTGTTTAATATGCATGACAGTACATATTGACCAATAAAGGGTTAATAAGCAATTTCAAATCAACTTTTTTTTAGATGCCAATTTGGCTCGTTCTGAATACGATAAAGCCCTTCGTGTATATCAAGATATTGAGAGGGAAATCACGCAACTGAAGGAATCACTTTCCAAGGATTATGGTTCAGAAGATGAATTCGCTCCTCTTGATGGCCAATGCTTCAGTTTGACTGACCGAGATTATATTTATAAAATATGCCCATTCGATCAAGTAATTGTTATTTTTAAACATTATTACTAGAATAGTTTACTACTATTGTAAGCTTTTAGTTTATTATTGCTCAACATGTATCTTTATTTATTAGAGTCACAGGATATTGGAAATCTAAAATTAATCAGGCATATATGACGTAATTGAACCATTCACTGTTTAGTATTAAATGCTTCTTAGAAAATCAAATTAGAAGTGTTTGTTCATAGCATTGTTATCAAGGAACAATTAAAAACTAAAAAAAACAGTATTACTAATTGCCAATCCAAAAAAGTTAAAATATTTATATAAAACTAAAAATTATTCATAACACTGTGTGGGAAGTTAAAAAACTATTTATAAATTAAAAATTAAATCTATGTCTTAAAATTAAAAGAAAACAAGGGAAATTGACCTGAAACTAATAGACCAGAATAATGAAAATAGGAGAACGTCAGTTGTATGTTGAACGTCTTGGTGGTGGGGTGCTGTCTCATGTTTGGAGCCTGTTTGGGCTGTTGATCGTTGGGATGTATTGCACCTTTTTCTTCGAGATGCGATTCACATAACCCCTTTTTGATTTTGGTGTCTTGATAATGCCTGAATAGGCGAAACGTCGACTGGTAAGTAGGTGTATTTTTTGAAACATAAGGCTTTGCATTGTGGTTTTTCCCAATTGCATTATAAGAAAATAGGAGAAGATTATTAAGTATTTATAACTGATATCAAACTTGAGTGACAAAAAATAAACCCTAAAAACTTCAGTAACCAGCAACTTTTCAGCACAATACAAGTAAATTTATTGCAAATCAGTTAGGTAAAAATATCAGTGTTTTATAAACAGAGACTACAACCTTCATCATAATAACATCATTAAGAGTTCTTTCATATATTAAGTATTTAATTGCTAGAAAAACTAAACAAACTAAGAAAAATCCGGAACATACTTCCCCACATTACATATTTTATGTGTTAACTGCATTTTAACATGTTTCCCTAGGAAATGTAAATTTGAGATTTATTTATTTATTTATAGAGTTGGTAGTCTTATGAAATCAATAATATCACTATTTAAATTTTATCAGGTTACTCAGGCATCTAAGTCTGGAAACTCTGAAACCAGATTAGGAACGTGGGCCGGATGGTTAGATCAAGATTACTCTGTAATGTTCTACGACAAAGGCCAAAGTTGTTGGAATGGTCCTCAACGCTCAGCTAAGGTATTTATTAAGATTGACCCAGTTTTAGTTTCCTCAATGTATTACCATACTTGTTGAGATATATGGAATGAAAATAAAAATGTAAAAGTTTTCACTTATTTGTTATATGCAATATTAAGTATTTTACTTGTTTTATTTTTAATTTATACATGAATTTCCTTATCAGTCTTTTTTTTTTCCGTTTCTTATAAGTAGTTTTGATATCTTGGGTACCATGGTTGTCTAAATAATTTCTTCAATGGTTCTTATTTCTCTCCCCATGGCCTAAAATTGAGATGTTATCAACAGTAAATTGTATATTTTAAATCTTGTATTACGTAATTTATTTTTGTTTTAAAATGGACTGTGGGCCATTTATTGTCATAATTTCTCATTACAAATATTGTTACAGTGGAGCGTCAATTATCCGAACTATTGTTGTCAGGGGTGGTTCAGATAATCAAAATTCACTAAATATACAGGGTGTCCCGAATTTAAATCGGGGACCGAAAAACTAAGACAAAAAGTCCTTTAGAGATTTTCTCGTTTTTGCTTAGTTTTAGAGAAAATCGTAAAAAAAGAAACAAAACAAAAATGTTAAAGGTAGCGATTATCACCTGTCAAAGTTCGTCAGGCTAGGCAGTGAGATATGTAAACACTTAATGTTATCCTTTACATTCTTTTATTTGTTTACATTTTGGCTTCCTTCTAGGATTATAATTCCTAAGTCAGTCTTCAGTCAGTTACTCAGATATTTTTGTGTGAATAGCATCAGCCACAATGCCGCATGCATATTCTAATGTTGAATACGCTGATATGATTTTTGTGTATGGTTTCTGTAACTGTAATGCTTTAGAAGCGGTGCAGGAGTATGCGCGCCGATTTCCAAATAGAAGAGTGCCTAATCGACGAGTCTTTTCGTTAACTTTTAATAGACTACGAGAGACTGGGTCATTCTTAATACGTAATGAAGGCAACCAATTCCAGGCAGCAGTAAGAGCAGATTATCGGAGAAGAAATTGTGTCCAACGCCACTTCGATAACAATCCTGAGACTAGCTTCCGAAGAGCATCTGCTGCATTAGCAATATCGCAGCAAGCAATATGGCGAAGTTTTGCCCTTTAAATTCGGGACACCCTGTATATATAAATAAACATGCATAAAAAAATTAATAAAAGTTTATAAACAGTTTGATTGTTTATTTACGTAAAAATAAAAAAAATCACAAAGAATGATTTAAAACTGAAGATGAGCAACTTATTACCAACCAAATTAATAATAAGGGATTCAGAGAAACAAATGAAATTACCTCTTTAGGTTTGCAGTTCTTAGTAATCAAATACCTATTGAAGTCTTAAGTTCATTTTTTTCGCAGTTTCCGAGAAATGATTAGGCCCCCCCTTATTGACGTTCGTGGGAAAAATCATTCTATTTTTCGTCAAATTTTATTTAAAATAACAATCATTTTAGCAATACAAATAAGTAACTGGATGATCTGATAAAAAAAACAGTTCCGTTAATGAACGTTTAGATAATCGACGCTCTACTCAAGAAAACAATTTTAGTGGCTGGCCTACAGTAGCAAGTACAATGATTTTAGTTTTGTTTACTAATTCTAGGAAAACTATTTGAACTTTTTAACCCTCTCGGCCACACCCTAGTATGTGGCTCGCTAAGCCACATGCAGTTTCCCGAGACTCCTGCGTTAAAATATTCACATTTTTTCAGTTATTTTCCTTTTTTTCCTTCACAATTACATTAATTAACCCTCCAAAGCTGGGAATTATTTTTTTGAAAAATATTTTATTTTTTTCTACATTTTTCTATCTGTTACCAATACCCGCAATGAAAAATCCCGAGTTGGTCTCCCAGACTCCCGTGTGGCCATTAGGGTTAATCTTTTATTTAATCTTGAAAATGTAATGAATACTAAGGATTTCATGTATAACACCGAAAATTCCCACATCTGAAGCTCATAAGACTCTCTCTCCCTTTGTGGTTATAAGAACCACACAAGTTTGTGAAATGTAATAGCTAACTTTGTAGAAGAAAACTTAGAATCATGCAACAATTTTATTTTTTCCTTTCCTCTGCTGGAGTTTTCTCTTTCTCCAATATTCCTTCATGAATTCACTGACATGCTTCTTCTTCTGTCCAGGATTACGTCCAATCTGTATCCTGTAGTCCCCCTTCATCCTGAAATCCTTCCAGAATTTTCACTCTGCTTCCAAATTCACTTCCTTCCATCATGTGGGTATATTGTGTTAAATGTTTGTCAGAGGAACGATAAATCCACTTGATAATTTATGAGGCTACACAACACAGAATGGCGAGCATAATTCTGTCAGTATAATTGAAATTTATTATACGGATAAAATGGACAAAATGTAAAGTTGTTGGACTTATGGGCGTACAAAGTTAATGAGCATTTGTTTGACTGGTAAACATCAGAGAGATAAGCCTAGGTATAATTGAATGATTTTATTATGGGTGATAGAAAGGATTTATGTTTGATAGGGGTAGGTTGTAAACACAAAAAAATTGATAGTATCATCATTGAACCTTCAGATTCCCTAAACCTTTTTATTTGTTTATTTTGCATTGTACTAATCATTTTTATAATATAATAATTTTTTTTTATAGGTTAACGTCACATGTGGCTTAGAAAATGAAGTTTTGAGTGCTCATGAGCCAAACAAGTGTGAGTACGTATTGGAATTCCAAACACCAGCTGCATGTAGATTACCCGAAAACAATGGTGATCACCATGATGAATTGTAATATTGCTGTTGTTTTAATGATAAGAAAAGGAAAAATAGCCATAATTTATTATGTGATGTTTTGTTACTTTGAATTTGGATGAGGGCATTTGTGTGTATATGTGGTTTTCCTATTTAGATTAAGTAAATTCACAAATGGTACATCGGTTAATTTATATTGTGTATGGTTGTAGAATGTTCCGTAACGCTGAATTATAGTTAATTATTGTAAGCTCAAATTTATTATTATTGTCAAATGTTTGTGTTATACATTATTCCTTTGGTATAATTCAATTTTTTAATTTTCACCTCTCGATTAATGTTATATTTCTCATCAACGAAAAATAATAGTGTTAATTTTTTTTCCTGTTGGTAAAACATTCTTTTAAAACTAAACTGAAGACTGTTGTGATATTTGTAGCAAAGCATCATGTTTGTTGTTAGGTGATGCATGGGTTCTCTTTTTTCACGGTTACTTTGTTGGCTATTGATTTATCATTAACATTATGGTCATTTTCATTTATTTAGGTGTTATGATCAATAAGTAACTATTTGACTATAAGTTATGAAATATCTTGTGAAAATTTACATTCCAAGCAGGTATATGATCAGTAGTGTCCCTTGCCTGTGCTTATACTTTTAATTGGCTTACTTAACTCCCTTTCTCCACTGAAAAAGGTCACATCACGGAAATAAAATTTATCCAAAACAATTTAATGTATTTATTAACTGTTTATTTAAATTTAATCATTAATGAAATCCTAATATCATCGTAAATCCTTCGCACCTTTAGAATCCTGGTGCCCAAGTGTGTTAAGTGGTTTTCATTGTATACTGATAAGCCTTGGCCTTGATCACATATAACATTTACTTAAGATTCTGTTTTTTTCATTTTCTTAAATGTTATTTATCTTACCTATTTATTACTAAGTTTTATTATTATTTTATTTTATTTCAGGAAATTCTGCACTTTCTTTAATAGCACTTTATATTTGTTTGGCACCTGTACATAATAACAATTATTAATTTTAGTCAATATAACCCAGATTGACAACACAAATAATTTATTCATTAATGATTAGCTCACATATTTTTCCATTGAAATAGTAGGATAAGTAACATTTTAAGATATTTTTATTATATTGTCAATTTATGTTTAAATATAATTTGAACTGTTTTATAAACATTCAATTTTTAACCTTGATCATCATGATAGTTTTAAGCATTTTCTCTACTTAATAGAATAAAATTTATGATATATCAGTAAATTTAGAACTAAGGGTATGTCAAATATTTAAGAGAAGTTTTTTCCATAGTAAAAATTCAAAAGTAATATTTTCCCATATAGACTATTTTTGGACTAATATTCGTATTTAATTGATGTTTTAAACATTATATCGTATGAACTGTTTGTGAGCTAATGATTCACAAAGTTTTGAACATTACCTCACAGTTCAATTGCGTCATCAGAACTCAAAGCTCTCTAAGCATATTTTAACCACATAACGTCATTTTATGTAGTTAAAATATGCCAAAATGGTCCAGTGAGTGAGTGAGCAGATACTAAAATGCTTCATACAGGATACTTATATTTGATTCACCGTGTTCAGTATAAAGTGATCTTGTAGAAAGTCTATCTGCATTAGTCTTTTGGGATCCGCTCTGTAAAAATAAATGAATTATTATATCTATTCACATTTACACACGATGGGTTTCGACTTCTGCTAATTCCCTTTTTTTCCACAGGAATTGTGGACATTCTTAATTATATTTAATTCATACTCATTGTAAGATTATTCTAAAGCAAGAGGAGTTATTGGTTTAGAATGATCAAAGGAGTTTAAATGGTTTTATTTCTATCCCATTGTATTTTGAAAATGTGAGTATTCATTCCAATATTAGTTGTATTGATTCATCTGTTATAATTTCGTATACACTGTGAAATACAATTACTGTGATATAAATTTGTATGAAATACAGTATTATTTACAAATTATATAAATCTTGTTTCTCATGATGTTGCATATATGTTAAAATTTCGTAAGTTTGTTCCTGTCTGTTGTTTAACTTCGATCATTGTTCCTATACGGAAATTCTGCTGTGTTTAGTTAAAAGCTATACTGGCTACATTAATAGCAGCCATCTGTAAGCATCAGGGTGAGTGCATGTGTGAGTCATCATATCATTAAATTAATCTACCCTTTTTAATTAGTCATTTCCATGTTTACTGCTCTATTTGCATCATTACACAAATTTAACTAGCTCATATTTAAAAGCATTAATCCTCAAAGTACCACGAGTTCTTCTGAGGACCACACATTTCTGTTAAAACAAAAATTGCAGACATTTTTGGACACTTGTCTCGCTCAATGATTCGGAAAGAAATAAAGGCTCTTGTGTCCCTGTTGACCCCAAACAGCCATAATCCATGTATCTAAACTGATTTATTTTTGGCTTTGAACCTGATTGTTCAAAAGTCATTGATGAACTGACCTCAAAGTGACTGGTTATGAAGCAACCACTGTTCACATCAATGTGGTATTGAGTGACTTTCTCCAGGCTGTTTCCCCCCCCCCCCTGAAGTAATGTATTTTTGTTTGAATATCATGCTGCCAAAGATTTGCAAGACCTATAGCACCAAATTTATGATCAATGTTCAATAAAATTTTTGATTACGTAATGGTATGTAAATCAGGTAAATAAAAATGGGTAATAATTAGATCGAAACATCGTTAATATCAATATAATAAAGAAAACAAGTTAAAAAAGTTTTTCCTTTCTGAAGTAAAATAATATAAATATTTCTTTCTTAAACTGTTTATCATTAATTTAATTATCCTGGATTGGGAACAAGGTCAATTGTTCAATTCGCAGTTAAAAAATACTGATTATTTAGGATATAATAATCAATCTGCATTTAATTACACAATGTTGGTAATATTAGCGATATTATAATTTTACATTAATTCGATTGGAGGAACGTCTATTTGAATGGAATTAATTGATCTAAAATTGTACCTAATAGAGAATACCAGGAAAACAAGATTAGGTTCATGAATAAACATACAATGAAATTGCCATCCACTATTAAATTATTATTGATCCAAAATCTCCCGAACTTGGGCAAGCTTGGACGAGCCTGTTTTAAAACTCAGGCTTATCGAGAACAAATATATTTACGGAAATCACTTACGGACTTGGATAACTTGGTATTAGATCATCCAAGTACTAAGTCGCCTCATTTTTTTTAAAATTGGATTAACTGTTATGCACGCCACATGGAATTTACTAAAATCATACACGAGTCCAAATTTGTCAATTGATATCAAGGACGTAAAACGCCATTAGTAATATCCAATTCTGAGCGATTGACATATACTGGTGTTACAAGTGAAATACATTAAGTCAAAAACATGATTTTGAGAAAACGCCGATGAAAAAGCTGGCGTACATAGTGTGACTACGAAGCATAAAAAAAAAAATAAAGATATAACTTAATGGGTTTTAGCAATAGAAAAATGCCATTTTCGTAGTCAAGAAAACCTAAAATAAAATCAGAAAATTGATAACTTTGACTTAGCGTGTTTCACTTGTAACCCCACGATATATTTAGCGAATTTAATCCTTTCGTATTTTAATTGCTACTTATATCTTGTTTTCTTAGTCCTGAAGAAGGCTTAAACGTAGGTCGAGCAGTTAACCTACCCCCATGACATAAGCTGATCACTTGACCCAACGACAACCCATGGAGGATATTGTTTTCAATGTATATCAAGTTCAGTACGATGTACGTTACAGGTAACGTACATCGTAGAATTATTTTATTTCCAGGATTACGGTTCTGCAAGAAGTTGATCTGGTTAGAATCACGTCCAAATGTCAGTTTTTTATAATGAGAGCAGCAGTGAGGAGAAGGTATGGTGCCGAGTTCTGACATGAACTAGGCGGTAGTGGGAGATACATTCGGGTCTTCTAAAGCCGAACGAGACAAAATTCTTAACCAGCTCTCAACTCTTTAGACCAGCGATTTTGGTGTCAGAAACGGGGATTAGTCTCAGCAGCGGCTCCGCAACCGTCTAGCGAGACAAGACGCAACGGTTAAGTAGTGTGGACATAGCTTAATGCTTGAGTATTTGCTATATTATCTGCGGTTATGGACTCCTTATTCACATATGCATTGCCTAGATATAATTTCCTAAATAAAATAAATCATTGGCCTTATTGATTAAACAATTTTATCTTTAAAATGAGTAATGTCTGGCCAAAGACGGCATACAGTAAATGTCTAGAAACCTCTCTTCTAAAGTTATCTTACATATGATTTTCTTTATTTTTTCTTTTTACTCTGTTAACTCATCAAGTTTAATTTATTATTATTATCATTATAAAACTGACAGCATTAAAAAACCTGGGGTTATCTGCAATTTTCTCTTTATGAACTAAAAAAAAAACTTTTTTCTTAAATCAACTACATATCAAATGTGGTTAAGGATTCCAAAACCGCAGAGAATATAGCAATAATTCTAGCATCAACATACCCGAATCTATCTTCTCCCTCTACCGCCTAATTCATGTCGGAACTCGGCACCTTACCTCCTTCTCGTCCCTGCTCTCCTTATAAAAACTTCTGATAATCCATTATTTACTCACTGACAGCAATCCAAACAAAACCTAGGATTACCTAAAATATTCTTTTATGAATTGTATTACTCATTTTAATGATAAAATTGTTCAATCACTAAGGCCAATGACTTATATTTTTTTATTTTATAAATTTTTATCTTGGCAATTCAAATATGCATGAGGAGTCTAAAAACTGCAGAGAATATAGCAAAAAATCCATTATGAAAATACTGCCGAGGATCTCCCACTACAGTCTAGTTTATGTCGGAAGTATGAATTTCTTTGAATTTTTATATCCAAAAATTTATTTATTAAAAAAATGTTATTTCATTAAGGCTAATTAATTATGTTATATAAGAAATAATATCAAGGTAATTCATATGAGCATAAAGAGTCTAAAACAGAAAATATAAAAAAATTAATCATCAACAGCCTGAAAAGTATCTCCCACTACCGTCTAGTTCATGTCGGAACTCGTCAACTTTCCTCATTTTCGCTCCTGCTATCCTGATACCAAACCAGTGAAAGATGGACGCTTTCTGCTATGCGTTCAATGGAATGCAAAATAAATATTTTATTTTAACATAAAATTAATGTTATTTAAGTTTTATCAAAAAGAGAAAAAAGTATGAATGTAGTTATTTTTGTTAAATAACCAGGATATCAACCAATTTAGCATTTCAAATAATTTTATTTATTTTTTTAGTTGTTAGTTTATTTTATTTATAAAATTTAAAATGTTTTTTTCTTTAATAATGAATTATTCAAACACAATAATAACATTTGCTATCACAACGTAAAACTAAAATATACTACTCACCTACACTTTCATTAAACAATTTATATTTTCTATAAGCAAATATGAACCAGATGTTAAGCCCAGTAAAAAGCTCTCCCATATAAACATCTTTCTAGGAAAGCAAATCTTTTGTCATATAAAACAATAGTTCAAGCAGTAGTAATGTATGGCAGTGAGATGTGTACTCAAGGAAACCAGAAGAGTTCTTCTGATTATGGAGAAAAGAGTCCTGAGAAAAATCTTTGGACCTGTCAAGCACAGGTGGAGAATCAGAAGCAATAACTTATTAATAGAATTGTATGGTGAGCCTGATTTCCTCAGTGTTATCAAGAAAAGAAGCTAAGATGTTCAGGGCATATTGAAAACATGGGGCCCTACAGGCTACCTAAAATGATATTAAATGGTGCACCATGAGGAAAGAGAAAAAGGAGTAGACCCAGACATTGGTACATAAATGACTTGAAGACAATTTAAGAATGATTGAAATAAGACATTGGAGGAGACCACAAGGAATGGAGAAGAATGGTGGCAATGGCCCAGGTCCTACAAGGGCTGTAGCGTGAGTGAGTGATAAGCAAATATACATAATAAATGTAAATAATAAGATTTTTTTTCCAAAAATACCTTTTTTAAGGTTTCAATTAAAAATTTATATTTACTATCATCACCATTTTAATAAAGGTGATGTTAATTGGATTTGACCAATATATGATAATTTTCAATCGCAATTTAATATTAATATTAATAAGTCTATTAAAAACCATTATTAACAATTTGTAATAGTATTTTATAAGGATATTTCACAATAATAACATACTTTAACTAATTCTTTAGGTGTAGCAAGGAAAACTACCTTTAGTTTCTGTTACCGGGTTAAAATTGTTTACTCTACAAAATGGAAAGCTTTTAACTTACAGGGATATCAAAATTAGTATATGTCACTGTAAAGATTTATTTTTAATAACACAAAAATATATCAGAAAAGCAACATTGGGATCCCATTTAAATTTATTTCTGTGTCCCATGGCTAAAATATTATAGTTAAAACGTACATATGTATACGTATGTGTAAGGCCCTAAGTTCTGCAAGAAATATTTTAAAAAAATATGAATACAAATAATTATGAGTGTAATTTGCAATTTTTCCTTATTTTCCAATTATTTTTTCTTTCTGCCTAAAAACTGTTTGGAGTTCTGGAATTTTTTTAATGATTTGAAATATACTCCAAATTACTCCTTTTGTGTTGTGCTTACAAGAAAATTCTTTTTTATTTATAATTGATAAGACATTAAATCAGCTTGTTCAAAATAATTTTTTTTTCCACTTAATATGTGGCATGAACGAAGTGTTGGGTTATTTTCCATATTTCTTTTGCTTTTGATTTTGGCTAAGAAAATAAATCTCTTCAGTTGTTTTAATTTTGCAGTGTTCTATTGTTTTTATATTAAATTAATTTTAAGTTTCATGATAATATTCTTTATATCATTACCACTCAGTTATAATCTATTAATCATATATAGTTCATATAAGTTGATACTTATATATTGGTCGATGCTTATATAATACTTATTACATCAATGCTTAGGAGAATAAAAAAACTTGTTAACGATGGATTTTGTCTGTGTTTTTCAATCCTAGAATTAATATAGAGAGATTATTATATTGGGTTCAATTATTTCCATCTGCCCCCATCCTTAAGGTGTTAAAAATATGTACTATATATAAAATGAACTTCAAGATTATTCTTTTAGGAGGCAAAAAATATTGAAATAGGTTGATGTAATCACTTCTTGTTTTTGTTCAATGTAATTATTTTTTCCATGATAATGAATAGAGCTTCAGTGAAAAGTCCTTTTTTCATCCAATGATTAACAAAAATAGAATGTTTAGCCAATTTGGGGACAAAGGGGTTTAAGGTTGGAAATACTGTATTTATTTGGTATTGGAATTTTTAAAGTAATTTATTGTTATACAATGCTAGATTAGCTGTGTATATTTTATATTTTATGACCATCCATCCATTGGGTTGTGCAACAGCCCTGTGTGGACCTTGGCTTCCTCTTTGAGCATTTGCCACTTAGCTAGATCTTGTGTGATTGCTTGTCAGTTGGGGGTTTTCAGAAGGTCTCTATAGTCCCTGATCACAGGATCCTCCCATCTAAGCCGTGGTCTGCTCTTACTCTGGCCCGATGGAGCCTCCCGCCCAGCAGTTTCCTCGGGATCTCATCAGGTAGCATTCGGCCAGCAAGGCCTGCCAAGTGCAGTCTTCCCAGCTTTATATACTTCATCACGTTGGCTTCTCAAATGTTAATTGAAACAAAATAAAATCTGTTGGCCTTTACGAGTCTCTGGTCAATTTCTAGGCAGATCCTATTTGAGCCACTTACAATTTAGCCCAAATATGTAAATTGGTCAACTTTTTCGAAGGGAAATGACGCCATCTTCACTTGTTCTCCAGCTGCATTCTCCTCTCCAGGTCCAGCTCACGTATACTTACTTTTATCATGGTTTACTTACATGCCCATGGATTCCGCTGCTTTAGCCAACCTCAAAAATGCATTTGAAAAACATGTGAATGATCATGCCACCAGGTCCAGCTCGTTCACAAAGCCAAGTATCTGCACCAGCCTGTCAAATATCGTTTCACTTGTTTGTATCCTTCCCGCCTGGAGTCAAATTCTGGAGATATGTAGCTCTCCCTGGATCTAGACAGAGCACTTTACCTCATCCATAGTCATCTTTATCAGGCTTATAGTTTGGATCTTAAATGCTGTCATAAGCATTTCGGAAATCGAGAAATAGATGGTTTTTTTTTTTTTTTTTTTTTTTTTAAATATTTTGTTTTATTTTATTTTAAAATATGTACAAATTTAAAAACATTGGTGGGATAATCCCTTACAATGAAAATGAGTTCACATTACAACGGTTACTGATTAATATGTTTTTGTTGTTGGTAAAATTTAAAAAACCAACAGAAATGAGAGTACATAGGATTTACTTAAGACAAAATTTATGTATAATATAATACAAAATGCATATTATTTATAATAGTATGTGTTTTGTTCTTTTGTGTCTGTATTTTTGTGTTGTTTTTGTATAATTTCCTATTTCTTGTATGAGTGTGTTGTCTGAAAGTTGGCATGAGGTGAAGAATCTGAGGGTTTGTTGGTGTATGAATTTTTGTATTGTTGGGATGTCCAGTTCTTTGTGCATTTTGGTGATTTGTGTGTATATGTGGTTTTCCTATTTAGATTAAGTAAATTCACAAATGGTACATCGGTTAATTTATATTGTGTATGGTTGTAGAATGTTCCGTAACGCTGAATTATAGTTAATTATTGTAAGCTCAAATTTATTATTATTGTCAAATGTTTGTGTTATACATTATTCCTTTGGTATAATTCAATTTTTTAATTTTCACCTCTCGATTAATGTTATATTTCTCATCAACGAAAAATAATAGTGTTAATTTTTTTTCCTGTTGGTAAAACATTCTTTTAAAACTAAACTGAAGACTGTTGTGATATTTGTAGCAAAGCATCATGTTTGTTGTTAGGTGATGCATGGGTTCTCTTTTTTCACGGTTACTTTGTTGGCTATTGATTTATCATTAACATTATGGTCATTTTCATTTATTTAGGTGTTATGATCAATAAGTAACTATTTGACTATAAGTTATGAAATATCTTGTGAAAATTTACATTCCAAGCAGGTATATGATCAGTAGTGTCCCTTGCCTGTGCTTATACTTTTAATTGGCTTACTTAACTCCCTTTCTCCACTGAAAAAGGTCACATCACGGAAATAAAATTTATCCAAAACAATTTAATGTATTTATTAACTGTTTATTTAAATTTAATCATTAATGAAATCCTAATATCATCGTAAATCCTTCGCACCTTTAGAATCCTGGTGCCCAAGTGTGTTAAGTGGTTTTCATTGTATACTGATAAGCCTTGGCCTTGATCACATATAACATTTACTTAAGATTCTGTTTTTTTCATTTTCTTAAATGTTATTTATCTTACCTATTTATTACTAAGTTTTATTATTATTTTATTTTATTTCAGGAAATTCTGCACTTTCTTTAATAGCACTTTATATTTGTTTGGCACCTGTACATAATAACAATTATTAATTTTAGTCAATATAACCCAGATTGACAACACAAATAATTTATTCATTAATGATTAGCTCACATATTTTTCCATTGAAATAGTAGGATAAGTAACATTTTAAGATATTTTTATTATATTGTCAATTTATGTTTAAATATAATTTGAACTGTTTTATAAACATTCAATTTTTAACCTTGATCATCATGATAGTTTTAAGCATTTTCTCTACTTAATAGAATAAAATTTATGATATATCAGTAAATTTAGAACTAAGGGTATGTCAAATATTTAAGAGAAGTTTTTTCCATAGTAAAAATTCAAAAGTAATATTTTCCCATATAGACTATTTTTGGACTAATATTCGTATTTAATTGATGTTTTAAACATTATATCGTATGAACTGTTTGTGAGCTAATGATTCACAAAGTTTTGAACATTACCTCACAGTTCAATTGCGTCATCAGAACTCAAAGCTCTCTAAGCATATTTTAACCACATAACGTCATTTTATGTAGTTAAAATATGCCAAAATGGTCCAGTGAGTGAGTGAGCAGATACTAAAATGCTTCATACAGGATACTTATATTTGATTCACCGTGTTCAGTATAAAGTGATCTTGTAGAAAGTCTATCTGCATTAGTCTTTTGGGATCCGCTCTGTAAAAATAAATGAATTATTATATCTATTCACATTTACACACGATGGGTTTCGACTTCTGCTAATTCCCTTTTTTTCCACAGGAATTGTGGACATTCTTAATTATATTTAATTCATACTCATTGTAAGATTATTCTAAAGCAAGAGGAGTTATTGGTTTAGAATGATCAAAGGAGTTTAAATGGTTTTATTTCTATCCCATTGTATTTTGAAAATGTGAGTATTCATTCCAATATTAGTTGTATTGATTCATCTGTTATAATTTCGTATACACTGTGAAATACAATTACTGTGATATAAATTTGTATGAAATACAGTATTATTTACAAATTATATAAATCTTGTTTCTCATGATGTTGCATATATGTTAAAATTTCGTAAGTTTGTTCCTGTCTGTTGTTTAACTTCGATCATTGTTCCTATACGGAAATTCTGCTGTGTTTAGTTAAAAGCTATACTGGCTACATTAATAGCAGCCATCTGTAAGCATCAGGGTGAGTGCATGTGTGAGTCATCATATCATTAAATTAATCTACCCTTTTTAATTAGTCATTTCCATGTTTACTGCTCTATTTGCATCATTACACAAATTTAACTAGCTCATATTTAAAAGCATTAATCCTCAAAGTACCACGAGTTCTTCTGAGGACCACACATTTCTGTTAAAACAAAAATTGCAGACATTTTTGGACACTTGTCTCGCTCAATGATTCGGAAAGAAATAAAGGCTCTTGTGTCCCTGTTGACCCCAAACAGCCATAATCCATGTATCTAAACTGATTTATTTTTGGCTTTGAACCTGATTGTTCAAAAGTCATTGATGAACTGACCTCAAAGTGACTGGTTATGAAGCAACCACTGTTCACATCAATGTGGTATTGAGTGACTTTCTCCAGGCTGTTTCCCCCCCCCCCCTGAAGTAATGTATTTTTGTTTGAATATCATGCTGCCAAAGATTTGCAAGACCTATAGCACCAAATTTATGATCAATGTTCAATAAAATTTTTGATTACGTAATGGTATGTAAATCAGGTAAATAAAAATGGGTAATAATTAGATCGAAACATCGTTAATATCAATATAATAAAGAAAACAAGTTAAAAAAGTTTTTCCTTTCTGAAGTAAAATAATATAAATATTTCTTTCTTAAACTGTTTATCATTAATTTAATTATCCTGGATTGGGAACAAGGTCAATTGTTCAATTCGCAGTTAAAAAATACTGATTATTTAGGATATAATAATCAATCTGCATTTAATTACACAATGTTGGTAATATTAGCGATATTATAATTTTACATTAATTCGATTGGAGGAACGTCTATTTGAATGGAATTAATTGATCTAAAATTGTACCTAATAGAGAATACCAGGAAAACAAGATTAGGTTCATGAATAAACATACAATGAAATTGCCATCCACTATTAAATTATTATTGATCCAAAATCTCCCGAACTTGGGCAAGCTTGGACGAGCCTGTTTTAAAACTCAGGCTTATCGAGAACAAATATATTTACGGAAATCACTTACGGACTTGGATAACTTGGTATTAGATCATCCAAGTACTAAGTCGCCTCATTTTTTTTAAAATTGGATTAACTGTTATGCACGCCACATGGAATTTACTAAAATCATACACGAGTCCAAATTTGTCAATTGATATCAAGGACGTAAAACGCCATTAGTAATATCCAATTCTGAGCGATTGACATATACTGGTGTTACAAGTGAAATACATTAAGTCAAAAACATGATTTTGAGAAAACGCCGATGAAAAAGCTGGCGTACATAGTGTGACTACGAAGCATAAAAAAAAAAATAAAGATATAACTTAATGGGTTTTAGCAATAGAAAAATGCCATTTTCGTAGTCAAGAAAACCTAAAATAAAATCAGAAAATTGATAACTTTGACTTAGCGTGTTTCACTTGTAACCCCACGATATATTTAGCGAATTTAATCCTTTCGTATTTTAATTGCTACTTATATCTTGTTTTCTTAGTCCTGAAGAAGGCTTAAACGTAGGTCGAGCAGTTAACCTACCCCCATGACATAAGCTGATCACTTGACCCAACGACAACCCATGGAGGATATTGTTTTCAATGTATATCAAGTTCAGTACGATGTACGTTACAGGTAACGTACATCGTAGAATTATTTTATTTCCAGGATTACGGTTCTGCAAGAAGTTGATCTGGTTAGAATCACGTCCAAATGTCAGTTTTTTATAATGAGAGCAGCAGTGAGGAGAAGGTATGGTGCCGAGTTCTGACATGAACTAGGCGGTAGTGGGAGATACATTCGGGTCTTCTAAAGCCGAACGAGACAAAATTCTTAACCAGCTCTCAACTCTTTAGACCAGCGATTTTGGTGTCAGAAACGGGGATTAGTCTCAGCAGCGGCTCCGCAACCGTCTAGCGAGACAAGACGCAACGGTTAAGTAGTGTGGACATAGCTTAATGCTTGAGTATTTGCTATATTATCTGCGGTTATGGACTCCTTATTCACATATGCATTGCCTAGATATAATTTCCTAAATAAAATAAATCATTGGCCTTATTGATTAAACAATTTTATCTTTAAAATGAGTAATGTCTGGCCAAAGACGGCATACAGTAAATGTCTAGAAACCTCTCTTCTAAAGTTATCTTACATATGATTTTCTTTATTTTTTCTTTTTACTCTGTTAACTCATCAAGTTTAATTTATTATTATTATCATTATAAAACTGACAGCATTAAAAAACCTGGGGTTATCTGCAATTTTCTCTTTATGAACTAAAAAAAAAACTTTTTTCTTAAATCAACTACATATCAAATGTGGTTAAGGATTCCAAAACCGCAGAGAATATAGCAATAATTCTAGCATCAACATACCCGAATCTATCTTCTCCCTCTACCGCCTAATTCATGTCGGAACTCGGCACCTTACCTCCTTCTCGTCCCTGCTCTCCTTATAAAAACTTCTGATAATCCATTATTTACTCACTGACAGCAATCCAAACAAAACCTAGGATTACCTAAAATATTCTTTTATGAATTGTATTACTCATTTTAATGATAAAATTGTTCAATCACTAAGGCCAATGACTTATATTTTTTTATTTTATAAATTTTTATCTTGGCAATTCAAATATGCATGAGGAGTCTAAAAACTGCAGAGAATATAGCAAAAAATCCATTATGAAAATACTGCCGAGGATCTCCCACTACAGTCTAGTTTATGTCGGAAGTATGAATTTCTTTGAATTTTTATATCCAAAAATTTATTTATTAAAAAAATGTTATTTCATTAAGGCTAATTAATTATGTTATATAAGAAATAATATCAAGGTAATTCATATGAGCATAAAGAGTCTAAAACAGAAAATATAAAAAAATTAATCATCAACAGCCTGAAAAGTATCTCCCACTACCGTCTAGTTCATGTCGGAACTCGTCAACTTTCCTCATTTTCGCTCCTGCTATCCTGATACCAAACCAGTGAAAGATGGACGCTTTCTGCTATGCGTTCAATGGAATGCAAAATAAATATTTTATTTTAACATAAAATTAATGTTATTTAAGTTTTATCAAAAAGAGAAAAAAGTATGAATGTAGTTATTTTTGTTAAATAACCAGGATATCAACCAATTTAGCATTTCAAATAATTTTATTTATTTTTTTAGTTGTTAGTTTATTTTATTTATAAAATTTAAAATGTTTTTTTCTTTAATAATGAATTATTCAAACACAATAATAACATTTGCTATCACAACGTAAAACTAAAATATACTACTCACCTACACTTTCATTAAACAATTTATATTTTCTATAAGCAAATATGAACCAGATGTTAAGCCCAGTAAAAAGCTCTCCCATATAAACATCTTTCTAGGAAAGCAAATCTTTTGTCATATAAAACAATAGTTCAAGCAGTAGTAATGTATGGCAGTGAGATGTGTACTCAAGGAAACCAGAAGAGTTCTTCTGATTATGGAGAAAAGAGTCCTGAGAAAAATCTTTGGACCTGTCAAGCACAGGTGGAGAATCAGAAGCAATAACTTATTAATAGAATTGTATGGTGAGCCTGATTTCCTCAGTGTTATCAAGAAAAGAAGCTAAGATGTTCAGGGCATATTGAAAACATGGGGCCCTACAGGCTACCTAAAATGATATTAAATGGTGCACCATGAGGAAAGAGAAAAAGGAGTAGACCCAGACATTGGTACATAAATGACTTGAAGACAATTTAAGAATGATTGAAATAAGACATTGGAGGAGACCACAAGGAATGGAGAAGAATGGTGGCAATGGCCCAGGTCCTACAAGGGCTGTAGCGTGAGTGAGTGATAAGCAAATATACATAATAAATGTAAATAATAAGATTTTTTTTCCAAAAATACCTTTTTTAAGGTTTCAATTAAAAATTTATATTTACTATCATCACCATTTTAATAAAGGTGATGTTAATTGGATTTGACCAATATATGATAATTTTCAATCGCAATTTAATATTAATATTAATAAGTCTATTAAAAACCATTATTAACAATTTGTAATAGTATTTTATAAGGATATTTCACAATAATAACATACTTTAACTAATTCTTTAGGTGTAGCAAGGAAAACTACCTTTAGTTTCTGTTACCGGGTTAAAATTGTTTACTCTACAAAATGGAAAGCTTTTAACTTACAGGGATATCAAAATTAGTATATGTCACTGTAAAGATTTATTTTTAATAACACAAAAATATATCAGAAAAGCAACATTGGGATCCCATTTAAATTTATTTCTGTGTCCCATGGCTAAAATATTATAGTTAAAACGTACATATGTATACGTATGTGTAAGGCCCTAAGTTCTGCAAGAAATATTTTAAAAAAATATGAATACAAATAATTATGAGTGTAATTTGCAATTTTTCCTTATTTTCCAATTATTTTTTCTTTCTGCCTAAAAACTGTTTGGAGTTCTGGAATTTTTTTAATGATTTGAAATATACTCCAAATTACTCCTTTTGTGTTGTGCTTACAAGAAAATTCTTTTTTATTTATAATTGATAAGACATTAAATCAGCTTGTTCAAAATAATTTTTTTTTCCACTTAATATGTGGCATGAACGAAGTGTTGGGTTATTTTCCATATTTCTTTTGCTTTTGATTTTGGCTAAGAAAATAAATCTCTTCAGTTGTTTTAATTTTGCAGTGTTCTATTGTTTTTATATTAAATTAATTTTAAGTTTCATGATAATATTCTTTATATCATTACCACTCAGTTATAATCTATTAATCATATATAGTTCATATAAGTTGATACTTATATATTGGTCGATGCTTATATAATACTTATTACATCAATGCTTAGGAGAATAAAAAAACTTGTTAACGATGGATTTTGTCTGTGTTTTTCAATCCTAGAATTAATATAGAGAGATTATTATATTGGGTTCAATTATTTCCATCTGCCCCCATCCTTAAGGTGTTAAAAATATGTACTATATATAAAATGAACTTCAAGATTATTCTTTTAGGAGGCAAAAAATATTGAAATAGGTTGATGTAATCACTTCTTGTTTTTGTTCAATGTAATTATTTTTTCCATGATAATGAATAGAGCTTCAGTGAAAAGTCCTTTTTTCATCCAATGATTAACAAAAATAGAATGTTTAGCCAATTTGGGGACAAAGGGGTTTAAGGTTGGAAATACTGTATTTATTTGGTATTGGAATTTTTAAAGTAATTTATTGTTATACAATGCTAGATTAGCTGTGTATATTTTATATTTTATGACCATCCATCCATTGGGTTGTGCAACAGCCCTGTGTGGACCTTGGCTTCCTCTTTGAGCATTTGCCACTTAGCTAGATCTTGTGTGATTGCTTGTCAGTTGGGGGTTTTCAGAAGGTCTCTATAGTCCCTGATCACAGGATCCTCCCATCTAAGCCGTGGTCTGCTCTTACTCTGGCCCGATGGAGCCTCCCGCCCAGCAGTTTCCTCGGGATCTCATCAGGTAGCATTCGGCCAGCAAGGCCTGCCAAGTGCAGTCTTCCCAGCTTTATATACTTCATCACGTTGGCTTCTCAAATGTTAATTGAAACAAAATAAAATCTGTTGGCCTTTACGAGTCTCTGGTCAATTTCTAGGCAGATCCTATTTGAGCCACTTACAATTTAGCCCAAATATGTAAATTGGTCAACTTTTTCGAAGGGAAATGACGCCATCTTCACTTGTTCTCCAGCTGCATTCTCCTCTCCAGGTCCAGCTCACGTATACTTACTTTTATCATGGTTTACTTACATGCCCATGGATTCCGCTGCTTTAGCCAACCTCAAAAATGCATTTGAAAAACATGTGAATGATCATGCCACCAGGTCCAGCTCGTTCACAAAGCCAAGTATCTGCACCAGCCTGTCAAATATCGTTTCACTTGTTTGTATCCTTCCCGCCTGGAGTCAAATTCTGGAGATATGTAGCTCTCCCTGGATCTAGACAGAGCACTTTACCTCATCCATAGTCATCTTTATCAGGCTTATAGTTTGGATCTTAAATGCTGTCATAAGCATTTCGGAAATCGAGAAATAGATGGTTTTTTTTTTTTTTTTTTTTTTTTTAAATATTTTGTTTTATTTTATTTTAAAATATGTACAAATTTAAAAACATTGGTGGGATAATCCCTTACAATGAAAATGAGTTCACATTACAACGGTTACTGATTAATATGTTTTTGTTGTTGGTAAAATTTAAAAAACCAACAGAAATGAGAGTACATAGGATTTACTTAAGACAAAATTTATGTATAATATAATACAAAATGCATATTATTTATAATAGTATGTGTTTTGTTCTTTTGTGTCTGTATTTTTGTGTTGTTTTTGTATAATTTCCTATTTCTTGTATGAGTGTGTTGTCTGAAAGTTGGCATGAGGTGAAGAATCTGAGGGTTTGTTGGTGTATGAATTTTTGTATTGTTGGGATGTCCAGTTCTTTGTGCATTTTGGTGATTTTAGTATATATTGGGTAGTTTTTTATGATTCTTAGACATTTGTTTTGAAAGATCTGTATTTTGTTAATGTGTGTTTTGCTAGCTAAACTCCAGACTGGGCATGCGTAAGTTATCATGGGCCTAATGACTCCCTTATATAATATTTTTTTATTTTTTTCAGATAATTTTGACTTTTTGTTAAAGTATGGATACATTTTGTATAATATTTTGCGGGCGCTATTCAGTTTATTATTGATATGATTGTTGAATAGTAGTTTGCGGTCTAGAGAAATTCCTAAATATTTAATATGGTTTGATATAGGTATTGAGATATTGTTAAGTAGTATGGTAGAGGGGAGTATAGGTCTTCGTTTTGTGAAAATTATAGCTTCGGTTTTGTCAGTATTTGTATTGAGTCCCCATTTTTTCAGATATTTGTTAATTTTGCGAAATGCTTCCTGTAGTCTTTTAATTATTGCAGTTATCTTATACGATGATGACAGTATTGCTGTATCATCAGCGAACAGTGCGATATCTACATTATTGATTTTTGGGATGTCATTAATAAACAGATCAAATAATATAGGGCTGAGACAGGAACCTTGCGGTAGACCCGCGTTTGTGTATCTATTTGTTGAGTGGCTATTGTTTGATGAAATAAAGAATGTTCTGTTAGTTAAGAATGAGTATATTGTTATAATTAAGTATCTTGGGATATTGTATTGTATTAATTTGTAGATGAGGAATTGAGGAGAAATTCTGTCGAATGCTTTTTCTATGTCAATGAGGATCATGCCTGTATGTTTTCTTAGGTTGAAATTTTTAGTGATTATGTCAACCACTCTCGCCAATTGGCCGGTTGTAGAGTGAAAGTGCCGAAAGCCAAATTGTTCATTTATTAATATATTGTTATCAGTTATGTGCTGGACCAGTCGGTATTTTATTATTTTTTCGTACAATTTAGAGAGGATGTTTAGTAAGCTAATGGGTCTGTAATTGGATGTAATTTCAGGGTCTTTATGTGGTTTGGGAATGGCTATCACTTTTGCTCTTTTCCAAATATTCGGGAAATAATTAAATCTGAGGCAGGTATTGAAGATTTTGGTAATATGTATTATCGTTTTCTTGGAGAAGTGTTTTATTAATACTGCTGGAATATTATCAGGTCCGGGTGATTTGTTAATATTTAAGGTTTTAATCAATTTTGCGATTTCTTGAGGAGAGGTATGTTTAAAGTTTTTTTGTTCAGGTCTGGTTGATCTGTAATAGTTCACAGTTTTTTTCACTTTTTTTTTATGATATATTGAGGTTAAGCTGTTTGGTGAGTTTTGGATATTCTCAAAATGATCAGCAATCCGTGAGAGTTTTTCTTTGGTATCAAATATATATTTATTATTATCTATTTTTAGTGGGGGATAGATGGTTTGTCGTCCCCTATACTATAGCAACTTATCTAGATTTATCCAAGGCTGACCATATGGTGACCATAGATTTTCCACTCCCTAAATCTTGCCTGATACCAACTGATTTGATTTTTAGCAAATAAGTGTAGTAGCTTCATTCATTTTACATTTGATAGGATCACATTTATATTATCAAGTGGTAAGTTGTACCATAATAATTGCACTCCAGTATTTATTTTATAACCATAAAGAAAAAAAAACTATATGATTTCCAATAATGAATGATTTAATGACGTCAAGAAAGTGTCATTTTCACAGTTTTGGCATCAGGAGAACAGGAGAGAGTAGGGCGCAAGGCGCCCAGTTGCGACTACAATCGTAAATCCTGTTCAGTTGGTGGTGATGATGATGGGCTTACTGTTGTTATTTTCTCCTGCATGATTTTATGTAATATGTATTACTTATATGTAATACCTGTAATGTTTTAAACCTCTTTTAAAAGTTGGAAAATGTAGATATTATAAGGGAAACAACGTATATAAAGTTTAGTACATATTCGTATACATTTTAATCCGATAGTTTTAACCCTATATGGATATTAAAATTATAGTTTTAATTTTTAAGAGTTATTTTTAATTAAAATCTTAGTAACAGAAACCTTTTTGCTCCATATAATGAATTGTTTAAATTAGTATAATTATTTTAGTTAGAGAATTTCAATTTTGTAAATCTATCTAATATATCTAATTATCAATTGTATATATAAAAAAAAGGAACAAACCATTTAGATTGTTACAATAAAACAAGTTATCCATACCATTGCTGTCACCTATTTTTTTTAAACTTAAGTTATTTTATACCATACCGGCAGGCAGGCAACTCTAAAAGCGTCGAATTTGCAGGTTCTATATCAGGAGAACATGAGGTTAGTAGGAGGTAAGGCGCCCAGTTCCGACTACAATCCTGTTTAGTTCGTTATGGGCTTATTGTAATTATATTATACAAATGTATTACTTATATATAAATTTCGTACATACATTGTTGGGTTATATGATAATACGATTTTTTTAAATCAATACTGCAATAATTTGATTTACAAACAAGAAATTAGTTTTCAAAAAATAAAATAAAATATAAGGATAAAATAAAAGGATTTTACTATTTGTATTTGCATTTGTATTTTTTGTAATAATGTTGATTATTACTACTGAGACTATTTGCATGTTTTGTAATAACGTTGATTTTAATTATTAAGGTACCAAAAAACAAACTGAGGGGGCTGAAGCACCCAAAACCCAGCAACCTGCTAGCTAAGTTGAAAACTATTTTCAATCAATATTCTTTTTCAGTCTGTTTATAAACCTGGAGGATGGCTGCTTCAGCGTTAATTAAAAAAAAAAAATAAAATGTTATTAAAATCAATATATATATATATATATATATATATATATATATATATATATATATATATATATATATATATATATATAAATAAAAATAGCATTTATTTTTAGTATGTATAATTGTATTGCTTAGATATAATTCTGTTTTAGACATAATTAATAATTAAGATCAAAACTACTACTCTTAATCTAAATTTTTAAAAATAAATTTCAATTTTATAAATTGAAAAAATACTCTAAAACAAAAATGAACCTTTTTATTGTTTAAAAAAAACTTTGGTATTTTGGTTATTTAGAAAAAAAAATAGATACATACACGTTAATTTATTTTATAGCCATGGTAGGAGAAGATTTTTAAAATAACTAATTAATTAATAATTGGAAATTCTTGAATGTGAAAGCGTCAAATTTTTAGAGGTTTGGTATCAGGAGAGCAGGAGTGAATAGGAGATAAGGCGCCCGGTTCTGAATACAATCTAGGCTCTATAGGCAATCTTGTTAACTGTCTATACTAAACTATCTTGTTATTTGGTATATATTTGTCAGTTGGTGATGGGTGTACTGTTATAACTATTCTACAGAGTGATTTTTGGATTTCATAAATACATATTTAAAAATAATGTACTGCTTATATAAAAATAGTTCTAGGTAAGCCCCAGGAAGGGAACAGATCTATCTATCCCCGGTTAGTAACAGAATAAAATCTGCCCGCAGCCGTATTTGAAGCCAGGACCTTCGGCTCGGTAACTCAGCGCTCTACCGCACTCTCCGCTCCCTTTGTTGCTTATATATGATATTGTAAATACATATTTATGATTTTTATAATTACCATTACGTTTTTTATTAATATGTTAAGGATTCATAGTTTTTCAAGAAAACTATGACAAGTACTGATTTTTTTTTAATACTTGGTATTCTTTTATGTTTGAATATTTCATTATTTTAGATAAACGATTTCCATTTTATAAATGACTGAAAATAACTAATTTATTTAATGAAAAATATAAGAAAAAATGTACGAGCATACTCTTGTTGTTTTTGTTTTATCATTTTAATAGAAGGATATTGGATATTGGAAATTCCTAGATTTTAACGCTTGTCAAGAAAACGTCGTCAAATTTTCTGAGTTTTGGTATCAGAAGAACATAAGGGAGTAGGAGGTAAGGCACCCGGTAAAGACTACAATCTAGGCCAGCGGGTCCCAAACTGGGGGGCGCGCCCCACTGGGGGGCTTGAGGACATGTCGCGAGACTAGTTAAACATTAAATTAAACTTAAGTAGTCTTTCTTAAATTCTAAATTAACCATGATGTTTAGAAAATTTACCACTTTGATATAATAGACAAACCTTCATTATGGTTAAAATATTTCAAAGTGTATGCTAGCGTATCACGGGAAGCTCTTCGTTTACATTTGCCTTTTTCAAGCACCTATTTGTGAAAAATGGAAGCCCGTCTCACTAACCGACCTAATCTATTTTTCTCTTATTAATAATTTTTGTATTTTATGAAAACTGATATTGCTGTACCTTATGGCAGTATAAATAAATGTTTTGCTTTCAATGTAATACTTATTTGTTTTTGTTTTGTTCCTAGGCCCAAACAATTTATTGTTAAGACGGGCGCGAGAAGCTTTCATTTCAACAAAAGAGGGGCGTGGTACAAAAAAGTTTGGGAACCTCTGATCTAGGCTGTATTGGAAGGTAAATTCAAACAAGTTTATGTGTGGTTTATTGTTATACTAGCTTTAGCCTACGACTTCGTCCTCGTTGATTTTGAATGAAAACTTATGTTGAGTTTAAACGGAGAGTGAATTTTGAACTCCATATTATTCACAATGACTTAAAGCAATGGTGAATTCAACCAGCCTACCAATTCTTATCCCTTCAATGATCGATGTTAATAAAATGTCCTATTAAATAATAATTGGCATAAATACAGAACTTTCGATGTGTTTTCGATTGAAATCCAATATGTAATATCCAAAACTGTAATCTCTTGAATGAAACTTATGAAAACATTTTCTTCTCGACCACATCCCGTAATTACTGTAACTTCTATATTTTGTTGCAAACATTTTACATGCAGTCTATTCCCATTTCACAATTTTGGATGTTTTATTATGTAAAAGATAATGTGCTGGCAGACCAAATGGATTTAAAGTATTCTATCATTCTGTCGGATAGTGCGGGACTTAGTCAATTTCGACTACTGAATCTATTGACTTGTTTTCTATCAGCACGCCTTTGAATGCCCCTAGAAACATATAATTTTGGAGTCATTAAGACTTTTAAACCTCTCAGGGCTTGAATTTTCAAAAACCCTTTTTTATTGTTGGCCTTATAAAATAAACCTACTGTCCAAATTTCATGTCTGTATGTATCTTATGCCGTTTTGGCTCTGCGATGGTCTTTTCAGTCAGGACGAACTCTTTTATATGTATATGTAACACACACACACACACACACACATATATATAAAAATTGTACCAAGATTGGTAGTCTTTATTTTGCTGGGAGGTGAATTATCCTATCCTAGATTCTCCTCAACCACCAGATTTACCATAATTTGAGGTATCCACCTTATAGAAGCTGGATGAGCCCCAGGAGGCTATAGGATCCATCCCCGGTTGTCCATACATTAAATAAATATCGGCCGGGACCCGAATTTGAAACCAGGAACTTCGGCACGGCAACTCTCGTAAGCGCTATACTCCTGAGCCAACCCCTCCCTGTATTGCTTAAACTTAATTTCGCAATTAATTATTTACATTTCATATTAATGTACCCTATATATTACTAGGCATAAATTTATTTTAGGATTTATCTATTTTATCTCTGAAATCTCTGTAATTTCAGTATCAATTTTATCTCTGTAACAAATACTGGAATAAATATATTTTTTTAAATGCTTCAAAATTTCAGAAATAATCTTTTGAGTTTACATATTGCTTTATTTTCCAATATTAAGTTTTATATAAATAAAGTTTTGTTAAAAACAAACATTGGTATTTTGGTTATTTAATAAAAAAAGTAAGAAAATATTTACACGTACATAATCTTGTATTCATTTTATAAATACTGTATTGGAAATTCATAAATTCATATATCTAGATGATAAGTGAAATAGGCATGCAATGATAATGTCAAATTTTCAGAGGATTTTTATCAGGAGAACAGAAGCGAATTGTAGTAGAAGTATAAATTATAAAAGGAATGGAGGAAGAAACTTCTTTCTAGATAGTCAACAAAGCGTCAAATTTCCAAAGTTTTGGTATCAGGAGATCAGGAGAGAACAGGAGTTAAGGCAAGGCGCCTCGGTTCAGACTACAATCTAAGCTAGATAAGTTCGAGTCAGTTGGTGGTGGGCTTACTGTTATATTTTCTTGAGTGATTTTTGGAGTTTATAAATACATAAATATATACTGCTTATAAGAAAAGATGTTTCCCCCTATTATGAGTACCCAATTTATAGAGGTTGGGTGAGCCCCAGGAAGGTTCCAGATTCTAAAGCAGGCATGGGCAACCTTTGACATGATGTGGGCCAAACTTCAGTGTCCAAATACGTTCGAGGGCAGCGTTTAAAAGTTGTGCATTTTAAAGTAGTGTTCATAATTTTTAGCGATGATATCAGACATGAAATAATACGACAATGTTATTATAATACAATGTATTAAATTTTTTTGTTTAGATTAATTTATTGATATTTACAACTGTAATAATATAAAACAAAATGAAATGAAAAAGAATTATAATTATAACGTTAAATTTGGAATTGTTACAAACTACGAAATTTAAATAGCGACACCGAAATCGATGAGACACTTGAGCTTGAATGTGGGAAACTAATCCATCGATGTTTGGATTAATTCCACTGATACAAACAATTTTCTAAATTATCGTCAGTCAGCCTTGTACGATGTTTTGATTTATTAACTTTCAAAAATGAAATGAACTGTTTACATTTATAAGTACTATCAAACGCACAAATCAATCTTTTTGCGAATTTTCTAAACTGCGGAAAATGGTCTTCTTCGAGGTATTTTTTGTAGAAATCGCACAACTCCAAGTCTTCAAATTTAGGTTTTAGGAGTGAGTTTTCTTGAATCTAGATCAACTCCATTTGCTGCTGTGTTTCTAAATTAGCGGTAAGCTTCCGGATTTTGTCTTTTCTTACTTGCCCGGTCAGTGAGAGCAGCATAGGATGCTTAGTTGAGTAATGCCTCTTTATATTGAATTATTTCATCACTGAAATGGATTCATTACAGTGCAAACAAACATGCTTACCATTGTGTAAGATAAAAAATAATTCTTCAGTCCATTTTTTTTAAACCGGCGACCCTCTGAATCTACTTTTCGTTTCTTTCCACCAGACATCATTTTCGTTTACTTTTCGTTCGATAAACTTAATAACAAAATATAATTAGTAAGCACTCAAGCACCTTGCAAATGTGCAAGTGCACCACACAAAGTCACAAAGCAAATTGACGGCACTAGCAGTTCGCTAGGATATCGCTTGTCGAAGTTATTACCTCGATAGCTCAAATAGAACTGAACTTAAGTTCGGGCCATCCACCCGTTTATGTAGGCAAAATGAAGGAATGATCTAGAATCGTCTAATGTAGAACAATAAAAACGTACGGAATAGAGCTTCACTAAACCATCGAATTCCTCTTGTATTCAATTCTTACAATCCAAAATCCTTCGTAAAATCCTCAATGCTCCTTACTTTGTTGCTAACAAGCTAATCCATAATGACCTTAATGTCCCGTTTGTTGCTGATCTGGCCCGAATTCGATATAAACCTTTTTATGACAAACTTCATTCCCACTCGAACCAACTAGTTTCAAACCTAACTTCCTCTTCAATTCCCGATAATCCTCTGAGGCGTCTGAAAAGAAGATGGCCACATGACCTTCATAGTTGAACTAGTGATTTGAGTACTACCAGTGGGTAGTTTCTCTACTTGTCATTATGTATCACTAGCCTATTTACTTGTTGTATTATTGGAATACAGTTGTAAATATCAATAAATAAAAAAAATATTAAGACTAACTTTATTCCTGACAGTTACTAGTTTGGCTGTTATGAAAATTTACTTGGATTCATTTTTTTTTTGTTACTTCTATGTGTACTTATAAGCTAGCCCTATTTTATGTTTGTTATAATCAATTTCAGCTTCTTTTATTTATTTTTTTCATTTAAACCGCTCATTGATTAAATAATTTTTTTTTGTTGGTACTTTACAATGCAGGCGCCTTATCATTGACAATCATTACACTAGCCCTCTTCTCTATTTGTTCAAACCAACTACTTTGTATTCAATTGTGAAATTCATATTCATTGTTAATGTTTCAATTAGCTTTTAAATTATATTAAGGGTACACTGCTTTAACCAAAAAACCTCTTCAATTCCTGATAATGATCTACTAAGTTGAACTTGCTATTTGAGTACTGCCACTGGGTAGTTTCTCTACTTGTCATTTCATGTCATTTTCCATATTGTACAGATTCATTCTATTTACTGGATATATTAATATAATACAGTTGTAAATTACATTGAATAAATTATAAAAAAACAAAACAAAAGGTTTTTGTACTGTAAATTCCTATATACATTTCTACTGGGAATGTCTATAATTCTAGTATATACTTATTAATACTATTATTAATTATATTATAATATTTTAAAAAAGCTATTAAGAATCTAATTGAAATAGGGATGCGGATATCGAATATTTTAATTTATGCCATAATTCTTATTTTTTACCCTCGGCTTTTGTCGATCTTAATTGTTTAAAAGTCTGATATAATATCACGAATACGATGCAATGTATTTCTTTAAATTATTGTTAGTCATCATATGGTGGTCGTTGTCTCATCCGCATTAGAGCGCGGAATGTACTGCACGGGAGCTTTTCTCGATGTAGAGTTGGCTTTTGATCCGGGTCTGCTGTACAAACTCCTTAAACTCTTACCTTCTACTTACTTCCTTATTATCAGTTCCTACCTCAGTAATAGAACCTTTAAAGTAAACCATAATTTTTCCTACTCTTGCCCTTTATCCAGTCTGCTGGTGTTCCTCAAGTATCCTGGGTCCCATCCTATACACGATATATACAGCTGACATGCCAACCCATCCAAGCACTGTCCTCACTACGTTCGCTGATGACACATGAGTGTTATCAGTAAATATGGATCCATTTATTGGGATCTATCCTATATTGGGATTCAAATAAGGATCCATCCCGATCTCTTCAATCCCATATCTCAAACCTTCAAGAATGGTGTTAAAATTGGAGAAATAAAATAAATGCTAACCTTCACTCTTCGTCGTAAACCTACGAATTCCAGTCCTACTGCATCCTTTAATAACATTCCACTGATCCCTGTCGAACAAATACGTTACCCAGGACTCCATCTGGACAAACGTCTCACTTGGAATCCTCATGCAAGACTGAAAAGACAAGAAACTGCTCGATGTTTTCGCCTACTTCAACATTTACTAGACAAACGTTCAAAGCTCCCAATTAATTACAAAAGACTCATTTACATGACAGTTATCAGACCTGTTTGGACATAAGGAGTTGAGATTTGGGTCTCTACTAAACCATCCAATTCATCTCGTATCCAATCCTTACGATCCAAAATCCTCAATGCTCCTTATTATGTTACAAACAAACTCATCATCATGATCTTAATATCCCATATGTTGCTGATTTGGCCCCAACTAGATACCTATCCTTCCATGAAAAGCTCCATACACAATTGAATCCGCTAGTCTCTCAACTTGCTTCCCATAATATTCTAATAATATTGATAACCCTCCGAGGCGTCTGAAAAGAAGATGGCCTCGAGACCTTCTACTATAGAACTTTATTAGAGTGTTATAAATGGGTAGTTTCTCCACAAATTTTTTTTTTCATATCCTTTGTTCATACAGCAGATTTACTTGATGTAATATAATAACAGTTGTAAATATCAATAAATTATTCTAAAAAAAAAATATTGTTAGTCTCGTTCCCCTGTAAAAAGGGTACTATAATAAGATGTTTTTTACAATACCATAAAATTCCATTTCAACAGGTAATGATATAGTTCAATATATTATGATATTATATTCTTATTAATACTATTATTAATAATTGCACATAATTTAAAAATAACTTAGATAAATTAGATAGAAATTCTAATTAAACTAGGGATGCGAATATCGATGAATATCATATATTAAAATAGGAGTTTAATGTATTTACAGAATATCAATACTTATTTCACTACATTCTCTGCATTGAAATAACAGCCCTAATATAAAAAAAAATATATAAGAATAAATAATATAAGGAATAAGATATAGTTTGTTTTATTTTGTAAATCAACGCATTCCACTTTTTCCCGTTTAAATTGAAAAACAATGCTGTATTTTGTGTAACGGCTAAAATAAGTCAGTAATAGTGGCTTTGTGATTCGCCAATTTTTAAAAATATTTATAATTTATCTCATCGACCACGACAAAAGACTAATGAAAAAGTAGGTCCTCAATCCGTTGCCAGGCAACGCCGATAAAATATTACATCACTAGTAACTGTTTTATGTACTAACACTAGGGGTTACACTGTTTTATATTTTGTTTCCTTTACAAATACAATAATTTATAGTTTTACTTACGATGTTATTTTGTTTTTTTAAACAAAATAATAATATAAATAAATAATAACTGTATTATTATTTTTATTAATAATACTCTTGAAACCGCCTTTTATTATTTCCTTGTGTATCTGAAGGATTTCTCTCATTTGTTGACTAAAAAAAAAAAAAAGAACCTGTACCACTTCGACCCGTGAACGGGTCTGGGGTGTAGTACATGGTAGAGACAGTACTGGTTCATGGACAACGGTTCTGCAAGGTGGTGACTTGTCCTAGGTCACCCTCAACCGCCAGGTTTCTCCCCCTTATTTTGGGAACCCTATTTTTATAATATTTTATAGAGTCTGGGTGAGCCCCGGTCATATTGGGTCCTAGATCCAATATGAACCATCTCCCGCCGCAAACAGACTAAGTAAAAGTTCCTGCCTGCAGCGGGATTTGATTGGGTTTCTTTTATATTCTAAGGGAGCGGAGTGGCTCAGTTGTAGAGCACTGAGTTGCCATGCCGAAAATCCTTGTTGAAATCCCAATTTATTAATCTTTATTTAATCTTTTAGTGGCCGGATACATCTTTTAGTGACCCTATGGGATCTAGGACCCTCCTGGGGCTTACCTAGCCTCTAAAAATTGAGTATCCAAATTAAGGGGAGAATTCTGGTGGTTGAGCGTGATTTAGCACAAATCACCTCCCTGTACAACCGTTGTCCAAGAAACAGCACACCCTCTAGCATGTACTGAACCCCAGACCCATCAAGGGTTGTTATGGCACAGGTTTTTTTTTTATAATTACAAATTAAGTCGGTCGTTACATATCCATAACATAATTAACATATTCTGTTTCAATTAGAGATGAAATAAAAATTCGCCTAAATAGGAACAAAAGACAGAAAATCCATTTTACTTCTCTGGTATTTTATTTTTATTTTTTTTGTATCTCAATAATGATGAGAATCGAAAAACCTTACCACATAACACTCAAAAAATAACAGTAGAATACTGAATTATGAAAATCAGATCATGAATTAAATAGTAAAATAACCCAGACTATTCATGAAGTTAACTGTTGCAGCCATATTGAAATAATTAAAATTCGTAAGTACCTTAAACCAGCTGCCCCGATAAAATTACATGTTTACGGAATCTTCTAATCAATCGACAAGAAAAAAAAATCCACAATTTCAATATCCGCCAGGAGTTGTATTGTGAGACAGTTTGGAAAGACTGGAAGATATTTCAGCACGATTTGGTATCTCCCTTCTAATGTCTCGGCGGCATGCGACATCACTGGAACAACCAATTGCAATTTGGAATAATGGCTTGGCCGGATTTGTACATTTGTTTCAGACTCGAGGAAGAACGTAGTTTGGAAACAATTTAAGAAGTAACAATAAAATTAATTATGTATCATTACCTAAAATTTATCGATATAGTTCATGTTATGTAAATTTTATATCATTTATTAGAAGACATTTGGGAAATATATGCAATAACATTTATGAAAGTCGGTAATCAAGTAGCATGAAATAAGTTCGGATAAAACGAGGTACTTAGGAGCAGAAATGGCTGTGGTTTTGGTGATATTTTTCAAGGAGGGAATAAGTTTGATCATGTCGTGAAGTTTAAGTACTTAGGCTCTATGATAGCTGGAAAAAACGAAATTAAATATGGAGTAAAGACGTGGTTAAGGGCAGGGAATGCTTTTTATTTTTCTTGTATTTTATTGGTATTCATATTAGACCTCATTATCGATAATATTCGAAAACAATTTCCATCTACACTCAAATAATAACAATACGACATGGTATGAAAAAAATGTACCACAACAGCTCGTGAAGAGTCTTGGGTTCAGTATGTGGTGGATACTGTACTATTTCTTGGGCAACGACCGTGCAGGTACGTAGATTACATTCCCTACACCACTGAGTCCCAGATAACATATCTCATGTGATCTTGGCCAAATATTTTCCCTGCACAGTCGTTATATTAGAAACAGTATAGTCTCTCCCATGTACTGGACCCAAGACCCTTCATGAGTTATAATGGTAAAGTTTTTTTTTTCCACAGTATTTCTTAATTTTATTAAAAACATTAGGGATGCAGGCCCTGTAATCTAGTCTAGAGAAAAACTTACTCAAAAGTCTAAAAACGAATTTAATATTTTATTCAAAATATATTTCAATAATTAATTGCTTACAAAAAGTTTCTAGACAATAAAACAATAATTAACATTTCAGTAAATACAAAATAATTAACTCATCTTGTATAGTAAAGGGGTTAATATTGTTATTACTTAACATCATACATCAAAAGAAGTAGAAATGTTAAGCTAAAAATATTTGTCAATTTTAATTTTTTTCTATTTCTATTGCAAATATTTAATAACGGTGAATATATAATTAAAAATATATTTTATTTAATAAATTACCAGTAGTAAGTTATTTTTATTATACTTATTACAAATAATTGAGAATACTTTTGTAATAACTTTTGACTCCTGTATAATGGTGCTTTAAATTTATTGTCAATTATATTTTTATGAGCCTTGATTCAAATTCGAAAAAATTGGCTGTTGACTTTTTTAGTTTTTTCACTTCTTCAAACAAAATACATTTCTTTACCTTTAAATCTAGTATTGGAACTCCATTTTATTTTTATTTTATGGAATTTCTAAAAAAATAGAAACCGACCAATGTCCTGATCAAAAACTATCTATTCCTTTTTACCTGACTCTTAACTGTTAAATAACATTGTAACAAATCTTGAGCTTTAATAATAAAAAATGGAGAGGCAGTAGCTTAGTACGTAGGGCGCTGGACTACTGTTCTCATTGTCCCGAGTTGTGCTTGAGGCAGATAATTTATATATTCTATTAACAACTGTGAATCAGTCCTGTGGGATCTGGAGACTGTCCTGGGGCTCACCTAGCCTCTATAGAGAGGCATAATTGGGAGAAACGTGAAGGTTGTTTGATTTCGGTCCAATTGTCGCCATACATAAACCTTGGCTTAGAAACAGTACAATCTCTACCACGTACTGAACCCAAGACCCGCGGTTTATAATGGTGGATTTTTATTTAATCTATTTATTTATATTGTTATAGTTTTAACTCTGTATAAAACAATATGGTTATAACAGGACAGTTGAAAAAAAAAATATTTTTCCGACAAAATACAAACTATTATAACTATGAATTATTATGTAAATAAGTTATTATATCGTGACTAATGTTTTATCCATTGTTATTTATTTATTATCTGTAGTTGTTAGTATTTTGTCACGAAATGCACATTTTTTAATTTACTTTTTTGCAATGTTGTAAAAACCTTATGATTTTCATTATACAGTCTTCTGGTTAATAATGCATTTTTCCAAAACGATCCTGTCTTTATGGAATACTGTGCGATTTTTTTTTTTTGCAACCTTAGTTTTACAGCTGCATGAATATTCTTTGCCTTTGTCCAAATTTTATTTAAATCAATTCAAACTAAATTTTCGCTCAACAATGCTTCAATTCTGTTAACAATGTTTCCGAGTTTGAGGGCCTACATGGCAGATTTGATCTCTGACTAGAAATACAATTGTATCTATATACATAGTATTATTTTGGTAATTCAATTCCATTTCAGTGATATAAGTGGAAAACAGGTTGCAGGAAACAATAGCTCTACGAACATAACTAGATACAATGGTAATTTTGCCTAAAACAATAATAATCCCTATTTGAAAAAAGAAGTTGCTATGCTGAAGCTTCCAGGTATAGATCATCTGTGGCAGATACATTATTTAATATTTTAGCAGCCACGAATGGATCCTGTGCGATCTTCAGACCCTTCTGGGGCTTATCAAGCCGCTATAAAGTGGGTACTCTTAATTGGGGGAAAACCTTGCGGTAGAGCATGATCTCGGACAAATCACCTCCCTATCGTTCGCCTAGAAACTGTACAGTCTCAACCATGTACTGTACCCAAGACCCTTCATGTTTTGCAGTGGTACTGTTTTTGTTTTTTTTATATATTATTCTGATCCCATTGCATGTCGTTCTAATAACTTATTATATTGGATGTTTTTGTTTGAATTTTCTGTACTTGTGATTTAGCAGATTCTCATGAAACCTATTAAACGCAGCAGTGTTAAAAAAGTACCATCTGCCCCAAAACCCATTATGGGTTGTATTGGTGTAGTTTTTTTTTTTATAAACTTTATTATAGCAATTTTCGGAATAAATATTTCATTACTATTATTACATTAAAATTTATATTAATAATTTAAGTATTTCATTACATTACAGTACTCATTTTCATGCTACACATAATTGTTTTTCGTTTCCTGAAAATTATTGTAAAGTGGATACATGAATCAATTGTTCATAAGATAATTCTTATTTATTTATTTTAAACGTAGCTCCAGCATTTTTAACTATATATTACGTAATTACATCTTTATTATATCTTTATCTTTATTACCAATCATGTATTATGTAATACGATATATTCTTTTTATAAAATGTTGCTCAATCAAATATAAATAATAATAATTCTTTCTGAACGTCAATAAACCTTCATTCAGTTTTCACATTCACCGGAAATGCACCTTTAAATAATTTTAAATTCTTTTTCAAAAACCACATCAACAATTTTGAATAACTTCTTTAATCAATGTACAAGATCATTCGCATCATGTATTTTTATGTTCATTGTAATATAGTACATGGCTTGCATGTATTATGAAAATTGCTTTTTTTAAAGTACCTTACCTAATTAATATGTTTTTTACCAACTTGCTTCCAATGGTGTCATCCCTACAACGACAATTTATTAATGTCGCAAAAATGACGAGAGTACGGTGATATAGGATCGGCGAAGAGAATGGATTTGTCTTGGTTACGAGCCTTGGTAGCTCAAATGGTTAGAGCACCGCGCTAGAGATACGGACGACCCGATTTCGAATGTCCGCCTAGAAAAATCTTTTCTCTACAAAATAAAGATCGTAAATTATTTTAATTGACTTTTTAATTAATTATTATAGATACAATGATTTTAATGAAAAATTGGTGTATTTTATTATTGCTTAACCTTTTGGGGTTGTATGTCGATGATGTAGAGAAAAATATCTTTGTACCCTATTAGCGAACACAAAAAAAATAATAACTGAATTGTACTTTTGTAAAATATATGTATATTTTTAAAAAAACTTTTCATCATTCCTGTATTTAAACAATCAACAATCAATTGCGGATTGATTCTTAGAAAATAAAACTTTACACAGTATGTAAAAACAGCATGTATGAATTTTACAGGTTTTAAAACTGGTATTCAAACTCCTGTCAGAAACTTTATATATATATTTTAATACATCAAAGAATGAGGTTTTAACTGCATATTAAATGTTAACTTTGGAGATGTAGCCTGCACATAGGCACAAACAATATTTATTTTTTGTAATTGTTTAAAGTTTGAAAAACTATTTATAAACTTTAAAAAAAATAAAAGTGTTTCACCATTTAACAGTAATATCAATTTTCGGGATAAGCATCATAATTTCACTATTACATTATAATTTCACATTACATTACTCATGATAGGTACTATGTATTTTTTTTTCCTAAAAATTCTTTTATATCAACTTTTCATAAAATATTCCTCATTTATTTATTTTAATGAGAGATCTCAATCATATATTATTTAATTATATATTTATTATATATTATATAATGCAATAAATTCTTTCTTTAGTAACTTGCACTTTAATTTACTAATTTTAACTTAATATATGATAAATAAACAAACTTAAAATGTGTCAATACTGTAACAAATTACCAAATTTATTTAAATAAATTTTTATTTTACTATATAATTGAAAATAAAAATTAAACATAAATATTCTATTTGGTAAAATTTGAGATTGTTTCTGAATAACAATAACTGTTTAAACTGTATTATTGCATAAACATTTTTTTAAGAATAAACATAATTTCGTTAGATTTACTTTTTATATTCAAATTACACGTTATTATTTTTTTTCGTTTTCTTAAATTCACTGTAATGTGGATAAACCTATTAACTTTTCATAAATATTCCTCATTGATTTACTTAATGAATAAATCGAGAATTCTCAATTCTCAATTATATAATTTATATATCAGTACGATAATATAATATGCAATACAATATATTCTTTCTTCGGTACACGGTTTTTATAAAAAATAATTAATATAATAAAAATATACAAATTTCTATATTATGTATAAAATTTCACTTGCTATTATACTCTGAAATAAATTACCAAACTTACTTAAATAAATTTTTATTTTAATATGAAATCGAAAATTTAAAAAAGTATATATACGTATTCTATCTTATAAAAATGTAAGCTTCTTTCTGAATAATGTTAACTGTTTAAAAAACGTAATAAAACTTTATCATGACAGAAAAAAGAAAAAAAGTTTTGGGGTTCGACGGCGGAAAGAGCCTAAGTTCGGAGTAGCCTAAGCGCGCGGAAGGGTACCTCTGCGCTACCCAACCGTCCCTTCCGGTACCCGGGTACTTCCTAGAGGGGGGTGGTAAAACCTAACCGGAAATATGTCATTATTATTTTTATTTTGTGCAAATAGTGTTGTTTGATGGAAGGAGTGTGTTTGTCCGACTGGCTGGCCGATCGATAGGGAGGTGGTGGGGGAAACCGGTTCCTCTCACTTCTGCTCCAACCGTGCAGTCATAAGGATCGCTCGTCGCTTCCGATATATCGCTTCGTAGCTACGTACAGCATCCGTATCTCAACTCGGTATATATTCCTTCAATTTTTTTTTTTTAATAATTATTAACATGTTCAAAATTCGACGGTTCGTAATACGTGAGTTTCCGCGTTTTTCCCCATTCGCTATCAAATAGACAAATAGTTTTGTGATCTGTTTAATTTGGACCGTAATCGGTCGAAAATACTTCAAGGTGTCAGACCAACTGGAGGGGATGCTTTTGGTATCATCGCTAATTTTGATCGTCTCAACATTAACAGGTAAGATTTAAAAAAAAAAAAAAAAATATAGAAACCCTAACTTGGAATGCCAAACGGAGGTTAAATAAAAAAAAAAAAAAATAAACTAATTTTTTCTATTATTAAAAAAAAGTATTTCTGAACTTTTCATGTACGACTTGGTCATAATTATTGCTTGATTAGAGTTGTGATTTCAATAATTAAAAAATAAAATACTACATTTGACTTCACACTGACTATTTATTCTGGTACAAGTCCCTTTAGGAATAGATAACAACAATACAACAATACAAATTATAATATATAAACTATAATTAAGAGTAGAATATAATTATGAATTATTATATACCTTAACGTAGTTCGTCCGATTTTATTTTGAATGTTATACTTTTTATTCATAAAATTTCTCAAAACCATTAAAAAAAAACCTAATTACTATTCGTATAAAAATAAAAAAATATTAAAATCGACATATATTGTTTTAACGACGTATTCTCGACAAAATTCTTATAATTGAGTAAAGATACAAAATATTGAGCCAGGTTTATATAGTATAGTGAAGTATTATTATTTTTCAAAAATTGAAGGGAAATCATAATTTTAATTTATGAACTTCTCATGTACGACTTGGTCACAATTATTGGTTGATAAGAGTTGTGATTTAAACAATAAAAAAATAGAATGTTATATTTTATTTCGCACTTTATTTATTCTGGTACAAGTCCCTTTAGAATAACAATACAAATAATAATATATAAACTATAATTAAGAGTAGAATATAATTAAGATTGATTATATAATTTATAAATATTCGTTCGACTTTATTTTTAATATTATACTTTTCATAAAATTTCTCAAAACCATTACAAAAAAGAGCTAATTACTATTCGTATACAAAAAAAAACGTCAAAAATTATTTGTAAAAAAATTATTACAACACGTATAAAAAATTAAAAAACAACAAATTAAAATCGGCATATGATTTTATTTTTTGAACTACAATATTTTCTAAAAAAAAAAAGAAAAAAAAATTAACTTTAATACAAAATTACTGAGCCAGGTTTATACAGTATAGTGACGTATAATTTTTTTAGAACGTCACATTTTTATTATTTAAAAAAAATGAGGGGCAAAAAATTTTTGGTTCTGAACTTCTCATGTACGAGTTGGTCACAATTATTGGTTGATTAGAGTTGTGATTTCAATAATAAAAAAACATATAAATTAAATAAAATATTACTTGATTTCATACTGGCTCTTCCGGTATTTTCTTGGTAGGCAGGTTTTAGATTGATTATGTCTTAGACTTTGATTTTTTTATACATTTATTAAGGGTATTTAACATTATATTTCAAAATTTATGAATATAGGATACTTTTACAGCACTAAATAATTTATTTTTATTTTTTAAATTAAACCAAAGCGTGTTTAATTGCCAAAACTCGGTTCATATATCTATCTTCTATTTACATAAAAGAGTTCGTCCTGACTGAAAAGACCATCGCAGAGCAAAAACGGCATAAGCTACAGACTTGAAATTTGGAGAGTAGGTACATTTTATAAGGCCAACGCGCACTAAGAAAGGCTTTTGAAAATCCGTCCCTTGAGAGGGTGAAAAGGGTGACAAACGTTTGTAATAAAAAATACTGTCATTTTTAAAGCTAGGAACATGAAATTTTTGTTCCATTTTCTACATTAAAAATAAAGAAATACGTATTTTTTAATTTTTTGAAAATCTACCCCTAAAAGTATAAAATGCGGGAAACCATATCACGTTAAGTTAGAGATGTGAAAATAAGTAAGCAGGCTTTAAATTTTAACATAATAATAATTGTTTTCATGGTTCTTCAAAATCAACCATAGATATTACAGTTTGGGTTTTTACATGGTGGATTTCAATAGAACTTATCGATAGTTCTGTCAATTAATGTTTAATAATTAATTTAATATAAGGTAAAAGGTTTGCAACAAAATATAGAAGTTACAGTAATTACGGGATGTGGTCGAGAAGAAAATGTTTTCATCCAAAGAATACCTCTAATACCATCCGAGTTTACATTATAATTCAAGAGATTACAGTTTTGGATATTACATATTGGATTTCAATCGAAAACACATCGAAAGTTCTGTATTTATGCCAATTAATATTTAATAGGACAGTTTATTAAAATTTATCAACAAAGGGATAAGCATTGGTAGGCTAGCTGAATTCACAAATGCTTTAAGTCATTGATTATAATAAGGAGTTTATTTATGGAATTCAAAATTCCCTCACCGTTTAAACTCAACATAAATTTCTATTTAAAATCAACGCGGATGAAGTCGCAGGCAAAATCTAGTATATTATGAATCTCCCCTCGATTAAAATTTTAAGATTTTTTAAAACAAGGAATGAGTAAAGTAATTCCCTGTTAGAGAGTAGAAAACAATTCAAATCTTGAATGTTTGCCAAAGGTTAAAATAAACATTGAGACATTTTCACTATGACTGATGAGACAGCTTTTCACTACAACCATAGAAACAACGGAATAGGCCCAATTTTCATGGTAAAAACAATTTTTACTTTTTTAACAATTTGTTTATTTTTTAATCGATTTTTAGAAAACATTTCCGAATTTCTTGATCCTATTCCTCATTGCGATTTTCTTCATAATAGATTCAAAAAACTTTTTAAAATTAAATTTTATAGTAATTTATTAAAATATCGGAAATAAGATGCGGATTCGAAAATATTTCCCGTGAAAATCGGATGTAGTTTGATTTAACAATAAGTTAATTATTAAAATTATTTTTATGAATTATTATAGTAATTTATAAACATATCGGTATTCAAAAAATTACTTTGAGATCCTGTTCCGAAAAATCAATAAATGAATTTCTAAAAATATAATAAACAATGAGCCAACTGGTGAATGTCTGACAGATAAACCGAGGCATAGATGGGAGGATTACGTTAAGGCACGATTATTGCCTCACATATGCCTTTATATTATTAAACAATATTTATAGGTGAATTCTATTATATTTAAAAGGGTAATAACGCCTAACATAAAAGTTGTGATTTTTCATGAAGTAAATATAAATTCAAGGACGCTTATTCATTCTGAATCTTTTAGTGTATCCATAAAACTTTATTATTACATTATTGAACATTAAAGGTGGTAATGCATACATTAACGTAAATTTATTCAATTCATATAAATGGAATTGTTTATTGTCCATTCGCTGAGTTTTATTTGCATCATTTTTTTTATTGTTAGGCGATCTAAGAAGATTAAAAATAGAGATAAATATTTAATAAATGCAATAATGTATCCACTATATAAATAAATAATTTACTAAAATAATAGCAAATTAATTTATTAAAATATTCGTCACAATTGTCTTTAGTTTTAATTCTTACTTTACGGGAAATTTTCGCATTTGAAAAAGAAATGCTTGAATTGATTTAACGCGGAACATACCTGATCTAGAATGAGAAATTCGAATTGAAAACTACTGCGTTTTCTCCCTATGTTAAATATTAATATGAGTTAATATTTTTGGTGATCCGAAATGTCTAAATATTTATTGTAATAATTAAATATTTTGAACTCTGGTAGTTATTCATTTTATCATTAAATATTATCGTAAATTATTTGATACTCGCAAGAATTTAAAAAAAATCAATCATTGAACACCCCCCTCTGCTTTGAAATTTATTAATGTAAATAAAATATTTTTTGTATAATGGTTTAATAAACCGAAAATTTCTAAAAATAATTGAATGAACCTTTAAAAAATAAAAATAATGAGCAGAGCAGTTTTATTGAGAAAAAATGGCCAAAGATATGCTTTTCTACCTATATAGTCTAAAAATTAGTAAAGATTTAAAGGTTACAAATAAAATAAAAGATTTTAATGTTTTCATTGTAAATTATTCTTGTTTTAATTCCATAGTAAAATAAAAATGCCAAATTCATTTAATTATTTTAATTTATTTAAAGCATAGACACATTTTCAGACCTTTAAACTCATTTATTATTATAAGTTTTAGTTTGATTTAATTAATTAAGGTATCATACTATAATCATTAATTACTTAAACTCATGTTTTATTTGTTCCCCGAAAACTATTGTAATGTATTCACTTTTCATTAAATATTTCTTATTCATTTGTTGTAAACAGAGTTATAAACTATTTATTATATGATGAAATATGGTACCTCGCCTTTAATTAAATAATCTTAACTTAATATAATAATGAACGAACTCAAATGTGACTATAATAAATTAACGAAATTTGCATATTTATATACCATATAATTAAAAGATTTATATAATAATTTCAGTGATGAAAATATTAAACATTTTCATTTTATTTCTATTCATTTTATCTCAAATAATTGTTTGACTATAATGAATAATAAGAGTCTGAGTTATTATATTTGAAAGTCCATTTTTTCATACTGCTTAAGGTAATTGCTTTCATATTTGAATTACTTTAAAAATATGGGCAATCGGACAAATGTTTCTATTCTTAAGCACTTAGCAAAAGTAACGTTTAAAACCTTATACACCTTTTAAATTTTATTACGAAATAATAATCATTAAAACTATTTAAACGAATTAACGATTTTTTTAAGATCCAAATGGACTTATAGCAATATAACAGCTCGTTGTTATTTTATTTTTGTTTATAAAGATCGATATCATCATTTCAAGGCATTCTCACAATATTAAACATTAGAAATAATTATAAAAAAAGTATAATAATATTTTATTCATATTATTAAATTTTCAAACAGAGAGAATATTCGCTCTTTGATTTTTTTTTTAAATTCTCACGAGCAGGCAATGTTTTATAATATATTTAATGAAAAAATTGAGTACTACATTCGAAATATTGAAATTATCCGAAACCAGCCATATTTTATTGAAATTTTTAAATTAGCCATATTATATTTATCTACGTTAGGCATATATATTTTTTGATTTTCCAATTTTTTTTTTCAATTCTGATTTTATTCCCAAAATTAATTTTTCACCCAATAATGGGACAGTAATTGAAATCTTTATTAATTCGCTTCCAAGAGTATGCGGTTGTCATATCTACAACGCTTAAGCAAGTAGAAATATCTCTACAATTTATTAATAACTTTTCTCAATAACATGTAAATGTAGGTTCCGTGTATTTTATTATTGCTAAACCGTTTAGGGTTTCGTGTTGATGATGTAGTGACAAATTAAGTCGTTAACGATAAGGTGTCACAAAAAAACAACAAAAAAAAACAATGATCACTTTGGTACAATAGATTAAATTAAAAACAAAACATACATAGCAGTACATTTAATCACTCCTGGCCTTTTATTTTACAGAAATTCCGTGTACAATTTAAAACGCTAGATTTAATATAAATAAATCCAATTTGACGTAGAATCTAAAAATATCATGTATAAAGTTTAAAGGTGCTGATATTTAAACAACACGTCAGAAATTTTACATAGATCAACGGATACGCTATTTAACTGCATTGGTTCAATTATTGAATATTTGTGAGGTGTGAACCCCCACCCCATTTATTAATACACACATTATTTTAAACTATAAAAAGAAATACTACACTAATTATATTAATGATACTACACTATTTAAATAGCAACCCAATGAGCGTAAATAGGCAGTACAACTTGCAACTAAAGTTTTTCTCAATTTATTTTTTTTAATTACAATTGTTTAAGTATGCATAGTGCATTTTACATTTTTATTTTTCTAAGTAGCTGAAAATTTAAAAAAGAAAACATCATTTAAAATATTTAAATATAGAAAAGCAGAAATAAAATACTATTTCATTTTATTCCTGTTTTCAAAGCTCAAGTTCATTTTTTTTTTTATTCAATAAAACTGATTTATCGTTTTGTTTTGTTTTTTAAGATCCATACCATTATTTTTAGCAATTTCAATTGTATTTAACATTACCAATCATTATATATATATATATATATAAAACAATAGTTTATTCATATCAATAAATGACTAAACAGAGTATAGTCTTTTCTACTTGTCTATTCTAAAAATTAATTGAGATATAAAGAATAGAAGTAAAGCAAAAGATTCAAATGATTTTATCGTATAATTTATTTATTATATATGGGGAAGAAAATGGTTCGGGTAGAGCTCAAGAAAATTCTCTTATATTGGGAGAACTTTTTATTTGTAATCCAACGTTTCGATCCATATTGTAGGTCTTCTTCAGGGCTAGTTCGATGTATGGAGGTTGACACTAGACTGACTAGTTTCATATATACAAGATCAACTAATATTTTTCAACAAATATCTATTATATATATCATTTTTAAAATATTTACAATTATATATTGAAACTATGCTATTTCTATAGGAGCCCAATTTGCTTATTTAGGCAGAAAAGTCTGCAAAAGTAGCTTTTTTCTCTATCTCTATTTTAAAACTAAACTTGTTTGAGTGTTGATTGAATTTGTTTTCCCTTAAACATTCATTATGTACCTAATATAGGTTATGAGGAAGATTATATTATTTATAATATTTCTAAAAATATATATGGACATGTTGGCTGTGTGTATAGCAACACGATGTATATGTATGTTTTCGGACAACATTTCCAGTCGAATTTAAAGAATACATACTCGTATATTTTTCCTTTTACAGTGATAGTTTGCATTTGTTTTTCCTTATGTACATAATATAAATAGCGAGGAAGTTAACCATACTAGTTAGTTTAACGTCATTTTTCATTTTATAATAATAAATTGTGATCGAGGAAAACTTAGAATCCGAATTTTAAACGAAAACACTAATTTTAAGCCGAAGTAAACAAAAAAAGGTTGCACGAAAAAGGTTAATTTCGTATTGTATATTACATATTCCTTATTTGTGTGATTAACATCTTTTTTGCAAGTACTAAATTGCCTGAATTGCCATGTTTTATAATTGGTTTTAAATATTTTTTTTACAACAGTTTTAACTATGGGATGAACTCATTACTTAAATTTACACTTACATTGATATATTCTATGATGTATGTATATCTGTTTAGATTAGGATGTAATATAAATATAATTTCAGAAAAATATATTCTCCATGTATCTTTAACTACCGTCAGATCGGCATGTGTGTAGGAATTGGTATAGAATAGTTTTAAATGTTGGTAAAAAGTGTGCCTATCGGATATTAAGAAGAAAATCCAGAGTATAGAGATAGTTAAGAATGTTTAAACATATTCCTTTAATTAAGATTATTTTAAATTATTAACCACCTCTCATATAAATATGGACTTATATTGACTTCAAAACAATTTTTTAATTAACTATTAGAGATACGATTTCCCAGGTTTCGGAAATAAATTGCCCGAAATAGGAGTCGTTATAGAGAAATAATATTTAATAAATCATATTTGCACATATTTATTTAATTACGATTATTTTAAATAATTAACCATTTCTATATCCATATGAACTTATATAGATCAGGAAAAAACTTCTTAAGTATTGGAGAAATATTTTCTATGGTTTCGAAAAAAAAAATACCGGAAATATGAGTAATTACGTATGTATATAATATATCGCTAAAAATCAAGTATATATAAACATATTACTTTAATTATGGGTATTTCATATTATTAACCACCAATCATATAACTATAGACACATATAAATTCCGAAACAATTTTCAAATTATTTATTTGCGAACTTTATTCCTAGGGTTCGAAAATAAATTTCCGGAAATATTAGTAGTTATTTAAATTTATAGTAAATCGTTGAAAATCAGATATACTTGAATATTTCTTTGATAATGCGTATTTTAAATTATTAAGTATCCATCATATAGATATGGTTACGCATAAATTGCGAAACAATTATCAAATTATTTATTTGCGAAATTTGTTCCCTGAGTTCAAAAAAGGATATCGAAAATATGGGTAGTTTTACAGATGTATAACAAATCGTTGAAAATTAAGTATGTTTGAACATTTTATTTTAATCATGAGTGTTTTAAATTGTTTAGCATCTCTCATACATATATATTTATATATTTATAAAACCTGTACCTTAAATCTTTTAATCAGTTACCAAAAAAAAAACTTGGAGTGGTTATAGATATATAATAAATCGTTGAAAATCAAGTACATCTTACTAATATTATAAATGTGAAAGTTTGTATGTTTGTCTCTCTTTCACACAAAAACTACTGAACTGATTTGGATGAAACTTTACAGTAATATAGTTTATACATCAGAATAACACATAGGCTATTGCAAGCGCGGATTTATTGGGGGGCGCACGGGGACACGTGCTCCCCGACAGTTTTTAGGTACTGTGGAGAATCCATTATAGTACATAATTAAAGGCAAATCACATGATCATATTTCTTAAAATAACAGAAAGAACATGAGTGAAACTATTTGTTTAGATATCCTACTAATCTTACTAATATTATAAATGTGAAAGTTTTCTCTTTCACGCAAAAACTACTGAACGGATTTGGATGAAACTTTATAGTAATATAGGTTATACATCAGAATAATACATAGGCTACAGCTAGAGCGGATTTATGTGCCCTTCTCCCCTGACAGTTTTACTGTGGAGAATCCATTATAGTACATAATTAAAGGCAAATGATAATAGTTGTTAAAATAACAGAAAGAACATGAGTGAAACTATTGTTTTAATATCCTACTAATATTATAAATGCGAATGTTTGTATTTATGGTTGTTGCTCATTCATGCAAAAACTACTTAACGGATTTGGATGAAACTTATTGACTAAAATAGGTTATACATCATAGGCTACAGCAAGGGCAGATTTATGTGGGAGCACGGAGGCATTTGCGCGCCCCCCGTTATAGTACACAATTAAAGGCAAATCAGGAATTTAGCATCTTGAAATTTGTAGATAGGTTCTTTGTATAGTTTAAGAAAGAAATTTGGATAATTCCACCCCAAGGGTTTCCCCTTTAATATTATAGGGGTTCAAAGGTTGGATGTACGAGTAAGTTATATTTTTTAAAAATAATTAAATTAATTATTTTAAATGATCTTTCACGAAACTTTATGTGGCAGACCAAATTCCTCGCGAGCGAAGCCGCGGGCATAAGCTAGTTTATACATATTTCTTTAGTTTTGAGTATTTTAAATTATTAAATCAAATGAATATGGAGATATATAGTTGGCAAAACAATTTTTTAATTAACCATAAACTTATAGAAATTGGATAACAATTATTAATTAATCAAAACCAAATGTGTACACTACAACCCATGAAGGGTCTTTATGCACATTCAGTCATTCAGTATATGGTAGAAACTGTACTGTTTCTAAGCAAACGGTTGTGCAGAGAAGTGATTTGGCCTAGACCACGCTCAACCGCCACATTTTTGGCCAAAGTTAACCACTTTAAAGAAGTCGTGCGAGTCCTTGCGTAGTGCGAGTGTAGATCCCATAGGGTTCACCCATGGATAATAGCATATTAAATAATTTATCTGCCATAGCCGTATTTGAATCCGGCACGTTAAGCACAGCAAATCAGTGCTCTACCAACTACCCCACTCCCTAAATCAGTATAAAATTAGAGTTTTAATGCAAATTTATTACATCAACTACATCAAAATACTCCTCAGTCATTGAGAGAAATGTAATATTTTTCCCCTTTTTAATAATTCAATTTTAGTTAACAATACGAGGGCACTTTAGAAGTTTGATGAAAAAGGGAAATTTTAAGTGAGTGGAATGGATCCGCCAATTCTGGGATAGGAGTTATTTCATTAGCAGTCTTGCCAACCGTCGCGACAGGAGGCAGAAATTCAATTAAAAACCTTAAACTAATACAGATTTAAGTAACTTTATTTTATTTATAAAAAAGAATAATTTATTGTTTTTTAATAAATGATATTTTAAAAGCGAAATTTCAGTGAGGCGTTGGTTGCTTTAGGAAGAGTCATGTAGATGTTAACTGTATAACTTATATAAAAAAAAGTTACGAATGAATAAAAAAATTATCCGTCAAAAGCTTACGTTTTTATGAAAAGTGGATATATCAACTCTTGACAGAATCCTCCTCAATAGTCAAGATAAATGGATTTTTTCCCTTTTTAAAAATTCAACTTTCCCCATTAAATTCAACTCAGAAAGAGAAAAAAATATAATAAAATCCTCTCAACGAATCGGGAGTATGCCAACAAAAGCTGATGTTAATGGACGAATAACCTCAGTTATTCGAAAATAAGGCATTGCGTAGAATATCCGGTGTAAGCGTAGCGAAGTTTAAGTAGACTTTTAAAGGTTTTGGGTGTAATAATGAACGGATTCCGTAAAAATATTAATCGCTGAGGCTAATAAACATCCTGGGGTAGACCGAGGTGTAGATGGATCTGGCGTTGACACGATTGGTTGGATCGGTATCGAGCCTTTGGGTTCAATATGCCTTTTATAATATTAATAAATAAATTAAAGTTATTATTGAAGGGGCACTCAACGACTACTAACGATAAGAGCACAAGTAAATGATTTTTAAGTGTGATTTTTCATTTTGTAAATATCGAATTAAGGACGTTTATTTATCCTGAACCTTTAATATATCCACAAAACATTGTTATTATCTTATCACACTATAAATATAATAATGGGTACATTGAGTACGGAGTGAGAATGCTCAGTGGTAGAGCTCTGAGTTGTTGAGTCGAGGGACACAGATTCAAATCCGGCTGTGGTATTTTATTAAATCTTTTAACTGCCGGGGATGGATCCTTTGGGATCTGGAGACCCTCCTGTAGCTAATCTAGCCTCTATACAGTGAATGCCTATAATCGGAGGAAAACAAAATGGTTGAGCATGATTTCGAACAAATAACCTCCATGCACAACCGCTGTCCTAGAAAAAGTACAGTCACAGTCTCTACCACTTACTGAACCTAAGACTCTTCATGACTTGTAGCAGAGTTTGGCGTTTTCGTATTCGCGTACCACCCACAGTACCCCTAACCTGCGTATACCAATATTCTTATTCGCATATGGGAATACGAATATATTTGTATTCGCAAATGTAAATACTAATATTCGGAGGTATAAATACGAATATTCGTGTATTTGCAGAAAAATATGCGAATGTTCGCAGGGAAAATTTGCGAATATTCGTATACTCTCAGCTGAAATACACAAATACGTTCGTATTTACTTGAGAAAAATACAAATACACTCGTATTTGCTACCAAAATATACGAATACACTTGTATTCGCAGGAAAAAATACGAATACACCTATATTCGCAACTAAAAAATTACTAAATATTATAAGTACTGGGCAGGATTTGCCAAGAATTCGATTGACTTTTTAAAAACACTAATTCATGCATTCCATGACTCAATATTATTATTGTTGTTTTAACTTTTAGGTTAATATTAAAAGTAATTATCTAATTATTTTTTTAAAATATGATTCATTGAAAAAATATGATTTTCAACTATTCAAAAAAACTGGGTCTTTTGTTAATATAAAAGATTTGGCTTGCCCAATGATAATTTTAATGGCTGCTTCAACATTGTTGAGTCATGGAGTGCATAAATTAGTGTTTTTAAAAAGTCAATTGAATTTTTGGCAAATCCTGCCCTAGTACTTATAATATTTAGTAATTTTTTAGTTGAGAATATTGGAATATGTTTCTGCGAATACACGAATATTTGTATTTATACGTCCCAATATACGAATATTCGTATTTACATTTGTGAATACAAATATATTCGTATTCCTATATGTGAATAAGAATATTCATATTCGCAGGTTGGGGGTGATGTGGGTGATATTCGCGAATACGAATACGAACACGCCCAACTCTGACTTGTAGTGGTGCACATTAATTATTATAATTAATAATTTTTCTCCTCTATTATTTCAGATAGTTTTAATTACAATTGGCAATAATGAAATGACAGTCTAGAATATATGTTGGGTGGTTTTAGTGGATGGGAGTCTGCAAATTGATTGGTGGAATCAGCATCGAACCTCGGGGCTCACTAAATATTATTATTACTAAAAAAAAAAAACACTGTACCGCTACAACCCATGAATGGTCTTAGGTTCAGTAAATGGTAAAGACTATACCCCTATTTTAGGTACGCACTTTATAGGGGCTGGATGAGCCTCAGGAGGGTCCTAGATCCCATAATATCCATCTCCGGTTGGTAACAGTTAAATAATAGTCTGTCAGAAGTGGGATTTGAACCCAGGATTTCAACGATTATTATTGATAATAATTATTATTGTTTTTAATAATTAAAATTCAGTAAACAAATACGGGGGCTTTTTAGAAGTTTGACATAAAAGGGAAATTTTGAGTGAGTGGAATGGATTCGCGAACGCCGGGATAGGAGTGATTTCATTAGCAGTCTTGCCAGCCTTTGCGGCCGTAGAAAGCAATTCAATCCTTTTATAAATACTAGCACTTCGGCTAATATCAAGCGAATACTAGATTATCCCCGCGGTATCATAGCAACTGCCTTAGTAATTAGAAATTAGCCTCCGGATCCTAACGGTTGGTAAACCTGATATTTATGTCAAAACGTAGGTTGTATTCTTGGCAGGGAACTTGGCTTCCGATGCCGGAATAATAAATAAGGAAGGGTGGAGTGGGGAAAGTTATATTGTCTTTGCCTGTTAAAATTTAATTAAAAAGTCACATTTACCACGCGCTACTTTTTCAATTTCGTTGAAATTGCATTCCATATACGGGCTCTCTCCACCAATCATCCCCAATCGTCGTGAAATGGAAATTCGTCCAGTTTGGATCCAAATCATGTATTGTTCATATATGTTTATTATTTATGTAGTGGGCCAAGCTTTGACACACCTACATCCGAAAATAATAACTGAATTTTTGTTATAATGTATGTATTTATTTTTATTCTCCTGTACCACTACAAACCATGGATGCTCTTGGGTTCATTACATGGTAGAGACTATACTGTTTCTAGAACAATGTGCAGGGAGGTGATTTGTCCTAGATCACGCTCAGCCGCAAATCCTCCCCTCCTATTTTGGTTATCCACTTTATAGAGGCTGCAGAGCCCCAGGAGGATCCTAGACCCCATAGGATCCATTTCCGGCCGCTAACAGATTAAATAATTGTCTGCCAGGAGCGGGATTTGAACGTGGTATTCTCGGCACGGCAACTCAGCGGCTATTATTACTACTTATTATTATTTTTTTAAGGCTGATAACCCATAAAAGCTCTTGGTTTCAGTACGTGGTGGAGACCGCGAGGGAGATGATTTTTTACCATATACGTCTAACTTCTACCTTTTTGTTAAGCAAATTTTTAATTATAGTAATTAGTCAATTAATTATTAAAAATAATAATTAGTAGTAATAATCGCTGAGTTGTGCAGAAGGTTGTCGGTTCAAATCCCGCTGCTGGCAAACATTTATTCAATCTGTTAGCAGCCGGAGAAGGTTCCTGCGGGGTCTAGGACTCACCCAGCCTCTATAAAAAGGGTAACCAAAATAGAGGGGGGAAATCTGGCAGTTGAGTGTGATCTCGAACAAATCACCTCCCTGCACAACTGTTGTCCAACAAACAGTATATTCTCTTCTATGTAATTAGGGACCCTTCATGGGCTGTAGTGGTGCAAGTTTTTGTTTTGAATAATAATACTTATCGAATCCGATGGTTCGATGCCGATACCACCTTACTACTTACAGACTTCCGTCCACTGAAAACCGTCCAATATACATTTCAGATTGTCATTTCTTTACTGTCGAACGTAATTATACCTATTTCCCAGAATAGAAAATAAATAAAATCCATTTATAAGACTTATTTTATAAGCCTTGGTAGTTAAGTGTTCGAGATCACACTCAACAGCCACATTTTTAGCTGAACTAAGGCTACCCCCTTCATTGAGGCTGGGCGAGCCCCAGGAGGGTCTACAGATTCCTCTATTAACCTTAAATGATCACCTTATTGCCTTCAGTTCCTCTGTTAGAATCCTCGGAATCATTTTCGATCAATCCCTCTCATTGAAACCCCACATTGCCCAAATTTCTCGTCGAGCAAAAGTTATTCCACCGTTCCAGGCTTCTTTTATCACTACCTATCCGTAAGCTCATCATCACTTCTTTTATCTTTCCACACTTTGACTATGGTTGTGTGGCTTATGGTGGCCTCTCGAACAGACCCCAGGAGAAGTTCAGGCGAATTATGAACTGTTCGCTTCGATTTGTATTCGACGCCCCGAGGGGGTTTCATGTGTCCCGCCTTTACGTTGAGTTAAAGTGGCTCTTCCCTTCTATCCATAGACTCTATTTCTTAGGTTCTTACTTATATCAAACCATCAACTCACAACATCCATCTCATATCTATAGTCTCCTATAATTCAAGTCCTCTATCCAATCCCAGGGCACAAGGTCTCACCCTTCCGATCTTTATATCCGTTCCCATAGAACCAAAACTTTTGAGCGTTCCTTTCAAGCCCGTTCTATCTTTGGAACTCACTCCCACTCGATATTATTCATGCTTCTTCTTTAACCTCATTTAAATCCAAACTTTTCCAACATCTAAATTCCCGAACAGATGATCTATAATCAATAAATAATTTATAGATATATTCAACTTAATTGATTGATGAATCACTGTAAATATTCCTCACTCATAATGATATATTTTTTTATATTATTTAATGCTATTATTTATTCACTTATTTTTCCATAAGCCTATTTCTTTTTATTGTAAATTTGTCTGTTTTTTTATTTTATTTGTGTATTACATTTTCTGATTCTCTACCAAAACATACCTGTCAGTTATTTACTTTCATGAAATTAATTAAATATAGTTTTATTCTAATAATGTAGTCCTTTGGTCAGATAAATATTTATTTAATTTTGTTAATTTCTGTATTTCTTAAGGGACCTGGTCCCAGAATAAAATTATTTTTCTATTCTATTCTATTCTAGATCCCATAAGATCCATCCGTGGCGAACAAAAGGTTAAGTAATGTATCAGCCTATGGTGAATTTGAACCCAGGAACTTAACTGAACTAACCAGCTCCCCATTTTATTTAATATTTTAACTATAAATATTAAATAAATTATTTAATTTGTTAACAATCATCGAACAAAGCTATTGGATCTGCAGACCCCCTGGGGTGAGCCCAGCTTTTATGATACTACTCTTAATTGGGAGAAACATTTGGCAGTTGAGCGCGATCTCGGTCGAACCACTTCCTCGCACAACTGTTTGTATAGAATCAGATACCTACGAAAAAGATCCTTTTTACAAAAAATATTTTATTTATTAAAAATGTTTAGAAGAACAACATTATAAAAAAGGATGAAGTGACGTGTTGGGTTTATTTAATATCCAAATATAACTCGGATGTTGACGTGAGATGTGTACTTTTTTATCTTTTTTTTTGGAGTTTCCTGAATGTTATTAAAGTTATTGATTAGTCATCTATTAAGGCTATCTTTTAAGAAATTTGGGGAGCGGAGTGGCTCAGTGGTAGAGCACTGAGTTGCCATGCCGGAAATCCTGGCCGAAATCCCGCTGAAGGCAGTACTTTTATTTAGTCTGTTTGCAGCGGGGGATGAATCATATGGGATCTAGGACCCTCTTTGGGCTCACTCAGCCTCTATAAAATATTATAAAAATAGGGGGGGGGATAAGGGGGAAAATCTGGCGGTTGAGCGTGACCTGGAACAAGTCACCTGCTTGCAGAACCGTTGTCCATGAAACAGTACAGTCTCTACTATGTACTGAACCCCAGACCCGTTCACGGGTTGTAGTGGTACAGGTTTATTTTCCCTGAATATCATTAAAGTTATTGATTAGTCATCTATTAAGGCTATCTTTTAAGAATTTTTCTTATTGTATCATATTGTAATAACAAAATAAAAAATTACAACAAAGCCGAGAATTTAATGTATATCCCTTAAGTTTCTGAAAATAACGGGTTGAAAATCTTTGGGAAGGGCAGAACGAGTTCGCTGGAACCCGGAATCGATCAAACTTCACAATGAGTATGTAATTAAAAGCGGGCATCAAGTCAGGGAGACTTATTAACTTATACAGCTTTTGATGAATTTTATTTACTTAATGTTATTTATACACATAACATGTAGAGCATAGAAAAAATATATATACAATTTTTTAATATTAAGTTTATTTTTATTATTTAATTTAATGCTTACTTTACATGATCAGTTGTTTAAATATCATATATATATATATATATACATACACATACACACACACATATATATATATATATATATACACACACACACACACACACACACACACACACACACACACACACACACATATATATATATATATATATATATATGTATATATATATATATATATATATATATATATATATATATATATATATATATATATGTGTAGCAGTATAAAGTGACGTAAAATGAACAAACAACAACATTTTTATGTTTTTTAATACTTACGTGCATTTTAATAAATATTATAAAAAATACGATTCTTGTATTACGCACTTTATATTAATTCTATTTTTTTATTGTAGCCTACCCCGCTTCCAATAACTGTTCTGAAGATTCCTGATTCAAATCCACCCGACAGATAAAATATTTAATCTGTTAACTATTCATAGATGAACCATTTGGGACTTGCAGACAGAGTTCAACCAGGTACTATAAAATTGAGAAAAAGTCTGGTGATTAATAGCGATTTAGGACAAATCACCTCCTTGCACAACCTTTGTCTTAGAAATTCTTAGAAATTATACAGTATAAAGCAAGTACTGAGCCGAAGTATCTTCAAGGGTTAAGGCGGTACAGGTTTGAATGTTTTTCGGTGCAGAGATTTTTATTCTATGTAAGTGTATGTTAAAGAGATGATTCGTACGATGATCATGCACAGAGCTTTGATGATAACGGTAGAGTTCCGTATTTAAATAAAATCGGATTGGAAATTTATTGCATATAATACAAAAAGGAAAATAAGTTAAACAAGTAGGGGATTATGGAGTTATATTGGACGGGGAAAGCACAGAATACAAATGAGCCCTAGGAAATTACACATAAGTATCCATATCAATATTATATAACCTCCCTTCATTTGCAGTTACATCACGAACAGAAACCTATAATATCTCACTAAATCTTTAGTTAATGTCAAGTTTTATAGTTTATTTATGGTAACAGATTTTATTAATCATAATTAGTGTAATATAATAATAATAATAATGAATAAAATCCAAATCCTAAAGAAATCATATCTTGTTTGTTTATTATAGGCTAAGTTTTAATTAATATTATTTCCCTTATGTAAAGGATAGTAAGGTCCAAAGTTCGAGACCGACTCGGTTGAACCGACTCTGCAGGATGGGAGATACTCATAGGGTTCACCCATGCTCTATAAAGTAGATAGTATTAAATTAGGAGAAAACCTGACGTTTTAGCGTGATCTCGAACAAATCACCTCCTTGTACAACCGTTGGCTTGAATACCATACGGTCTCAACCATGTACTGAATCCAATACTCTTCATGTCTCATAGAGGTACAAATCTATTTTTCTAATTTCATATTGAAAACACAAGAAATATATACTAGGTGTTCCAGGATTATCGGATATTTTTTTAATATTCTTATTTATGTTATTAATGTATTTTTATTATATAAACATTCAAAGATTTATCTATTGATCAAATTTTCTTTCGCCATCTCCTAAAAAAAATAAAAGTTTATTTATAAACTTTAGTTTTAAAACCAGCCACATTTCATATAATTTGTGACGTTTTATCTTTTAGATTTGGCACTTTTCAAACTAAAAAACTAATTTAACAACATTAAATATGTCAAAATTTTATAATTTTTTATAATTAATTATCGAGCAAATGAAAACTCGCGTCATTAACCATTTAAAAACAGGTTTATTTTAATGAAATTCTGATAATACTTTATCACCTGTCAAAAATAAAATAAAAAATTATATCAGACTCTGTGAGTTCAAATAAAAAATAAGGAATTTATTTTAAAAAATAAGTTAATGATGCGCAGTGGCATGAGATAAAGACAAGTATAGAATCTACCCAGTGATAATACTCAAATAACAAGTTCAACATAGAAGCTCACGAGGCCATCTTCTTTTCAGAAGCCTCGGGGGATTATCGGGAATTGAAGAGGTAGCTAGATTTGAAACTAGTGGGTTTGTGTGGGAATAAAGTTTGATTTATTTCGGGTTCGGGCCAAATCAGCAACAAATGGGACATTAAGGTCATTAAGGTTTATTTTATTCGTAACAAAGTAAGTAGCATTGATGACTTAACAAAGAATTCGGATTGTAATGATTGGATACAAGCTTATTTCAATGGCTTAGTTTATTGTCCAAATAGGTCTTATAATAGGCATGCATATGTGACTGATTATAAAAATGAACAAACAAATTAACATCATTTATGGTAAAATATTGCTGGGATGTAGATATTATCTTAAGCAGAGATGTTATTTTTCCGAATTTCCAAATTTTTATTTATATAATAACTGTGCAAGATATCTTTATTCATGAGAGGGTGCGAGAGAGAGAGTGAGGGGGGGGGAGGGTTGTACGTGCCTGTTTGAATTAATTTGAGGGCGTGTAGTGGTTCTAGTTTAATGTAAGAAATTCTTGCTGGGAATTTCGGACCTTCGTAAACCTTAGCTTTACTGGCTCAGAATAACCGTTCGCCTTTAGGAGATGTCTTAGGAACTTCCCACCCCATCCATCTATCCCTGTGTATATAATATATATTTTTTTAATTTTTATTTTATTTTTCCCTTCACGCAGTACCCCTACGCGAAGGACGTTTATTGTTCTGCATGTTCCGTACATTTATAGTACATTACATACAATTGTACTTACATGTTGTTTACATTTTTTTTTTATTTATTTATTTTTTTTTTATTATTATTTATATTTCCAAACTAAAGGCTTAATTAAAAATACATCATTAAAAAACAAAACTTAAACATAAAAATATTGATCATAGTAAATATTAAGCCATTTGAACAAATAAAAAAAAAAAAGAATTAGGAAAAAATACAAAATTACAACAAAGTAATTGAAAACAAAACTAAAATTCTTGTTCACCTATAATATTGATTTCGTGTAGTGATGATTAACCACACTGCTCTAGCAAACACCTTGAATTGCTGAAAATACTTCCAGTATAAGTCCTTAACACTGATTGGCCAGCTGTCCTTCTGCGTCACATGTTTGATAAGTGTAGTCCTTGGTTCGTCGGTTAGTCTGCATTCATTTATTAAGTGTAAGTAAGTTTGTTCGATGGCAAAGTCACAAGGACATGTCTTATTGTCTGTAAGTTTAAATTTATACAAGTAGGATTTTTTGGGTCCATGTCCTGTCAGCATTTGTGTGAGGTAGAAGTCAGTTGTTATTCCTAAAATATTCATGTAAGTCATTTATGTATTGTTTAAGATGTTGTCCTTTAGTTGTCGTATCCCATGTGTTTTGCCACTGATCCATATTTGTAACTGTTTGTCTGTGTTTCAAGTAAGTCTTAGTCAATTTACTGTAGAGTATTGAAAGTGAGCCGTCTTTGGCAGCTGACTTAGCAGCCTTGTCAGCTAATTCGTTACCGACGTTGCCAGAGTGCCCTCTCACCCACCTGAAGTTGATGTTGTATCCTGCTTTTTGTAAGTGGAGTAAAGTAAGTCTGGTTTCTTCAATCAGCGGTTCATGAATTTTGCGATTAATGAGTTTGTATAACGTACTTTGGCTGTCAGTTAGTATGCAAATAGATGTCCTGCGGAAATTAAATGTCTGTATATATATATATATATATATATATATATATATATATATATATATATTGGTTTCTACTTATCTTCATTATGGATATTATCTGTTATGGTTCTTGAGTTTCTGAACCTGGCTGTTGAGTTTGCTGTCAGCTTAATCCTGGTTGTGTTATAGTAACATCCTACATTTTTACCCACCCCAACACACTTGAAAATGCAACCTAAAAAACACGAATATTCCCCCCTCCAATCGAAACATTTATCTTTTAACAATGATAAGCTATTAATTATTTATATAACTTTTATATTAGAGAATGTAAGGCGCTGAGTTGCAGTGCCGAATGTCAAGGAAGACTTTTAGTTTATCCGTTAGCATCCGGATGGATCTTATGGGATCTAGGACCCTCTCGGGGCTCACCCAGCTTCTATAAAGTAACTACCAAAAGTAAGGGAAACAAATCTGGCAGTTGAGAGTGATTTAGGACTAGTGGTATTAGTGGTACAGGTTTTGTTTTTATTATTTCATTAAATTAGATTTGGGAGTGGAATAGCCCTGGATATGGTACGCTGTGTCGCTGTGCTTACGGTCCCGGTTTCAAATTCGACTGTGGTAGATTAGCTAATTATTATTATTCAATCGTTTAACAGAGATAGATGTACACTTTGATTTTGTAAGAAATGCAATGGGTGACCTTAATTGTGGAAAACCCAGACGGCTGAGTTTGATCTCAGACACATCACATCCCTACACAACCATTGTCCCTGGGACGCTACAGTCTCTACCATGTACAGAATCCAAGATCCTTCATGGTTAGTAGTGGTACAATTTTTTTTATTTGTTTACTTGTTACCATAAATTAATTCTAATGTCACTCAATTCAATTAATGTTCGTAGTAAAGTGAAATTTCTTGTTAATTATTTAATTAAAAAAAATTGAATGCATTTAAATTAAATTATTTATTTAAGGAATCAAGTTATAATTGTACAGTTTATGGTGGTGAGATTAAAATACCGAAATATAAAGTAGAAATCAGTTATCTGAAAAACAAAATCCGAAATTACTTATTATAAAATCTGATATATATATATATATATATATATATATATATAAATATAAATATAATTAAAAAATATTGAATGCATTTAAATTAAATTATTTATTTAAGGAATCAAGTTATAATTGTACAGTTTATGGTGGTGAGATTAAAATACGGAAATATAAAGTAGAAATCAGTTATCTGCAAAAAAAAAAATCCTAAATTACTTATTATAAAATCTGATATATATATATATATATATATATATATATATATATAATATATATATATATAAATATATATATAAATTTATATTTAAATATATATATATATATATATATATATATATATATATATATATATATATATATATATATATATTTAAATATAAATTTATATAATATTTTTCGTAATTCTGAATTCTTTGTTTGAACAAGATAAACTCATAAATGCTGGAGAGTTTATTTTTAGAACGTGAAGGAAGGTTGGTCGTGGGGAAAAATCCGGTGGGACCAATCTTTGGCCTGACAGCTATACCTTGCTCGAGAGATTGGAAACCGGTGTAGTTTATAAATGGATACATTTTCCAAAGTTAGCATTTGAATAATTTAAAATTAAAATTATTTATTACCATCCCGGTGTGTTTAAATTTTTACGTCAAGGATAAAATGAATAATTTGAAAACGAGGTAAAGAAACGACTCTTTTACTGCATTTTCATCTCATACACTCACGTTTTAAAATTATTATTAATTATTTTCCCAAGGTTATGGTTGAGTAATTTAAAATTATACATGATCGTCTCTTTAAGTATGGGTTGTGATGTAAAGGGTAAAAAGAATAATTTGAAAAAGAGATTGATAATTGATGACTTTTTATAGCTTCTTTGTCTTGTATACTTAATTATTAGAATTATTATTTACCAAGGTTACGGTTAAATAAATTAAAATGCCTTATCACTATCTCGCAGCGTATAAATTTTGATATGAAGTGGAAAATGAATTATTTGAAAAAGGGATAGAAAGATGACGACTTTTTATTGCTTCTTCGTCTCAAAAATTTATTTATTACAATTATTATTATTGTTATTAATTATTTCCAAGGTTACGGTTGAATAATCTAAAATTTCTTATTACTACGTATAAAATGTGACGTCAAGGGTAAGAAAAAATAATTTAAAAATGATAAACAAAGATGTCAGCTTTTTAATGCTTTATCGTTTCATATACCTAATTATTAAAATTATTATTATTATTTGTTTATCCAAGGTTTCGGTCGAATAATTTGTAATCCTATATACGTATAAATTGTGACGTCAAAGAATTTTGAAAAGAGATATAATGATAGGGGCTTTTAAAGTGTCTCATACATCTAACCATTGAAATTACTATTATTAATTATTTTATTAATATTTTGGATGAATAGTTTAAAATTCTTTAATACAACTCCGTTACTTATGGATTGTGATGTCAAGGGTAAAGGGTAAAAAGAATAATTTGAAAAAGGGATACAAAGATGGTGTATCCTTATTGATTTTTCGTCTCGAATATTCAATTATTAAAATTATTATTATTAATGATTCGTTTCCCAAAGTTACGGTTAGATAATTTATAATCCCTTATTACCTTCGCATTACGTATGCATTGTGACGTCAAAGGTAAAAGGTATAGTTTGAAAAAGAAATACAAGATAGATTTTTTTGTGTCACATTTTAGTGCACTGAACTTCAAGAACATGAAAATTTGATATTACAAACATTCGTAAGAAATACAAACACATGTAAGTGTATGATGAGGAAATTAAGCTAGAATGTATTAATAGTTGATGTCTGACTTTAAATTATCTTTCTTGTTCTCATATTTTTTCTTAAAAGCTTAGAAGAATATTATTTTAGTGATATTACACTTCAATAAAATTTGTGAAACGTTGATGACATGAATTCAAATAAATCATGGATCAGATACTTCATTTAAAAATTACTTCATTTAAGCGTTTAAGTTTAAATTCCCATGGTTAAAGTGTTAAGTGGCGTTTTAAAAAGAAATAGACAGTTGTAAACATATTTTAAATATTCCTAAAACAATTACCGTTTTTTAAAATATATATTATTTTATTTACTTCATTACTTTATCGGTTTTATTAACTTTATTTCAACACTAATTACACAGAAAACTACATATGTGTATATATACTGTTCGATTAGATTTTTCTTTGACGCCCTGAGGAGGTCTCATGTGTCCCGCCTTTACGTTGAGTTAAAGTGGTTCTTCCCTTCTATCCGAAGACTCTATTTCTTAGGTTCTTACTTATATCAAACCATCAACTCACAACATCCATCTTATATCTATAGTCTCCTATAATTCAAGTCCTCTATCCAATCCCAGGGCACAAGGTCTCGCCCTTCCGATCTTTATATCCGTTCCCATAGAACCAAAACTTTTGAGCGTTCCTTTCAAGCCCGTTCTATCTTTGGAACTTACTCCCACTCGATATTATTCATGCTTCTTCTTTAACCTCATTTAAATCCAAACTTTTCCAACATCTAAATTCCCACACAGATGATCTATAATCAATAAATAATTTATAGATATATTCAACTGAATTGATTGATGAATCACTGTAAATATTCCTCACTCATAATGATATAATTTTTTATATTATTAGATGCTATTATTTATTCACTTATTTTTCTATAAGCCTATTTATTTTTATTGTAAATTTGTTTGTTTTTTTAATTTTATTTTTGTATTACATTTTCTGATTATCTCCCAAAACATACCTGTTTGTTATTTACTTTCAAGATATTAAGTAAATATAGTTTTATTCTAATAATGTAGTCCTTTGGCCTGATATATTTTTATTTAATTTTGTTGATCTCTGTTATTCTGAAAGGACCTGGTCCCAGATTAAAATTATCTTTCTATTCTATTATATATATATATATATATATATATATATATATATATATATATATATATATATATATATATAGGTATATTGATATGTACGTATGTATATCCATTTAATTAATTTTGCAGTTTAGATCTATGAAACTGTTACTTCACTACTAGATTTAATTAAACTTTATTTGGTTTATTTAAACTCCTAGACAAGCTTTTTAGAAACTAATTTTTAAAAAATCTTTTTTACTTTCACCATTGTAGTAAACACTACTGGTTATATATATATATATATATATCATATATATATATACATATATATGATATATAAATATCATATTAAACAGGGCCCGAATATGCCTATCCTACATGAGAAACTAATACCATAAACCCTCAAGACCGTTGAGTGTTGCAGGTAATGTAGAACTTGCGCCGTGATAGTAAACGTAGTGAACGCCTGTAGAAAACTTAATTATTGGAATTAATAAATAAATAATGTTAATGAAATAAGATTAATTGATAATAAATTATACAATAATAAATTAATAATAAGTTTAGTAGACATTTTTCTTTTAAGCTATAGATTTTTAATGCATAAAACTAACCTAAAATAGAAAATTCTAATTATTTTATTTATTGCAAAATACTCACTATCTCAAAACAATTTTGTATTTTATTGTCATTATTATTTATAACAAATTAATAAATTCTCTGAATTTGACCAATTTTTGTTGCTAGGATTTCTGGAGCATTATCATTAATTTCTTAAATAGTTTCTCTGCAAAAATTGTTTAACCTGTTTTGTTACCTATATCTTCGGAGAGATTGTTATGCTTTTCAGAATCAGTTTTTAGAAATTTTGGCAAAATAATCTACGAAATTCAGACAGTGTATTTCGACAACTTTCTTTTTTCTCCTTAGTGTTATAGACGATATCTAATTTTCCCTTAGTTTTATAATCCAAATTCTTCCTATTTTCTTCATATTATTATTATTATTATTATGGTAACTCTATTCTCAATGACATTCTAATTATTTATGGCATTTTATTACATTTCTTCATTTTTAAAGCTTCATTTATTCGAATATTACAGTCCAATTGATAATCTCTCTTGAATAGTAACAAATTTAAAGGATAGAGCTGTCACATTTAAACTATCCCTTTTAACAATACAACAAATTTCCCTTATCTATAATATTTACGTTAATTAATCTTAATTACATTTAAATCCTATAATGTCATTTACAAGTTTCTTGGGAAAACAGTTGTATAAACAAGGGTGTTCCATTAGAAGATCCTTCCTAATAGAGAGAATACTCTGGTTCATGTTCTATTTGTTTCTCTAGCCCCGCCTTATTTGTCTCACAAGTTTCCCTTTAGGTAAGCAACTATTGTAGTGACGATGCTACTAAGAACTACTGTTCAATAGCTCTACTCTATTGTAATTTACAATGAAGCTGACTTAAAACTAAAAAAACAAAACAGCAACTAACAATCAGAACTAAAAAATAGTAGTATTTCGATAAGTAATAAAATATATTATTTATGATAAAGTATTATAACAATATAGGACAAACTACCTCTCTACTTTTAATAATTATTATAACAATGAACAAATGGTTAAATCATAAAATAATTGATGAGAGATTAAAAATTATTTAGTGTGAAATGAAATCTAAGAAGATAACAAACTCACAAAAAAACATAATAAATGAAAATAGTATTATAATTTATCCCCGTATATACATCGCTAATAATAATTTATACCCGTGTATACATCGCAAATTGCGAGAACACGGAGATTCAAGTGAAAAGAGGGGATATGGCTAGCCGAGAAACCTGCCAGGGCGGCCGAGATGGTTGTGGCATCACCACGGAGAGGTGAAGGTCCCGGGTTCGAGTCCCGGTCCTGGCCATATCTTTTCTTTTCAAATAAAATATTTAAATAAAAATAGTTGTATGTTTTAAAGTATTTACCTAATCATTTTATGTGTTTAACTATACTCAAGCAGAATTTTAAAGTATTTTGATAAGTATTACGATATATTCTGTATATGTAAGTATTATAATAATTTAGAACAAACCACTTCCACAACCGTTTTCCTAGAACAGTAAAGTTTTTGCCATGTATATCCAGGTGTTGTAGTGGTGCAGTTATTTTTATTTTTTATATAACATATATTTTTCATAAAATGACAGTTTTTATAATTAATATTGATGAGGAAATGAGGAAAATGTTCAGGGGGTGCAGTAAGTAAATTTTATATAATTATTATTCATTTATATGGAAGAAAGTGGTCCGGGTTGAGGTCAATCAATTTCTCTTAGAATTGGAGAAAACTTTATTATATTTATTACTTTATTATAACTTTGTTACTATTCATTTAATTTGTTCCAACGTTTCGGCATAAAATCAAGGCCACCATCAGGGCTGAGAATAAAAAAAAACAGAATAGAAATGACAACAGTGCAGGCCCAAAGAAAATGTAGAAGCTTTATAGACAGAAATGATAAGAATGTAATATAATCAACTATTAAATTATAAAATAATTGATGATTATATAAAAATAACAAGATTAAAGTAAAATCTATGAAGGTAATAAAACCTAATGAATTCCATGAGAAATTATTTTTGCAATATATAATGAATGTTATGTTATTGATGAAAGGTAAAAATGAGTTTGAAAATATTAACTATTAAAATGAATATGTAGTTATGATTGAGATATCTACTTAATTAATAATAATATGACATATGAATATGAATGAGAAAACGAAAAAGGAAACGTATAAGAAATTAGAACATATCAGTTGGATGTAGAGTGTAAACATGGTCTAAAAATAAAAATTTGGTTTTTCCAACTTACTAATTAATAATTAGTACATAATATTTAAAAATTATAAAAACATTATAAATATGTAATGTAATATTTATAAATACATATTGTAAGGAATTGTCACAAAACTTGTAATAAATAAATATTATAGTATTATAGTTAATATGGAGTGGAGTAGCGCACTAGGTAGAGCGCTGAGTTCCTATACGGAAGATCACGAGTTCAAAACCGCATATGGCAGATAAATTATTTATTCTGTTATCTGCAAAGGATTGATCTTGAGATCTATAGAACCTCCTGTGGCTTACCCAGTCTCAAATAAAGTGAGTACTCATAATTGGTGTAAAATCTGAAGTCAACCCTCAATGCGTTACTCGAATTGATCGTCTTCCTTTACCACTGTTGCCCTAGAAATATTAGTGTCTACACCATATACTGAATCCTAGACCCTTCACGGGTTGTAGGGGGCACAGGTTTGTTTACATATTTACATCCTTCTTTGTTGTACTAATTCTTTTTTACTTCAATGAAATTTTTTATCGTATCCGATGTTATTTGTTTCTTTTTTCTTTAACGAAAATAGTCCAGGATCTCTGGTACATTTTTGCACTTGATTACTATCGAGCTGAATCTTCGTGAATAGCTTCGTTTTGATGAGACACCCAAAAATTTCCTTTGCGAAAATTCTCGATTGTGGTAGCTAACAGAGGTAGCAAAGATAAAATATGTCGATTTGATGATTCTCAAAAATTTAAGGATAACGCACCACGCAATTTGTAGGACAATATGATTGTTAAATTATATAAATATATATTAACTAAGTAAAAAAAAAATCAGCTGGTTAGTTATAATTTTTGATGACCTCGTTATCGATACATATTGATCGATAACGAGGTCATCAAAAATGATTACTAACCAGCTGAATGATTACTATTTGTATTTTTATACATTTTATAAAAAATTGACCGAAATTTCTACATTTTTTGTGCGTAAATACGTAAAACCCACAAAATATATGATCACTATATAAATTTTATTATTTTTAATCATATAGTAAATAAGCAAATGTAAAAAAAAATGAATGGAAATAAATAAATGAAAATTTGTAAATATTTAAGGAAATATACCTATATTTCCCCAATCCTTGATGGAAATGAAAACTGACTTGTTTAACTTTTCGTATGGGAACACTTTTCGCTTCCTTGTCAAGTACCGAACCAGACCCTCCATACTGTTTTTTTTCCCTCCCTCAACTTCCCATTTCCCTTAATATCATACGCCCTGGAGAGAATCTGAGCGACGAGACAGATATATATTCGACCCTGCATTGAACCCTAGCCCTAAAATAATGAAGATACACCTCGCCCTTGGAGAGGGAATGGTTGAGTGGTCTGTTGTATGACGAGGGTAGTCCGGTGTCAGCCTGCCCTTCGTGCTAAATCTTTTACGGCACGCCCAAGGCATCTCTCTCTCTCTCTCTCTCTCTCTCTCTCTCTCTCTCACACACACACACACACACACACTCACACACTCTCTCCATCTCTCCTTCTTCCTCTCTGCCCCCCCCTCTCTCTCTCTCAGATCCATCATTGGACTCGTGTAATGCTGGTATTTTGTGTCTATGATAGAAAAGTAGAAAATTCTCTACTTGTGATTTAGGAGATCTCCACGGACTGTTATCAGTCATTCTTTATAATCTGAACGCTGATACTGATAATACCTACCTAATTATTAGTATTAATGGAACATTCTGGGTGTTACAGACTCTCAGCTCCCTCCACAGTGCGTTTTTGGATATTATAATTGGTGTTACCACCACGCTTTCCACAGTAGAGTTTTTTTAGTCAAGCTTCTATTTTCTGATCATTCCGTACCCTCTCTTGAGTTGATATTCTTGTTAAAGAACGGAATATCAGTAATATCTATTTTCAACTCTCTCAACTGAAGAGGATATCTGCTCTATTATGACGTATAGGATAGTCCGTTATGATCCTTCCCAATAGAGCTTGAGGTGAAATTCGATTCGTGCGATCAAAAACCCTTCTATCTCGGAGAATACCTTTCCAGTCTTTAACCATTCAACTGATATCACCTTCTCAATGAAGCTATCATTCAATTTGTAATAGAACCTCCCATGGTGAGAAATGTTTGTCATTCTGGCAAGCATTCATTTTCTTAAGCCATTGTTGATTAAGTACCTTAGCTCAGATTTAGCGCGGTTAAACCAGCATCCATCCATAAGATGGCGAGATGAACTCCTACTGTTAGTAGGGCTTAGTAGGACTGATTTAGTATGGCTTAGTAGGCAAGGATGGTCCAAGACTCCACCTTTGGAAAATCATTCTAAGGAAAAGATCCCGAGGAAGAAGGGTCGAAGTTTGACTTTAGGAAGGAAGATCGGCGATGATAGCCGAAGATAGGGAAATTGGCGTAGAACGGAGACACCTCACCCGGGGAAGACATCTCACCAAGAATTCTAAATACACCTCTGTTTTACAAGATAAGTTTTTTTTTTTTAACATAACTTTATGTTGCTATGGCTAATCGGACGATGCTACAGTGGGTGCTCTAAATTTTTCATATCCAGATTTAATTAGGATAGGGATTTTTAACGAGTACTTGACATTGTATAGACTCGGGATCCCCGTTTAATGTCCCTTCCGAAGGACGGCATAACCAAGTATTTTTTAGCCCCTTTAAAAAATCCTAGGGCCACTAGCCGGGCTACAGACCCACAATCTTGGGCTTAGTGGGTTGTTATGCTAACCACTAGACCACAGGTCGCCCCACCAGGTAAGTTTTAATTTAAGTTCTGTATTGCATTTTATGGCTATCTTTCTATTACATCTGAATCATTAACCGTAATCTCTCAATGTACATGTTCAATGAGAGTCCAAATGAGAAATTGTATCTATAAAGTATGTTCATTATAGTTCTTTTGCTGCTTACCTAACCCAGATGCACTATATCTTTATGAATACTATATTGATGGTTTATAATTAAGGTATCACGTGGACTGATTAGTAAATTGGTAAACTTACTACCAGCCTCTGGAATAGAATAAAGATAGGGAGTTTTAAGTAAATGATAATTTGAGTAATTACCTTAAGTTATTACTCTGGCATCCCCAAATCAATATGTTATTAATAATATATTTAATTAATGTTTAGAGCAACACACGATACAAGGGAAAAATGGAAGGTTTTTAATTATTTTTTTAAGAAAAAGGTATTTTTATACTAGCTGAAGTATATTTGGAGGACAAATATAAAAAGAGTAGAATAGGAAGAGAAAAGGTAAGGAAGGGAGAAGATGACAGAGAGAAATTTATTGGCGTTGCGGCGGGGAGTGTCTATACAAGGGACTAGCAGTCTAGCAGTTACTGTCCCCTACACACCCTACACAACCCAAACCCTTATATTTCATCCCCCCTCACTATCCTAATACACTTATTGCCCACTCTTTTATTCCCATCCGGATATAAAATAAAAATACTATAAATCATTGTCGGAAAATTCAATTATTGATGAATCCAAGACGTTGCAGATTAGGAAAGTAAGGAGTTCTAGTCCATGCACCTTCGGTTTCGAACGTAGTGATCCGAATCAGGTGGTTAGAGTGCAATTCTAACCACAATCACCTGTACATAATTATTATTTCTAATATTTAACTATAATGTAGCAGTTCATAAGCTTTATACAGATTTAAAAAAAGCTTATGATTCCATCGACCATCAAATGACGTACAGCGTATTTTGAACAGGGTATACCTAAGAAATAGTCGATCTGTTACGGCTGTGTATGATTGAAACCTTCAATAAGGATAGAATCGATAATAATCTTTCCGAGAAGTTCGACGTTTCCTCAGGTTTAAAACGTGATTATCTGTCGCCTGTACTATTTAATTTAACATTTGAGTATGTTATCAAAAAGGTGATACACACCGGAAAAAGTTTGAATTTGAATATGAATAGTAAAATATCCTTGCTTGGGTTTCCGGACGATTTGGTATTGTTGGATGAAGACGCGGAAACTATAAAACTAAATACAGAAACTTTTATAATTTTTGATTAATTGTTAAAATTTGAATTGTCAAAGTATAAGTTTGTACATATTAAGAAGTACTTAGGGCAAGGGCGGATCCACAATGTTTTTCTGGGGGGGCACAACGGGCAGACGGGCCAAAAAAATCAACAATAACTTAGAAATACACTAGTAGTATTTATAGAAAGGTTTATTAAAATATCTAAACAATATTTTCCCTCATGTTATTTCTGTTATTTTAACAACTATCATCACATGATTTGCCTATAAGTATGTACTGTAATGGATTCTCCACAGTACACAAAACACCGGCTGGGGGGCCCACGTGCCTCTCCCCCGGATCCGCATATAACTTAGGGTCTGTGGTAACTAGAAAAAACATGAGAAATAAGGAAATAAGAGTCCAAAAAAAGATGAGACCACTGGGGACTTTAGGAGATTACACAACACGGGATAGCGAAGTTGAATTACAAGGAGATTACACTTTACCAGTGTAAGTTTTAGTAATTTCCCATGCTTGTAGTAACACTTCAGGAACTAGTGCAAAATAGTTTGTTTCCAGATATCTGTTATATTTGTGTAATAATAATAAAATTTATCTGTAAGTTGCATTTTAAACCTTCAGCGGTAGCCATTATATATACATGTATTAGTTGCTACGATAGCATTTATAAGTACATTGTGCGCGTTATAAAATTTAATACGAAGATTTTCTCGAATACCTAAAACTTCGTGAACTTAAATTGGTTTACTTCAGGGCAAAGCCTTGTTGCCAACTTATTTAATATTTTCTTGTAATAAACGTCTCTAGGAACGCTGTAATATGAGTATTTAAACAAACTTCAGTTCAAAATAAAGTTACTGGAAGCAAATCGTCCCTTTTTAGGCAAAACTCGATAACTGAAAAGTCTGATTTTTAGTTACAAATACAAATCAGGAGTCAGATCTCATTAAATCATTAAATTAAATTTAATATCTACTTCATTATGTATTTATTATATTATGTATTTGGAATAGTTTTTTGATTATAAATTTTAAAAATAGATTTTATACATATTGCTTTTAAACGGTATTTTTTATTTCGATTAAAGTAAAAGTATATAAAATAGAAAATAAATAAAAGAAATTTTTATTTTTAAATTTAAATACAAATTATTTATTTATTTTTATGAATAGATATTGTAAAAAATAGTAATACATATTTTTAAAAACAATTTTATTCTGTGGCTTACTTATACATACGTCTCTATTTTTAAAACAATAATTTTACGTTAGCGGGGTCTACGTTGGCGTGTTAAAAAAATGGAATGGTTTTAATAATTAGAATCAGTTTGCCGTCGGTACTTTGTTTATTTCTTTGCAATAATTAATTAAGCAATCCTATTCTTTTAAAATAGCCATATCTTGTTGAGTAAGACCGCCTTATGATTTCTAAATCTTCACATTTTTTGTCGAGTTTTGGAAATATGGTAGTGATGTAGCTGTAGGGGGTCCAACGGGAAGGAGCTAAATTTTGAAAGTGGTCTAAGAGAAATAAGTTTGGAAAACTCTGGGTTAAATTCTTAATATTAATTACTTCGTATGTCCGTTAAATCCATTATTCTCATTATTTGTAGTAATTTTTTTTATTATTTGTAAACGCAGTAACCACTATTATATATTAACAAAAACAATGTATTTATTTAACTCGAAATTAGTCATTTTATTATATTAATTATAAATTTATAAATATATGTTTATGATAATAGACAAGGGAATTTTTAAGAACATGGAGTGCTTAGTTCACTAAGGAACTCTCTACAGACCTGTAGATACCCAATTCGAAACCCAATGTAGCAGTTGAATTTTTATTCTGTGGCTAATCTTTGATGGAATGGATTAATGGAAAAACATGGAGGTTGAGCAATATCTTGGCCAAATCACCTTCCTGCAAAATCGTTAGCTAAAAACAGTTTTCCTTACCTGGAACAGAAACTAGTGACAGAGGATATTTAAATAAAAAATGAGAAATAATATTTATTATATATAAAAAAAAATGTATAAGGATTTATGAATTTTTTTTTACTATTTTCCTATTTTCCTAAAAACGTTGAACGTAAAAAAACGTTTTTTCTGGAGGGAGTTAGTTCAAATCTCCATCTTATTTCTTATGTACTTTTTTTTTGCAGAGGTTTTCTGGTTCCTGAAGTTTGAATACATTTTAACAAATATTATTTTCTCTTCTAAAAGTCCCCTTCTATTTCGTTAATTTTAAACGGAGTAAAAAAAAAATTATTGGTATTGATAAATCCTGGGAAATACAAGAAAATCCTGCTAAAATATTTTGTTTAGTAATACTGACAACGATTCTAGTTAAAACCCAAAACCTAAATCGATAGAAGAAATTAATTTTAGTATATATTTAAAAAAAAATTATTTATTGATATTTACAACTGTAACAATATTACAACACGGAAATCTGCTAATATGAACAAATGACATGAAAAAAAAAACACTTGTGGAAAAACTACCCATCGGTAGCACTCCAATAAAGTTCTATAGTACAAGGTCTCGAGGCCATCTTCTTTTCAAACGCCTCGGAGGGTTATCAGGAATAGTATGCATAGTATGCGTAGTATGCATAGTATGCAGGCATAGTATGCGTAGCAAGTTGAGAGACTAGCGGATTCAAGTGTGTATGGAGCTTGTTATGGAAGGATAGGTATCTAGTTTGGGCCAAATCAGCAACATATGTGATATTAAAATCATGATGGATGAGTTTGTTTGTGACATTATAAGGAGCATTGAGGATTTTACGAAGGATTTTGGATTGTAAGGATTGGATACGAGATGGATTGGAAGGTTTAGTAGAGCCCCAAAGCTCAACTCCGTATGTCAAAATAGGTCTGATAACTGTCATGTAAATGAGTCTTTTGTAATTAATTGGAAGCTTAGGGCGTTTGTCCAGTAAATGTTGAAGTAGGCGAAAACGTCAAGCAGTTTCTTGTCTTTTCAGCCTTGTATGAGGATAATTTTAATATAAATTTTATTTTTTAAATATTACATGGAGAACTAATGATTATTATAATAAACGAGAGAAAATAAATTCAAAGTTCTGGTAGGAAACTTCTCAACCTCTGCCAGAAATGAGTCCTATTAAAGCTTGCTTGAACATACGCCATACTTTTTAGAAGTTAACAAATTTTTAATTAAATAAATACTGCGGGGATACCCCCTGTTGAATTCTCATTTTACAAATAGCACATCTTTTCATTTAATTTTACTAATGTAGGTACTTAATGTTTTGGTAGATTTCCTTGATATTATTAAAGAAATTGAAGTTCTGAGTAGTATACAGTTTGTGTCTCTCTAGTGAACCTATTGAAGTATGGGAACACACATAGTATTGTTTTGAAAAATTGAGTATTTCGTATTAAAAAAAAAATGATTTATTTATTTATTTTAGGTTTGAGAGATAGATTATAAGGAAACTGTCTTAATATTATTTCATTGCATTCTCTGTATGGAAAAAAAACCTGTACCAGTACAATCCGTAAACGGGTCTGTAGTTCAGTACATGGTAGAGGCTGTACTGTTTCATCAGCAACGGTTCTGCAAGGAGGTGACTTGTCCTAGGTCACGCTCAACATCCAGATTCCCTCCCCCCCTCTTATTTTGGGTACCCTATTTTTATATTATTTTATAGTGTCTGGGTGAGCCCCAGGAGGGTCCTAGATCCTATATGATCCATCTCCGGCTGCAAACAGGCTAAATAAAAGCCTTGCCCGCAGCGGGATTTGAACCAGGATTTCCGACATGGCATCTCAGTGCTCTACCACTGAGCCACTCCGCTCCCTGTATTGAAATAACAGTCCTAAAATCGAATTATTTGCATAAAATATATCTCGTTTTATTTTTGAAATCGTTGCATTCTTTTTTTTTTCATTTGAATTTTAAAACAGTGCTGTATTTTGTGTAACGGCTTAAAGAAGTAAGGGACAGTGGCTTTGTGATTTTTCAATTTTCAAAAATATTTATAATAAAACTGACTATGACAAAATACTAATCAAAATGTAGTTCCTCCATGCTAAGCAACGCCTCTAGAACATCACATCACTAAAACATTATTATATAATATTTTTTTGTTTCAAAATAAAATCGCATGTATGATATAATCCGATTTAGATTCATGAGAATTCAAAATTCAAATAAACTTTACTAGTTGGGATTTTTCATTAATGTATCATAAAATATTATTTTGAGATTCCGAAAAGTTAACATTTTTTAATATAACTTCATGTATCAGTTTATTGTGAAAAAAGTATATTAAAAAAATACACAAAAGGTAACAGTGGTTCTAGTTATAAATTGAAGCCAAATATAAATATAGCTTATAAATAGTGGATAAATATTGCTTCATTAAAACAAATCTGAGATCCGGATAAGCGGAATTATTCATCACAATTTATTACTTATGTTGGGAACGGGGTAGTTTACTGTCTAGGTAGTGAAGTTGGTATGCAGAAGATTCCGGGTTGGAATCTGGCTGTGACAGATAAATTATTTTATATATTTACAACTACAGATGTACCCTTTGGTATCTGCGGACCTCCTGGGGCTAATCCAGCTTCTATAAAGCACTCTAAATTAGGAAAAAACCTGGTGGTTGGGCATGATCTCGAATAAATAACCTCCCTGCACTGTCGTTGTCCTAATACCAGTACAGTCTACATGTATGTACCGAACCCAAGACATTTCACGGATGAACTGCTGCAGTTTTTTTATTACTTATCTTGATCTTTTTATATTTTTATGAGTCAGAGTGTTAGGTTTTTTTTTTTTTATAATGGCCAAAAATTGACCCTATGGGATCTGTAGAACCTCCTGAGGCTCATTCAGCATTTATAAAGTATCCTAAATCGGGAAAAACCCTGGCGGTTGAGCGTGATCTCGTACAAACCACCTCCTTGCTTAACCGTTTTACTAGAAACAGTACAGTCTCTACCATGTACCGAACCAATGACCTTTCACGGATTGCAGTGGCACAAGTTTCTTTTAATTAATTATGTTAATTCTATATATTTCTTTCTTCAAGTTATAAACATTAGAAATATATACATTTTTTTTTCATAATGGCCAAAAATGGTCTCCATGGGATCTGGAGTCCCTTATTGGGCTCAACCAGCCTCTATAAAGTGGATAAAAGTTGCTAAAAATTCTGGCTGTTGAGCGTGATCTCGGCAATTACTTTTCTGCATAACCTTTGACCAGAAACATTACTGTCTCTACAACGTATGGAATCCTACGGTTTCTGGTGGTACAGTTTTTTTTTTTTTAATCATTACTTTTGTTAATATTTTTCTATTTTTATATGTAATGGATATGTTATTAAATTATATTATAATAATAGTAGCCTATTTAATATATTTAGCATAAATTAGAAAGCTGTAGCATCTATTAAAATGGAAAATAATTTTCAGATTTGGTAATTATTCGTATCAAAGTGTATTATTAAGTTTTGTCTCAAACGACTGAGAGAAAGAGAAGAAAGCAATCCCTAGACGGAGTTATTAGAATCTAAATATTTTAAACTTGACTCGCTAACCATCTAGCCTTTTCATCTCATTATATTTAAAAGCCACTCCAATTAATTAAAACTAGCTGTATTTTTTTCTTTTTTTTTTTTAGCTAGGCTAAGCTCATTACTTTAACGAAACCTTCGTTTTTACCCCCTCATGTTTTCTTTAGATTATAGGGTCTTTTCATTTCCTTCTTACCCCCGTCTAATTTTCACCTATACGGACCAAAGAAAATTCTAGGTTTTTTTTTTTTAGCAATAACCTGTTTTCCGGGTGTAGCATTGAGATGTTTCCTTATTAAAAAAAAAAGAAAGAAAAGTTTTAATTATATATATTTATTCGATTTTTTAAGTAGTTTTACTATTTAAATATTGTTGTTTTTGTCATGCAATAAGATAGTATCGAAGGAGATTGCATAGAGATATCCATTAAGACAAAGTAAATTAATAATGCAATAAAAGAACCATTGTAAAATATAATAAAAAGATAAAAAATTAAAAATATATTTTTAAAGGTAGGCACAAATCCTTGGTTATGCCGTCCTTCGGAGGAAACGTAAAATGGCGGTCATGAGCCTGTGCGGTGTCAGGTACTCGTTAAAGATCCCTATCCTAAGAAGGTTATTGTCGATTATCCACAACAGCATAAAGTGGCATTAAATAGACAAATAAACTAACAATAAAGATAAAGTTCAATAAAAACCTATTACTATAATAATAAGCATTTTTTTTTTTCAATTTTTTTAATATTATAGAAATAGGAAAAAATAGCAATTCAGCATTATACACACGAGATTATTATTATACAGTCTATTAAATTTTAGATCTAAATATTTCTTTTCATCTGACTAGTGGAAAAGGATTCCTTGTGGTAATGCCTAACCGCTACCGTTGATAATCGATTGTATCGAGTCGAAGAAGCTTCATCCTTTTCCCCGGCTCCAATACATCCTCGCTTCTTATCTATTCCAAACTTCTTACTCCGCCTTCCTCAATCCAATCCTCCAAGTCCGGGCCACTATCTATCCAACTTTTAACTTCCTTCAAATCCTTTGTTCAGTGGCGTAGTTTGGTCAAACGTCGTCCGGAGAAAACTTCGAAGTTCTCGCCTGATTCAGTGCCAGGTTACTGCTTTATGGGGCATACGGTACGGATATAGAATCTCTCATTGGCACTCATTCGTAAACATGTAATACAGTATATAAATATTCGATATCATTAATATTATAAATAATGGTTTTAAAACACGCTATAATTGGCAGTTAAAAAGTAAAAAAAAAATATAAAAGAATAGAAAACAAAACAAAAATAATTTTATTGAAAATTAAAAAAAGAGTAGAGTGCTTAACCAAAAAAGTTCATTTTATCGTAAAAAAGTGTGGGGGTACTTTTTAAGATATTTTCTAGTGGTTAACATAACGACCTACTATGCCCAAGATCGCGGGTCTGTAGCCCGACAGGTGGTCCTAGGGTTTTTTTAAAGGCAGTAAAAAAGTCTTGGTTATGCCGTCCTTCGGAATGGACGTTAAACGGGGGTCCCGATCCTGTTCGATTACAAGTAATCGTTAAAAATCCCTATTCTAATTAAACCTGGATAGGTAAAATTTAGGACTCCCACTGTAGCATCGTCCGATTAGCCATTGCAGCATTAAGTGATGTGAAATGAACTAACAAAAAAAAAGGTATTTTCCGAACGAATCTAATTTTACCTATATCAGTCGAAAAAATGTTTACAATTAACCTCAAGCACCCCACGCGTTTTTACGATAAAATGTTTTTTTTTTTAAATAGCTCCATTGTTATTTTAAACGTATTGAAAATTATTTTCTAAATTTTAATTTGGTTTTCTATTTTTTTGTTTTTTACTATTATTTATTTTCTACTTATTAGTTCGGCTAGCTACAAAACCGTGTTTTATCATTTTTTTTTTGTTGGCAAAATATACGATACTCCTAATAAAGATATTGCCATAATGATTACACTTTTACCAATGTCAGTCAATAAACTATTTTCAACAATTAACATCAAGCTTCCCACGCAATTTTTGTTATAAAATCAATATTTGCTGGTCAGTTTGTTCTTATTTTAAACTTATTGTAAATCATTTATGTAACATTTTAGTTTTGTGTCCTATTTTTTTAAAATATTATATACGAACTTGACATATACTATTAGAATATAATTAATTTATTACATTGTAATAATTAATTAATTATAAGTTAATTTATTCCTCAAATGTAAAAAAATTATTGTACTAAATTCGCTTATTTTACTACCAAATATTATACATATTTTAATTTATTTATTTTACTTTCATTTTATTTTATTTTTTCTATTTTGCGTAGGTTTTTCTTCTTTTTCCTACTGTTATAAATGTATACTGCTTTTTATTTATTATGTTAATTCAACTTGCGGTGTAAATTGTTTTATCTCAACATGCATTAAGTAATATGTTACAAAATGTAAATTGCTAAATTCATTGGAATAAAACTCTTATTTAAAAAAAAATTACATATATTGTAATAAATAATTCTCTCTCGCTCTCAAGTTCAACATCATTTATTTAAAACAACTCTGTGAAATTAAAGAATAAGATATTTTTATTCCCTTAGAAAACTTTCACCCAAAGCTTTGACTTTCTGTATTTAGGCTTGTAACGGCACACTATTTTTTACCCGCTCTACTATTTTCTAAAAGCGTATCGAAATATTCTTTTTATTTAAATCTGATATAATCTTTCTTTTCATTTAAATAAAATTTTATAAAAAAATAAAAACCAGGAAAACTCTTCTATTGCATGACGTCATGAGAAATCTTTTCGATTCTAAATATTAATTCTATTATCCTTAAACGAATCCTACAAATCGAATCTCAAATTCTTACTCATTTACCACGAATCGTACATTTCCAATGCATATATATATTTATTTATTAGGAATCGTTTAAGGAATATATTATTTTATTTTTAGGCACTTGTATATTAACCGGTCCCCAGGGGCTGTTATACTATATTGTTTATAATCTTAAGACTAATAATAGCTACCTTGTTGCTCATATAAATGGAAATAGATATGAGAATGGAAATATAGAAACAAAACTGTTAGGGCGTGATTAGACTGAATGAAATTTAATAGGAAGCAAATTGAAGTACCACGGGAATTTGAATGAAATCTCTGATATTAACATAGCGTTTATTAATTTTAAGGACATATGAATATCTTTCTCTTAACTAAGCAAATATACAGGTGATTATGATCAAACTTAATAGTAGCAGCTATACAAGAAGGACTTACAAACTAAACATGCAAAATAGCGATCTAATGAACAAATATGATTAATTACTAATACTAAAAATTAACATTGAATGGGAGCGGTATTAATCATTAACAGAGATTGCTCCATGCTAGCATTATGGCCAAGATATAACAAATATATAAGCGATATAATGAAGAATTTAAGTGATCACGGCCTGAAGGGTTAATACGATTAATTAGCTTGAGTCGTCCTTTTGGTATCATATAACCACAATGAGTTGTTGATTATCAGCAGCAGTATTAGTCGGCGATTTGAGGCCTTATGATAAATGGGACTCACGATTTGTGTGACTCACGACAGCCTGCAAGACCTCCTGGACGCTGGCCGTTCTCATTAAAGAATATAGGCTTGAAAGTGGCAAGCGGTCGTAGCTACGAAGGTCTAGTAGAGCAGTCCGGCTCGGCGTCCTAACAGCAAGTGCCGCGCTCCAAGCGTCACTCCCCATCTCCTTCGATTTTGGCGGTAAAGTATATTTCCGGTCGCAGAGGCAAGGATCGGTTTGTTCCTTCTGGCGGGTAGTACCGGTCCGCGGCTAAACAAAAACTTTTATTACACGTGATTTTTTATGACAAAATAGCTTAATACTGTTTATAATAGCGAGAAAGTATTTCAAATCTCTATGTTACTTTTCTTTCCTTATAATAATGTTTTCACTACACTTTCGACAGAACATATCCATTCCATGATCTTTTTGACATAATTTCATCTTTGAAATTATTCCGAATTTCTGAAAGTATTTCAGAGCTCCATCTTCCGAGACGGCAATTCCAAAAGTGTCACTCTATTCATTTAAAATATTCAATAACAAAATACAAACCAATAACAAAACACTAAGTTAATAAAGAAATTTAAATAGATAATAAAAAAAAATAAGGCTAAAACAACGTGGAAAACAATTTAATAACAAACAAACAAAATTAACAAGGCAAAAACAATACGGAAAACAATTTAATAACGCACACAGAAATAACTTGAATGAGGCGAGTGATATGAAAAGGGGTAATTATTCCACAGGTTGTCGCTTCGAGTTGGGTCACAAGAACTTTAACTTTTCAATCGTTTCCCTTTTAATATTTTCCAAAAATACAAGTTATCAGCTTTGGTATGGAAAAGAGGATTTAATATGGGAAATGCGAATACTTCGGTAATCATTTCATCTAGAAATGAACATTTCAACAAACACATATCTATACTTCGAAATGTTAGATGAAACATTTATTTCTCGATCGAATGATTGCCGATTACCGAAATATACTCATCATTCATAATTGAATTCCTTTTCCATACTAAAGCTGATTATAAATTTTATTTGTGTAAAATATTAAAAATGAAACGAATAAACAGTTAAAACTTGTAACTCAACTCGAAGCGACAACCTGCGGAACAGATACCAATAACTTATCAGCCACAGCTGGATTCGAACCCAGGACCTTCACTGACCTACCCCGCTCCCCATTTTATTTAATATTTTACTTATAAATATTAAATAAATTAGTTAATTTGTTTACAGCCATCGAACGGACCCTCCTGGGGCTACCTCTATAAAGTGGGAAGAACTTGGCAGTTGAGCGTGATCTCCGTTAATACAATCCTTTGCACAACCGTTTGGTTAGGAACAATACAATCCCTACGAAAAAGACCCTTTTTACAAAAGATATTTCATTTATTAATAATATTAAGAAGAGCTAGGTTATAAAGTATTTGAAGTGAAGTGTTAACTCTATTTAATGCATAGATATAACTCGAATTTCGGTGCATTTTTCTTATCTTTTTCTTACTTAAGTTATTACTTTACTTAAACTTGTTTGTTACTTAAATTAAAACTTTTTGTAAGTCAACTCGAAGCGACAACCTGCAAAGAATACCTGAAAAGGGTAAAGGAAATGAGAAATAGTGATATAAGGAGGATGGTTTCATGGGGACCGGCTAATAAACAAGTACTATATTTTATTTATTTATTACCCACCTGGTTCATCTTGCAGTTATGTTATAGTAGTGTAGTTATGGCAACGAAGTGAAGTCAATTGGATTCGTAACTAGGAAGTTTCATCAATGCTTCCGTATTGTCAGCCATGTAAACTTCCTTGTCCCCCCCTCTTCTTTTATATTTATATATCAGTTTTAAGATTAGGAAGAGAAAGTAGGAGAGTAGAGAGTAGAGATGCAGTAGATAGTTTATAATATGTAAGAGAGTAGTCTCTAAGTTAGATGTAGTCTAAAGTCAATTAGTTATAGTGATAGTCTATAGGAATAAATCATTTAGGTAGTTCCTAAGAATGTCTCTTGTATATCCATATTATATTTGTTCAATATCTCAATAAATCTATATATTTCTTACATGTCGTAGACCTATTCCTAACTTTGCGAATGTCAATGATTTTATCCGTTACAAGTGATCATTACAAGCAATATATAGATTCGAATCTCATCAGATCCTTTGATCAGGTTCGGTTTAGCTCAGACATGAGTTCGTCATTGGAGTGTTTTTTTCAACGTTTCCGATGATAAAAACATAAATTAATGTAATAACAACTCCAATTACGTGTCCCGGCTGAACAGTAATCTTATTCAAAACCTTTGACAATTTAGGGGCATTAAGTAGCGATTCAAATTGAATATTTTATTGTATGGTTTGACTATAGTAATAAGTTATCATGAGAATTCGCGTTTTTTGAAAAAAAAACTAAAATTAAACGAATAAAAAGTTAAAACTGGTAACTCAACTCGAAGCGATAACCTGGGGAATACCTGAAAAGGTTGCAGGAAATGAGATATGATGGTAAGGAGGAAGGTTGCATGGGGACCGGCTAATACACAAGTACCATTTATCCGAAACAAGTAATCCAGCGATATACAGAGTGACTGGTAATAATTGGCGGAGCCATTAAGGGGTGATAGTATGGGGCAATTCCAGTCGATATTATAGCGTATTCTTAATATCTGCGCGGTCTTCGATACTAAACGGTATTCTTCTTTATCTATCAACCATTGTTAGTCGCATTAACCTGACAATCAGTCACACAGAAGCAAAATCGTAAGGAATCACAGAAAGCAGGGCACAGTCCAGGGTCGTAGGAAAAGAATCAATCACAAAAGTCCAGGAAAAAGCCAAGTCGTTAGAAAAATCCAATTCGAAAGCAAGTAAGCTAAGAGAGCACATCCGAACACAGTAAACCCGTAAGAGCGTACTGAGGCAGGGAGGGGCAAAGCAAGGCGCTCGACTCCTGTCCTTGACTCCTGCGTCGGAGCCCTTTGTTCTCGGAAGCCTTTCTTCTCGGGTTCTTCCCGGTTTTCCATTTTCCATTGATCAAATCTTCGTGGTTTCTTAACCGATTTTTTATTTTAATACCTCATTTGAAAGATAATGAAACGTTGATGTTTTTTAAGTGTTTTGTACGTAATAATTTAGGGGTAATAATTGTCGCGTAAGATACCGACAATTACGAAAATTTGACTATTAGCATTCCTGTGGGCCAGAAAGACTAATTTTTAGGATTTATAGATATTTTAAGATTTTAAATAGGTTTCTTTGAAAAATTCTTCAAGTAGGAATATCTTGGAAAGGGTTAACTTTAGGACAGCAGGTCTCATAGTAATGTCGACTGGAATTGCCCCATACTAACACCCCTTAACGGCTCCGCCACTAATTACGAGTATAGGTTCGAATCTCATCAGATCTCTCAAGATTCGATTTCACCTTGAGTTCGTCATTTGAGCAGCTTTTTCTTCATTCATGATGATGAGAAAATAAATGAATTTAATAACAACCGCAAGTATACGTGTCCCGACTGGACTGTAATCTTATTCAAAACCTTTGACAATAAAGTAGTGAGTAGCGATTCCATTGGGGAATGTGCAGAGAAGGCCTGAGGTTCGGGAGTATATTTCTTCCGATCCAGATCCGGCTCGCGACCATGCATATTCATTAACCCTGATTTAGCCATTCTTCTTCCATGTAAGCGACTGCTCCCGCGCTCATATCAGCTTTCCAAGGTTAACGACCATCGGATAAAATCGGTCGTAATACCATGACAAACAATGAGAGTATTTCATTATAAAATATAACATTTAAATTATATCTTCCATCTCCTCTCAATGCCAGGGATTTACTCCCAACTGTTGATGTATGAATTAGGTCGTTCCATATAGTTAATGGATTATAAGTTATAACGGATAAGATTTGGTTGATGACCTAAGGTTATTGCGTATACGTGGGTATATCTTAGAGCTGCTATATATACATATAATAATAATAGGTAGGTCAAGGAAGTTACATTGCTGACAACATGGGATATTTCAAAACTTAAGGGGTAGAAGCCCACAAGTATACACAATAACCTTAGGTTCCATTTTGAACTAGTGTCCAAATGTAGATTTAGAGAAAGGAGATGGTATAGTTAAACTATAGTATGTAAAGAGAGTAGTCACTAAGTTAGTTATAGAGTAGTCATTAGGTAGTTTCTGTAATTGCCTTCTTCTCATGTTATTATGTATCCTTCATTCTTCTTCTTTTCCACGAAAAGGGCTTAAAGACCACGCGAATACCATGTCTAATGCTTCTTCTTCATCTGTTTCCTCTTTTCCCATATGTCCTTCATGAGCTTTGCGTGCTTAAGTTTTCTCTCCTCAGACCACGCAAGCCCTTTTTGGTATCATTCATTCTATTTACTTGTTATATTATTATAATACAGTTTTAAAGGTCAATAAATAAATAAAAATAACAAGGACATTTGGTCTAGTTGGAATCTAAGATTATTGTGTAAACACCCCTAAGTTGTGAAATATCTTCCATATTGTCAGCAACGTAACTTCCTTGACGTTTAATCTTTTATATGTGTACATAACAGCTGTAAGATATAACAATAGAGAAAGATAATGAGAAATTAGAGAGTAGAGAGGAGGCTGTATGGTTTGACTATAGTAGGTAAAAAGAGTATTCATTAAGTTATAATGTTAGGCCATAGTAAATATGTCAACTTAGCTACTTCATATAAGAAAGTCTCTTTTATTTATCTAAGTTTATTTTTAAAAATTAATTTATTCATTGAAATTTACAAATGTAACTTTAACAACACAACAAGTAAATGGCAAGAATGATACATAATGGCATAGATAAAGACAATTAGATTAAATTAAACTCAGAAGGTCACGAGGTCATCTTCTTTCCAGACGCCTCGGAAGATTATCAGGAATTGAAGAGGTTGCTAGGTTTGAAACTAGTCGATTTGAATGGGATGGTTTATCTAAGTTAAATCCATTTATATCGCAATAAATCTATATCTTTCTTACAAGTCGTCCACCGTTTGTTAACTATATGAAATGTCCGTTTTTATTATATCTAAAATTACCACCAATTTAACCACCAATGGAAAGATGGGTTAAATAGTGGACGGACTTCTAAAAAGTTAAACAACCCTGAATCGAAGGTGTCGGAGAGGTAGATTGAAACGTCAAGATGGGAATGGTTTGTTGGGCCTGATAATGAAGAGTTGGATTTCACTGGTGTTCAGTGGAGGGTAAGAATGTTAGTGTTAGTATCGAACCGCAGGGTTTATTAGGCATTTGAAATTTTCTTTTTTACTAAAATTTTAATTAAATATAAAACTATACTTAATCCAAAAAATGACCTGTACTATTTTAAACCATGAAGGACCTTGAGTTCAGAAATTGGTATTGACTGTGCTATTTCTAGGACAACGATTTAGCAGCTGATCTAAAAAGTAACCCCCAAGGCGACTGGATAATGCCCGAGGAAGAACGAGGTGTAGGTGGGAGGATAGATTTAAAAGTGAGCTTACGGATTTGGTTTTGGGTTGAAGTATGAAAAAAAGATTGTAAGCAGAGGTTGGTGATATCAGCATCCATTCTTCTTGTTCGCCTATTATTATTATTGTTTTTTCTTTATTAATTTATTCATTGAAATTTATAACTGCATTATAACAATACAACAAGTAAATGGCAGGAATGATACATAATAGCATAGATAAGGGTAGAATTAGCTAGGTTTGAAACTATTGTGTTTGTAGAAGTTCCGGCAAGTATAGAAACTACCCACTGGTAGTACTTAAAAAAAAATTGAACTTAGAAGGCCTCGCAGGATTATCGGGAATTGAAGACATTGCTAAGTTTTTAACTAGTGGGAATACAGTTTTTCACGAAAAGACTGGTATCGGGTTCGGGCCAAATCAGCAACAAATGGGACATTGAGGTCAATAATGGATGACTTTATTCATAACAAGGTAAGGAGCATAAAGGATTTTACGAAGGATTTTGGATTGTTACCGTCGGATTGGGTACGAGAGGAATTCGATGGCTTAGTGGAGCCCGTAAGTCCAAATAGGTCCAAATAGTCATGTACATGAGTCTTTTGTAATTAATTGGGAGCTTAGAGCGTTTTTCTAGTAAGTGTTGCAGTAGCCTGAAACGGCGAGCAGTTTCTTGTCTTTTCAGTTTGGTATGAGGATTATTAAATGTATTAATACGGATTAATTGCTTCAAACGGAACTATCAATTAACTAATAAAAATAATAATACATTTTCTATTAAATTATATGAAGTTATAACAGTTTTATTAGTCGTATAAGTGATAAAACTGGGTCTTTTCTATATAGAGCTAAGGTGCGACTCGGGTTTTCACGGTCCAGTTGACTTCAGTGAATGCCCACTAATTCGTGCTCAGCGTAGGGAAGCCACAATTCACTTCTCTCCTAGCACTCAGCCTTCTTTGTCCACCACATTTTTCTATTTTATTTTTAGAAAATGGCCCCATTCTTTTTTTCATGAACATGGACTGAGACACATCTTGGTGCTCGTAACATCGGGAGAGAGAAAAAACATTAAGCTAGGTTGCAACTTTCAACGTTGTTCGAATGTCCCCTCATAATATGAAACAATAGAAGGGAGTACTTATTTTTTTATTAAAAAAAAAACTAAAATATACTATAAAATAATATTAATAATCTAAAATAAAAGTTAATGGTTGTAATGGATTAAATCATAGAAAAATAAATTATCAACCAAGATAAATAAAATAAAATTGTGTGCATGTAAAACAAACTCATTGATATTTATTAACAATACCAAGAGTAATATTTCTATAAAATTTAGGTATCGTTGAGTTATTTATTAATGTTTAAAAAAAATACGTTACAAATATTTATAAACGAATCACAAGTAAAATTTATAGGCGTATGAATTAATTAATATAAAAATAAATTATCAACCAAAAATTAATAAAATTAAAGTTAAATACATATAAAACAAACTCATATATATTTATAAACAATAAAAAGAGTACTATTCCTATATAATTTATTCATCGTTGAATTATCTATCCAGTAAAGTTATAAACAAAAATTAAAATATTCTTTAAACAAAATTAATAAATGAATAGATGTATGAATTAATCGATAGAGATATTAAGTATGAACCAAAAGAAATAAAATTAAAGATACGTACATATAAAACGAATTCATTCATATTTATTAACAATACGACGAAGTACTATCAGTATTGAACATGAGAAATATGAACGGTTTTTAATTTTTTTTTTTATAATCACCAAGCATGATCTAAATAACCTTCTGGAGCTTACCCAGTCTCCATAAAGTGGATAACATTAATTGGGGAAAATCCTGGCGGTTGAAAGTGACCTCATACAAACCACCTCCTTGCACGACCGTTCCCGTAGAATGGAACAGTCTTCACCATGTAACGTAATTCATGGCTTATGGTGTTATAACTTTTTTTTAAAATTCTATATATTTATTGATAGTCATTATTATATCGTTATAAAACAAAATGATAGATCTGGCTACAGGCTTATTGTACCACCTAAAGTTCATGAAATCACCTCGTATAACTAAACAAAATAGTACATACGCGTAATTATTATTTAATACGCCCGACTTTGCTTCATCCCATAAATATTAAATGATTAGCTTTCCCGCGCTTGCATTGTGACATCCTAAAAAAATAGAAAAAATAACTAAATAAATTTTGATTGATTTTAGTATGTGGTAGAGACTGTACTATTTCTAGCGGGGTAGCGCAGTGGTAGAGTGCTGAGTTGCCGTGCCGTAGGTCCTAAGTTCAAATACGGGTGTGGCAGACAAGTTATTTAATCTACAGCCACGGATGGACCCTGTGGTACCTGCAGAACCTCCTGGAGCTCATACAGCCATATAAAGTACTCTAAATTAGGAATAATGGTTGAGGGTGATCTATGACAAATCATTTAACTGCACAACCGTTGTCTAAGAATCAGTAAAGATCCTTCATGGGCTGTAGTGGTGCAAGTTTTAAATAAATTATTATATATTTTTTTAAAATCGATTTTCTGTGCGTCGGTACATAAATTATGAACAGTTTATTTTACCGCGTTTTATTTTTGACTACATTCCAAACCTTTTTGTACATTTTGTTTGACGCCACTCTATGCTACTATGGACGATGCTGCAGTAGGAGTCCTAAATTTCCAAATTTAATTAGGATAGTGATCTTTAACGAGTTCCCGACATCGCACAGATTCGGGGTTCCTAATTTACGTTCCTTCGGAAAGACGGCGTAACTGAGGATTTTTCTTCCATTTAAAAATTCCTAGGGGCACCTGACAGGCTGCGGGCCCAACTAGCCTTTTTAACCTAAATTAACATTTCACTGGTCCCACAATGTTATCAATGTAAATTATTCACGAAAAAAATAAAAAGGAAAATCATTTGAAAATCTGAAAAGGTCAAGTTATTAATAAGTTACTAATTGGCTGGAGGGCGACTGTTTGAAGTAACTGTATGAGATTTTCCCTTGTCTAATGAAAGCTTTTAGCATTTTATCCGAAGGGGACTCTTTTCAATAGGGGAAAGTAGTCAAATTACTCAGCGAAGGGTAAATTATTACTAGGGCTATAGTAGTTGTGCCTTAGTAGAATTTTCTTTGCCCTTTCTCGAGGGCCCTTGCGGACATGTTTAGTGGTCTCTGCTTTCAAACAAAGGGCTTCCTTTCATTGTTCGCCCTAGCAAGGCCCTTCCAATTAACCTAACTCGTTTAGCATGCTAAAAAATAAGTTTCAAAATGGCAATGTTATTCTACAACAAGTTTTACCCACGATTTAATTCATTAGTACTCCCATTGTGTATTTTAGGGGTTTCTGAGGTACACACACACAAAAAAAGTCAACAATAGTGGCTAATTTTAAGTGTCCGAGAACATAACTATCCGAAACATCTTTGAATTGCATATTCATGCAATTAATAGATAAAGAAAATAACAAGGATTAGCGAACCCAAAGGCTCGATGCCGATACTTCCAATCTGTTAACCTGTTCCACAACGACACATGAAGGGTCTTGGGTTCAGTATATGGTAGAGACTGTTCCGTTTCTTTAGCAACGTTTGTGGAGGGAGGTAATTCGTCCAAGATCACGCTCAACCACCAGGCTTTCCCCCAAATTAAGAGTTTCCACTTTATAGAGGCTAGGTGAGCCCCAAGAGGGTCCTCCAAATCCGAATTCCTAAAACTTTAAGCTCTGAGTTGATTGGTAAACGTCTGAGGGGTAGAACGAGGCGTAATGAGGAGAATTACGTTAAGGGTGATTTGAGTTTGAGTAGTTCAGTTGATGGTTTCAATAGTTGCATTGGATATCGTTGTTGAGTTAAACATTAATTATTATATAAAATAATAAAAATGTAATACTGCAACCCGATAAGATTCTTGGGTTCGATAAATTGTAGAGATTGGATGATTTCAGAACCAGAGACATGATTTGGCCGAAATCACACTCAACGTCTTTCTCCCTGTAGAGTCTGGGTGAACCCCAGGAGGATCTGCAGGTCCAAAATGGTCCTTATTGTTAACAGATGAAATAATTTATCTGGCATAGCCAGATTCAAACATGGGATATTACAAACGCAACTCAGCAATACTGAGCTACCTCGCTCCATAAGTAATAAATAAGTATGCTTATTAGGATCTCAGTTTAATTTAATTGGGGCCTTTGACTATATTTATATTAATTATTATTTATTGGCTATATTTATATTTATATTTGGCTTTAAGTTTTAATTAAAACTATAGTTTGCTTTAGTAAATAAAATATTCTAGCTATGATACTTACAATTTTAAAATACACTTTCAGGAATATCGAGCAATATAACTATAAATTATCCCCTGGCTTCCCAAAAAGATGCCCTCTAAGCTAGCTATTCATTTGCTTAAATGGATCAATATTGGATAATAATTATTATGTATTATTGAATAATATATATATATATATATATATATATATATATATATATATATATATATATATATATATATCTATATATAATGTTTATTTTTCTGTTCATGTATGTTATTCTAAAGGGACTTGGTCCCAGAATAAAGTTACTTTTCTATTCTCTGCAGTGATTATTATTAATAAAATTTGTTTAATTTTTATTTCTTATTTATCGCCTTTATCAGAGTCACTTAATTATTTCCCCAGCTTGTTAGCTTGCTGTCGATAATTGGAGTGTATTCCAAACTCTAGTGTTCCTCCGTCAGCGAATTTCATCGTGCTCCGTGCTTTCAGTCAACTAAGGTTGGAAAAAAAATGCTGTGGTGTTAATCAAAGTGTTATTACGGAATTGGAGTGCTTATTTTTAAACGATATGAGGCAGCCCTTGTAGGCATGTTATCATTTCGCGTGTTTAAGTTTCCTTATCCTGGACAGACGGATATATGGGAAATTCAACCTTTGTTTACTTCATTTTAATTAATTATTATAGAGTTAATTGGTTCGTTTTGAGGTATTATTAACCCCTAAGACTTCTGCTATATATTTAAAGTCATTTTAAATAAGAAAATGACGCTTGAAAAATAAATGACTTAATTAATGTGCGTTTTGCTTTTTTCCGATTATACGCCATACTAACAACCTTAACATAGCTGATTAGGGCTCTAGGGTAAACCTAAATTATGGTACCTGGTGATCTTCCTGAGGCTCACCTAGGCACTATAAAGTTTCCTTAATTTATGGGAATTCTTGAGGCTGAGCTTGATATCTGTCTATATTATCACCCTCCACAACCTTTGGCTTAGTAGCAGTGAAGTCCATTTCATGAACGGAACCCAATGGCGAATTAGTTGTAAAGACACAGTACAAAACTTGTTTTCGTTGTTATTACCGTCTCCGAAAAATCAGTGTTTTGATTTTTTTTTAAACGGAATTTATTATTTTTACCCATCTCAGTCATTAGTAATCGCAACTCAATTGATACGCCTAAGTTCCTCGACTGAAAATTAGGGTGATAATTAAGTTGGTGTTAGTAAAGTGACTTTTCATAGTCTTTGGATTCAGTTGTACTGTTTCTAGGACAGCGGTTGTGCAGAGAGGTGATTTGTCCTAGATCGCGTTCAACCACCTGGTTTCCCCCTTTTAAGGAAACCCACTAGAGAGGCTGGGTGAGCCACAGAAGGGTCACCAGATCCCACAGGATTCTTCCCCGACTGTTAACAGACTAAATAAATTATCTGCCATAGCCGGATTTGACCGGGGATCTTCGGCATGGCAACTCAGTGCTCTACCACTGAGCTACTCCGCTTCCTATATATATTAATATTGATTACATTATATGTGTAATATACGGCATAAAGAGAAATGTAAAAATAACTATAATTACATTTTAAAGTTATATTGAAAACAACATAAGAAGTCATAAATCCGAATTAGTGGTTTATATATCTTTTGAGAATATTAAAAAGGAAACGAATGAAAAGTTAAAACTGATACCATAATACTTCAGTATTGTTTTCTTGTCAAGTGAGTATAAGTGTATTGTTTTAATTCAGAATTTTATTTACGAATATAAAAAAAAATAAAAGTTACCCTTAGTTGCCTACCGGAGTAATGTATAATGCCGAGTTTCTCTTCTGAAGACCAGAAGTTCGGATCCGGCTGTGGCATATATTTTTTTTAAAATCTGTTATACCTTTTTTCTGAAATTCCTTATTATTATTTTTTTTAATAAATTTATAAAACCATTTTTAAAATATGAATCTACCATTAAAAGAAAATATATAAATAAAATTGTAGGAAACCTGAAGCCCTGTAAGCTTGGTAAATTTAGTGAAGGGTTCTAACACAGGCTCTAGGGCTGGCGGCTGATAAGGGAGGTAAAAAGTAGAATGTTAAATGACCCCCATGAATTTTCTCCATTGTTTTTTTTTCTCTAAAATTTTTCATCGGGTTTATCTACTATTGATATAAAATGGTTCACGAAAGTGTAAATATTGTGGTAGGCTGTGTTTATGATATTTTTTTTCAGTCCAGGTGTTTTTCAACGTCATAATTCGAAGGGTTGTACAGAAGCGTGGTTTATATCTTTCCAAAACCTTAACTTCTGCTTCATTAACGTAATAGTCAATATTTTATAATAATACTTAAATATTTAGCGAACTCGAAAGGCTCGATGCCGATACCACGAAGAGCTGTTTTCAAAATTCCGTTCACGGATTAGTGCCCAAGCTCAAATCCTTAAGAAAGCTTTTAACGCAATCCACCCACCCAAGCCTGAGTCTGCCCTTCGCTGGTTTACCTCTTAAATTTTTTGGGATTCATTCGTTAATAAGCCCAAAAAGTTTATAAGTCCATCTTAAACATCGATAATTTAAACTGCGCAAAACTGAATAGGGATACACCTAATTATGTTGTATTTACTTTGCCTAGCATTTTAATATTATTTTTATTATAAAAAACATTAATATTTATTAGAAATTATACTACATTAATGATTTATGTAGTTATTAAATATAAATAATGTAAATGCTAGCTAAAGTATATATTTCAAAATTATCTATATTCGTATACCATTTTGCGCAGTATATTATTTATTAGTTTCAATAAATAAAATTCTGTACGTATATCATTGTGGATGTTTGAGCCATTTGAACATAATAGATGCAAAAAATAAATTAATAAACAAAATTAAAATACTAAATCGACTTTATTTTATTTAATATACCTACTTAGTTTTAGGGGTCTTAGAGACGACAGGGAGACTGGCTGAATCGAGATCCGAAGCCTTTTAGAGAAGTAAAACAACCAAGTTGGCAAAAATCATTAAAAAACAACTTAGTTTTTACTGAAATATGATTCTTAAAATCCATAAATGTTATTTTATTTTAGTAACAAGCAAAACCTTAGTCTAAAAGCAGCTTTTAAACACAGACATCCCTATCCTAAGTAAACCTGGATAGGCAAAATTTATAGCTCCCACTTTAGCATCGTCCGATTAGCCATAGCAGCATAAAGTGACGTTAAATGAACAAACAACAGCAAAACACAGACATAAATGGTATGATGATAATTAAATACCATATGATGCTATGGTCGTATAAGCACATCTCGGTCAGCAGTTATCTACGAGTTATTAATTTCAATAAATAAAAATGTGTACGTATATTTGAGCCATTTAAATTGCATTTATTCAAACACATCTGAGAGAGAGAAATACCTTATTTTTTTCAGTAATGCTGTCCAACTACATTGGATTGCCATAACACACAGCATACTCATCAATCCATATTGGACATACTGTACATTACAATATCAAATTTATGAATATGCTGATGATACATGTGTCTTATCAGTCAACACCAATCCAGTAATTGCATCCCAAAGCCTCCAATCCCATATCACTGATATTGAAGAATGGCGTCAAAACTGGAGAATTACAATGAATTCTCAAAAATCGCAACAAATCACTTTTACCTTACGTCGTAAACCAATGACTATCATACATCTTAATAATATCCCACTGATGCCTATAGAACAGATCCGATACTTAGGGTTGCATCTCGACAAACGATTAACCTAGAATCCTCATACAAGACTGAAAAGACAAGAAACCGCTCGACGTTTTAGGCTACTTCAATACTTACTAGACAAACGCTCTAAGCTCTCAATTAATTACAAAAGACTCATTTACATGACCATCATACGACCTATTTGGACTTACGGAGTAGAGCTTTGGGGCTCCACTAAGCCATCGAATTCCTCTCGTATCCAATCCCTTCGTAATCCAAAATCCTTCGTAGAATCCTCGATGCTCCTTATTTTGTAAAGAATAAAGTCATCCATAACGACCTTAATGTCCCATTTGTTGTTGATTTGGACCGAACCCGGTATCTATCCTTTCATAACAAACTTCATTCCCACTCAAACCCTCTAGTTTCAACCCTAGCTTCCTCTTTAATTCCCGATAACCCTCCGAGGCGTCTGAAAAGAAGATGGCCACGTGACCTTCTTAGCTGGACTTGTGATTTGAGTACTACCAGTGGGCAGTTTCTCTGCTTGCCATTAGTTCATGTCATTATGTATTACTTAGCCTATTTACTTGTTGTATTATTGTAATACAGTTGTAAATTTCAATTAAAAAAAAATTATGAATATTCGTTTTACACTTTCCTTGTTGTATTTCTCCTTTTCATAAATATATTTTTAAAATAATTAACAATGGAGTAAAAAATGTATAAAATTGTAACTTTTTTAAATATAAAGCACCAATTTTGTTTATTTATGTCGCAATAAAAAGTGGTATTTTAAATAAATCTAGAAATATACGAAGTCTAAACTATCTATTCACACAAAAATAATCTATACATATACAACATAAAAAATGTTTAAAAAAGAATATATAGTGTCAAAGCGGAAGTTGTTTAAACTAAAATAATTTAATTTTCTTATATTCAATTTTTTTTTTATTTGACGATTTGGAAATAATCCGTTCCCATCATCGTTGTCGAAATACAAAATAATTTGTAAAATTTTAATTGGACAATTTTTAATGTGTAATTAAATTATAACGATACTTAATTAGTTTCTTTTAATTACTTCATAATGCAAACTTTAATTGGCTTGAAAGGAAAGGTTTGAAGAAGCATTTAAATTATGAAAGGTCAAGAACTAACGATGATGAAACCCAAATATTTAATTTAATTTTGACTATCCTATGCAAAGATCTTCATTAAATTAAATATTAACGGCCGTTAATTTTTAATAGGACATTACGGAACATTAATATACATTAAAGAAGAGCTCGTAATTTTTTTACTAATGCGTAACAGAAAATGTAATGTTTAATTTTAATATTAATAAATAATGAAATGCATGTCGTATTCGAAGGCTCGATGCCGATACCATCTATCACTCGTTAAGAACCATTACCACCCAGACCGAAATCCTAAAGTCATTATTAGAGATAAAGAAATCCTCCCGCTTACGCCTCGGTCTGTCACTCGGACTTTTATCGATCGCTTATATTTTTTGTAGGTATTTATAGTTACTTAATTAGGTAATTTATAAGTTACAGTCATCTCAAACTTTGTGATGTTATCAATTCAATAACATTAATCGCTGGTGTATTCTCTGCAATTTTAAGTTCTATTATCTCATATTTTTTTCCAGTTGACTTAATACAATATTAATAACAATAAGGGCTAGTTCGCAAAAAAAAATAATACAGTAGAAAAAACTATACCACTTGAACCCATGAGGGTCATGAATTTTGGATAAGTAACAAAAGTTTTTTACTAATAAGTTTATTAAATGTTTTTGATTTTATAAAATGACTGATAGACTTGGGGTGAATCAATACTGAGGGATCTCCAGACCCTTCTGAGTCTCACCCAATCTCCATAAAGTGGGCAAGCTTAATTGGGAGAAAAACCTGGAGGTTGAGAATGATCTTGGCCTATGGATAAAACAAACTGAACGACTGTAACCCATGAAGGGTCATGGATTCAGTACTGCTGCTACTGCTGTTGCAACTGTACTGTTGATAAGCCAACGGTTGTGCAGAGAGTTGGTTTGGCCGTGATCACACAGCCACCAGATTTTCCCCAATTAATGGTATTAGAATTATAGAGCCTGGGTGAGGCCAATCAGATTCTCTACATCCCACAGGATGTTAATAAATTAAATAATTTATCTGACATAGCCGGAAATGATCCCTAGACTTTTAGTAGTTAGTAGAAGGGTCCCGGATCCAATACATGTTAGAGTTTTGGATTTCTAAGCCTACAGTTGTGCAGGGATGTTATTTGGCTAAGATCACACTCAATTATCATGTTTTCCCCCAATTAGGAGGTCCTACTTTATAGAGGCTAGGTGAGCCCATGGAAATTCTACAGTTCCCAGAGGGTCCATCTACGGTTGCTAACACATTAAATAATTTATCTGCCATTGTTGGATTTGAACCCGGGACCTTCTGTACTACAATTCAGGTCTACCTTGCTCCCTAAATAAATTTTAATTTTATAACTTTAACTTTGTGATAAAAGCATACCTAAGCAAGTAAACGATAAAAAAAAATATATGTACCTGACTAAAGGAGTAAAACATAGCGAATTAAGTAGTTATTCTTAAGTGAATGCATTGTTATCCGAACAAATCCCGATTCCTGATTCAGATGTAAGTGATTGGTTTCAAAATAGAGAGAACCGATTTCGAAAAGAATTAATACAATTCCTTGCTTAAACTTGAGCGAATCCCTTGGGAAAGGATACAATGCTCGCAAGGGACCCCTCTCCCCCAGATCCAACCCTTTCTTATCCTCTATTCAATCCCAAAAGCTTTTAAGATGAGAACTCATTGTGCCCTGTTTTATAAGAAATCTTCCCTTGGGGGGAAATGGTGTCAGTATTGGTAGCGCTTAAGCAAACAAGATTTTTATTTCACGGGTAATGAAGTTCTTGGGTATAGTTATCTTGATCGATAGAGGTTATGAGAAGTTTGTAATGACATATTATAGAGTATTAAAAAACAATTACGTGTTTACTAATACTAAAAAACGGTTTCGACCAAACTACGACAACCATCTTTACAGCTATACCACGGACATTGCACACACATGATAGAAGTAATAGGTACCTGGTTTGTTCTCCAACATGACTTTTCTATATTACTAGTGATGATGTAGTTATCATAAGAACCTACTATGCCCAAGATGGCGGTTTCGGACCTCGACAGTTGGCGGTATTTTTTTATTTAAAGTGAATATAAAATCCCTGACTATACCGTCATTCAGAAGTAACGTAAAACAGGAGTCCCGAGGGTGTCAGATACACGTTAAAGATCCCTATCCTAATTATTGTATAGGCAAAATTTAGGATTCCAACTATAGGATCGTCCGATTAGCCAGCCATAGCTGCATAAAGTGACGTTAAATGAATAAATAAATACACACAAGACTTTACAAAAATGTTCCTTGTATCATTATTAATCCTGGTAGAATCACGGTTTTCTAAATTTATTATTTATGGAAGTTTAGCGTTGTAGACTGTCTTATATTTCTTCAGGTTATGGAACGTTATACGTTATTTATATAACGTATATCGGACGATACAAATGGCTGACCAGGAAGTGATTATTCGAGAGATATGTCCTATCCGATGCGTTGCGTAATCGTGCGAGTGTGAACCTTTTTTTATCGTTCCCCTTTGGATTTCATGGGACTGTTTGTCGCGTATCGCGCTTCAGAGTGAACGCGGCCTAAAAGTTGAAAAAAAGTAGTCTGTTTTAACTTATTAAAAATTAGGTCAAGATATTCAGATAAGTATACTGAGTATTATTGTTTCTAAGCCAACGGTTATGCAGGGAGGCGAATTAGCTGATATCACGCTCAACCAACAGAATTCCTCCCTAATCAGAATATACTATGGAGGCTGGATGAACCCCAGGAGGGTTTCTACATTCCATAGAGTATCTGATATATGCCTAATATATAGTAGTAATCATTGGTCCTATCTATTTTAGCCGTCATTTAAAGAAATAACAATAATGGTATATTTAATGTATTTATGTAAATATAATATAATTTTGGGGTGTATAATATTATTAAACGTAACAACAATAAGGCTTAGTGGGCCCGAAGGTTCGATGCCAATACCACCAACCTCTACTTTCTTTCTTGCATGGGTCACAACTCAAACCCAAATCAGCCAGATCAATCTTCACACAATCCTCCCACCTACGCTTCAGTCTACCCCTCAGACGTTTACAAGTCGGCACAGCGATTATTAGTTTATTCCGTTCGTTACTTCCTCCTTAATTTCGTTTTCTGTAGTTACCATAGACTTTAAGTACCTAAACTTCTCGACATGTTCAAGCATATACCCTTCTAAAACAATATCTTCAAAATCTCCCCTGTAATATAAAACATATATTTACACAAAATTATTAAATTTAACATAAATTTTCATCATTGAAGAAGAAAGGAAGTCAAATTAAAAAAGTGTTGTTCAATGGCGCCACCTGTGTTTGAATTGTGCCACTAATCCCCGTCACCTGTTGCGAAAATATTTGCCCCGAAACTTTGCTTTAATACTTTATTCATCCTCTGACGGCTAGATTTAATTAGTCATGTATAATAAATCAGTTAACTACCCGGAGCGAATTGTCAATAAGTCGTATATCATATACAAGGATACTGTTTAAATAATAATATGCATCGATAAGCATGAATATATCATGAAGGTTACTTATGAGAAAGTTCAGTAAATATGGACAACCGTTTTTAAAATATTTAAGTCTTTGTTTTGTTTAAATTTTCATCAACCTACCTTATTATTATTTTTATTATATAAGTAAAAAATGAATAAACTAAATAGAAAAAGTAAATTACTACTTCATTTAATATACCTGATTAGTTTTTACTGAATTATGCTTCTTATTTATCTTAAATTCATTATAAAAATAAAATACCTTACTCTCTATTTACTTCAGTCATTTTACTAAAGACAGCTTTTAAACGTAAACATTAATGGTAAGATAATTAAATACCATATATTTTAATATGATTGGTGTTTATTATATTATACTCGGATGCATAGAAATTAATTGGTGAATGTACAATATAATTATTATTGTAACTACCTCTCTATTATATAAAAACGCTATTAGTGAGAGAGAGAGAAGAAAACACTTTATTGAAGCATTACAATCTGCCTGTTGTGGGCAATAAGTAATGGTCCTATGTAGCTTACAATCATTCCATAAAAAAATCAATGATATAAACGAAATAAATGCATAAATAAATATATACAAGCGAAAAAATATATACAAAAATAAAGTAAAAAAAAAAATATATATATAAAAAATAGAAAAATATAATAATAATAAAGAAAACATAAAAGAAATATACTGTACACATTCATACTCTATTTACAATTTGCCTGGGGTCCCCGAACTGAGCTTCTTCCTCGTGAATGAGAGCAAAGCAGGAGTCCGGGAGGCCCCAGCCCCCTTTCCCAGCCGCGTCACTGGCATTAAACGCCAATGGAAGCTGGTTACGCTATTAGTGATGTAATATTTTATAGTCGTTACCTAGTAACGGGTCAGTTAAATTATAAATAATTAAAAAATGGCAAATTACAAAGCTACTGTTCCTGATTTATTTAAAATAACAAAATATAGCAGAGTCTTTAAAGTCTATTTTTATCCTCAAATATTTTAAACAAGCCTAAAATAGAAATAAAATGTAATTTTTACTTTTTTTATTTTTATTAAGAACGTTTAGTTACACGAAATATTTTTCTAGTTCTAAACATTAGAAAAAAAAATGAAATTCATCAGTTTTATATTCGAAACACTTATCACTCAAAAATACCGAACTCTTAAAAATATTATCAACGCTGACCCGACTGGTATACGTCGGTTGGGTAGACCGAGGCGTAGGTGGGAGAATTGCGTGGAAATAAACACTACAGATATGGGTTTCAATAGTAATTTAAGTATAGTAATCTATGAGATATGTAAAAAAGTTATTACACCTTTGTTTTTATAATTATCTTATAATTAAACGTATTTTGGTACATGTTCCTTAGGTTGTTGCTTCAAATTGATTTTCGTCAAATTTTAACAGTTTATTTGTATAATTTTTAATAATTTCCAAAAATACAAGTCCAATTATACAAAGAGAATATAATTATGGGAAATGTGTATACTTCGGTAATCACTTCATCTAGAAATGAACATTTCAACAAACATATATCATCTATAATTTTAAATATTTTATTTGAAAAGAAAAGATATAACTAGGACCGGGACTCGAACCCGGGTCTCCCGCCTATCCTCGTGACCTTCTAAGTTAAACTTTTTATTTGAGTGCTACCACCGGGTAGTTTATCTACTTGCCTTTATGTCGGGAAATGATTTATGTTTCATTATATTTACTGGATGCATTCTGTATACAGTTGTAAATTTCAATAAATATATTTAAAAAAAAATTAAAAAATCAGGAAAGACATATCTGATATTCCATTTCCATGATATGATGATAATAACTTTTTTTTTAAGTGAACACTTCTTTAGCCGCGTTTAGTGACTTTTGATAGAGGGTAAACATGTTGGTTCTCGTCAGGAACATGCTCGAGACTGGTGACACCTAGTGGCCCGTGAATGAGTTATACGATTACTTAATCAAATTAAGTTTAAACGTTAGAACACTATTGATATAAAAACGATTATAATTATCTAAAAAGTCGTTTAATAACTACCAGAGAGAGAGAAATGCTTTATTTTTTCAGCAGTGCTGTCCAAGTACATTGGATTGCCAGCATACTCATCAATCCATATTGGAGATACTGCTCATTAAAATTTTAAATTTATGAATATTCGTTTAACTTAAAATATCAATAAATGTTTGAATTTTGCGTTTCCCCTAAAATTATGTTATTTTTTAATAAAGTCATATTTTGAGTTGCATCATGTTTGAATCTGAAGTTTTATTGGAATAATGACATAAGTTAAAAAGTTTCAAGCTTTTAAACATTTTCTAATGATTAATAAAAGAATTTTACCAATGCCCAGATTTTTATTTTCTTAACTAACTATGCAACTTTCAAATACCTTTAATGAAAAAATAGGTTTTTTGAGTTATGTTGTTCTTCTGAAGGAGCGTTATGCTATCTGTGGCCTATCATTAGTTAGTTTAGTAGCTATATAAATAAATCTTAATTAACTTAAATGATTCTCTGCTATTCGTATCTCATCAATAGCAATCACGGACTAATATTACACACACACGGTTTGTGGGAAGAGTCTCTTCGTTAATCGTTTCCTTTCTAGTAGACGGGATACGTGGATTTAATATTACCAACACAGAGTTTCTTTTCAGGTCGTAGGTAATGGTCGGTTATTTTCATTGTAACGGCGGCAATAAGCAGACGTATTGGAGGAGCTATGGATTTTAGAAATTGTCGGGGACACAATGGGACAGGTATTGATGCGAACCCCAATGCCGGCTCTTCATTCATCTTAATCCCACTCTCCGGTCATTAGCGGCGAATTCTTCATCCGTCTATATTTTATGTGTTGGTAGCACTTGGTAATCGTCCACATCTCTCTGTTTCTATTTGAGCTTTCTGCGGAATCATTAATCTGTGCCAGTCGCATGATGTGTTAATTGTGCAATTAATATATTTCTATCCAGATATCAAAATAACACTAAACTATATCCCTTCTATCGAGTCAGTATAATAGTATTCTTTTGGAAAAACTGTATTTCATAGTTTAATAACAATAAATATCGGATAGTATTAGTTGACCTTATATATTTGAGGGAGAAATTGGTCCGGGTGGAGGGCAGAAAAAATTCTCTTTAATAAGGAGAAATATTTATTTTAAAGCCAACGTTTCGACCCACATTGCAGGGCATCTTCAGGGCTTATAATGGGATCGAACGTTGTTAATTGACTACACAACAATGTATTCGAAATCACTTTTTTTTTAAATTAACTGTTAACCCTTGACCCCATTATAGGGCTGTGGTTGAAATTGTATTGGTTGAAGCTTTTTCAGGAACGACATATCTGATATTCCATTTCCGACATGCTTTACTTTTTTTATTAAGTCATATTTTGAGTTGTATTATGTTTGGAATTTTAAATTTTTATGGGAATAATGACATGAGTAAAAATCGAAAAAGTTTCAAGCGTTTCAAATTTTTCCAACGGTTAGTGAAATAATTAAAATACAATCATTACAGAAGGAATGCTTGTGTTTACCAATAATTATTTAAATATTATTTTTTTATCTCACATGGAAGTTTCAAATACTTAATTAAAATTAATTAGGTTTAGGAAAAATTAGTCTTTTTGAGTTATTACATTGCTCTTATACTAATCCTCAGAATTTTATGGAGTCTATTGTACAATAAACATAGTTTGTCTCGTTTAATATTTGTTTTACTACTATTTCTATTATGTTTTTGTTTTTTTGTATTGATAAACGCATTAAATTTTCTTCCTAGATATTGAGTTTTTATTTATTTTTGAGACAAACTGAATATGGAAAAATTGAAACATAATTATAAATAATTATGTTACTCCTAGTTACGAAGTGGGAAGCTCAATTTGTACAGTTGTACTGAATATTCCCGGTTCGAATTACGCTGAGCCAAATAAGTTTTTAAGGCGTTAACAGCTATGGACCCTGTGAGATCTGTAGACACTCTTAGGCTCATCCAGCCTTTCTGAAGTGGGTACGCTTAATTGGGGGAAACCTTTCGGTCGAGTGTGGCCTCGATATACAAATAACGTTCCTGCACAATCTTTGTGGAAGGAACAGTACCATGAATTAAACCCTAGAACTTTCACTGTTTGTAGTGGTCTTTTTTTTAGTTACTAAAAGGTCGAAAGGTTTAGTGAATTCGGAAGCAAAGTGCCTTTCTTATCTCCGTCGAACTCAGAACTCAAATAATTACTTCTTTTTAATAATTATTGGCCACATTTGTAAATTAAATTAATTACATTACTTTTTTCATTCACTTACGCTTCGGTCCTTCATTAGGGGCATAAACATTCTAGTGGTTAATTCGTTGTCTATACCGACACTTTACATGCCTGTACCATTTTTTTAATTCGTGATGGTGTAGCATATGTTAGTATCATAGATATTTTTAGTCAAAGTGGACCTTGTGGAATGCCACTTTCGTACTGACATACCATTTTTTTTATACAAATTTTACTCATATTCTCCTGTATTTCCTATCATATCTCAATTCCGATTCAACAGGATACTCCATGTCAGATACAATTACTTGACTATCCTTTAACATGGAGTAAATTGGACATCCTAAGGATCGGGGAAGAGATATCTTGAACCGGCGCCATTAGCCGAAGGATAAATCTGTTGGGTCAAGCTTCATTACATAAACGTCCGTAGTGGCCAACTCAAACTGGCGGGTAACATTTAAAATAATGAGCCTGTGATTTGGCCCTTTGCCCCAGGTGGAAAATATTACAAACAAATTTCTCTTATATTTTTAGTAACGATCAATAGTAGAGGTAGAAAAACGAAGTTTTAATTTATTTGTCTATGTTTGAGTGGACCGAAATGTTGATTGATGGGTTTAGAATTTACTAATGCAGGAATATTCAATTCTAGGTTCAGTACAGGGTATATAAAAACCATAATGACCAGCGAAGGATTTTGGGTTCAGTATCTGCTTGAGTCTGTATTGTTTTTTAGGACAACGTTTGTGCAGGGATGTGAATTGTCCGAGGTCAATTAGGCTTTCGTCCCAATTAGAGGTACCCACTTAATAGAGACTTCAGATTCCACAGGATCAACCTCCGGCTATTAAAAGATTAAATAAATTGTCTGCCACAGCAGGATTTAAATCCACAACCTTCAGCATAGCAACTCAGCAACCTACATTCTGAGCCTCACCCCTCAAAAATGGTATAGACTTCACTTTTTCTAAGCCAACGGTTGTGCAGGAATGTGAATTGTCCGAGATCACTCTCAATCGCCTGGTTTTCACCCCAATAAATGGTACTATAGTGGCTGTGTGAAACTCAAATCCTACAGAATCCACCCCCCCCCCTCCGGCTATTAACAGATCTAGTCGATTATCTGGCACAAACGGATTTAAATGCGGGATCTTCAGGATAGCAACTCAGCCATGCACACTCTTTACCACCCCCATTCCAAATGGTATAGACCTTACCGTTTCTTAGCCAACGGTTGTGCAGCGAGGTGATTTGACCGAGAGCACAATCATCCTCCAGATTTTCCTGCAAATTATTGATAACCATTTTACTGGTAACATATGATAAGTACATTATTTGTTTATAAACATTCTAATGGTCTTTAAGAATTCTGGATTAAACAAAAAAGTATTGTTTCCACTTTTTTTCACCTAGACCTGATAATGAAAAAATATTTTCTGAAATGTCTTATTTCTTTTAATATTTATTATTAAAACAATATTTGTCTATTACATATTTCCTCTCTAACATTAAATATTTTCTTTCGGTCGTGAACAGTTTTAAGAATAAATTCGAAAATCTTAAAAAATTATATACTGTTCGGTCATAGTTTCAGTATATAGTAGAGACCGTTCTGTTTATTAGCCAATGGTTTTGGAGGGAGGCAGATTTGGTTGTCAACTGCGGATTTCGGGTACCCATTTTCTTTGAAGCTGTAGGAATTCAGAGTGAGCCCTACAAAGGTCTAAATATCCTTCCTAGTCGATCTGTAGCTATTAAAAGGAAATTTGAAAACCCAGAACCCACAGTAACTCAGCGATTTACACACTGATCTACTTCGTACCTCATTTTTTCTTTTTCATATTGTAATAAAAATTCTACTCAACTACTCCCGCGTCCAAATTTCCAATTATGTCGGCCAATTATGCTGGTTGGACAGGTATTATTATTATTTAATTATTCAAATGTTTATTTGACATTAATTTATTAAGTTTGTGTGTGTTTTGATAAGTTATTTTCTCAAAAACAGCCTATAACTACAAGGTCGCTTACCCCATAAAGATTCGATGAGAATAAACCTCTATCAATTGTGAGTCATGCGTCACAAACTGGATTAGGGTTTTGTCTAATGGAGCGAAATAAGCCTGTATCTTCCCCTCGAGGCAAAAAAGGGGAGATTAACTTCGCGCAAATAGAATTGACGATACTTGAAAAGTCCATTATTTATCGATACTCAAAAATGAATACTTAAGAACTCTTTGTTTAAAAAAAAAATAATGTTGGTATATTCTCTTCGACTCGACCCGATAATGCGAAAAATTTTCTGCAATGCCTTCTTTTATTATAATTTTCTATAACGTTTAATATTTTATTTATTTATATTCAAAAAAGAAGGTTTACAAATTTTGCAGTTTTGTAAAATAATATTAAGGCTTAGCGAACACGAAGGTTCGATGCCGATACCACCAATTTCTGCTTACAAGCTTCTCTCAACGGACTACTACTCAAAACGCCAGATCATTGTTAGTATAATCCTCCCACCTATGCCTCGGTCTACCCCCCCTAACCAGTCAGCACATCTGTAATGAAGAGTTATAAGGATGATGTTAAGAGTTTTTTAATTCTGATTTTTAGATTTCGAAACAAAAGATGGAAACTTATTAATGTCGAGAGCGAATAATATAATTATAGAATTATATTATTATTAATTATTTTAAAAATTAATTATTACTTAAGTAATTTTGCTGTTTTCTCTTTTTCTCGACCGGATAATGGATAAACATTTTTTGAAATATCTTATTTATTTATTATTTATTCTGAAATGTCTCATTCTTCATTTCTTTTCTGTTTTCTAAAATGTTTTATTTTCTGTATTGTTACTCAAAAGTGAATATTTATGAATACTGTATTTAAAAAATAATATTTAAGGTAATTTTTATTCGCTTTGACGCGATAATGGATAAATAGTTTCTGAAATGTCTTGTTGTTGTTTTTTTTTTACGTTTTGTAGCCCACTGTGGAAATCTCGTGTTAGCACTATCATTAATTAAATAGTGTGATTTATATAGGTAATATCAGTATTTAATAAGCCTGCATTGCAGATATAAATTTTTTATTTATTTATTTATTTCTTGTTTAATTTGCTACGTTTCACAATATAAAAATGCTGTACCAATAGACCAGTCTCAAATTAAAAACAATAGTACAAATTTAAATATATCTGTGGAGAATCATAATTTACATTTGAAAGATGAAAGAAAAAAATGTATAAAAAACTTCCAACAGAGAGAAAAAAATTAATAATAATAAAATAAACAAAAATTATAATTATGCATTCTAAATAGTAAATTATTTATTTATTATTATTATTATAATTATTTTGGTTTAGAACATGTTGTTGAATTTTTCTTTGCCAACGTTTCGCCAGACATACTGCTAGCTTCTTCAAGGCTGGATCGAGAATGAAGACGCTCCGGTAATTCGTGGCTTTATATAGCAGTCGCTTTATATATAGTTACCGGAGCGTCTTCATTCTCGATCCAGCCTTGAAGAAGCTAGCAGTATGTCTGGCGAAACGTTGGCGAAGAAAAATTCAACAACATGGTCTAAACCAGAAACCACCGAAGTTTTGTGTATAAATAATGGCCGTGGAAAGAATATTTTTTGTATAGTTTCCAATATTTTTTATAAGTGGGTTTTTATTGTTTTTACACTTTTAAAAAATTGTTTACATAGTTTGTTGATAAATTTTTTAATGTAAGGTATACTTAATTCTTTATGCATAATTTTAACTTTAGTGTGATATGCATAATTTCCAGCAATTCTAAGACATTGGTTTTGGAATATTTGTAATTTTTTGTAATTAGTTTTAGACATGTAACTAAATATTAGGCATGCGTATGTTAGTATAGGCTGTAAGCAGGCTTTATAGAATAATAACTTATTATCTGTGCTTAATTTGGAATTTCTATTAAAGTAAGGATATAGTGTGGAAAGTAAAAGTTAACCTTTTGTCCATGTTAAGCCCTAAGTATTTAATATGCGTTGTCCAAGGTACAGAAGTTCTGTTTATCTTCAATTGGGGGATATTATCCGGTCGTCTCATGGTCAATAATATAGCTTGGATTTTATCCTGATTTATTGTAATTTTCCATTTATTGTAGAATCTCTCTATTTTTTTTAGAGCTGTAGTCAGTCTATTTGTAATTGTTTCTGTTCTATAACTGGAAGTATAAGAAACTGTATCATCTGGAAATAGGGATTTTTGTACTATGAATGTATTCGGTATATCATTAATATAAAAACTTGTCGTTGCGTTGTCGATAAAACCCCGCCCTGAGGGAGTCCGGCAGTAAGTGTACGTACTGTGGAGTAGTGGCCTTCTTTAGATACTTTAATTGTGCGGTTTGCTAAGTATGATTTAATTAGGAGGCTATTAGATATGGGAGGGAAATTATATAGAGTCGGTTTGAATATTAGCCCGTTATGCCAGATACTGTCGAAAGCTCTTTGCACGTCGAGAATTACCATACCCGTATGTTGTTTATTATTAAACCCCTCTGTGATGTGGTCGGTCAGTCTGCCTAGTTGTGCTATAGCAGAATGCTGGTGTCTGAAACCAAATTGTCCATTTATAAAGATTTTATTATTTTTTATAAATTTATTTAATCTTTGATATATTATTTTTTCTGCTATTTTGCCTATAACGCATAATAAGCTAATTGGCCTGTAGTTTTCTACAAGTTTCTTATCCTTGTTAGGTTTGGGAATTGCTTTAGTTATAGCCATTTTCCATATCTGTGGGTAGTATTTTAATTTTAACATTAAATTTACCAAATGTACTAGTCTTGTGATTCATGCCGGTGGTAGCTTTTTTAAATATATTGGAAATATTGCGTCATTACCCGGTGTTTTTTTCGTATTTTTATAGTAATTTTTTTTAGAATTTTGTATATTTATGAATAGTTGCACAGTGCATTTTGGGGGGTATCAATATTTTGTTTTAATTTCCTTTTCACTTCTCTATTTATTCTTATGGCATGGCTGTTGGTTCCTAAATTGCTTATTTTGATTGCTTATTTTTATTAAATGGTCCACTATCAAATTTGCTTTCCCAGAAGCAGAAAATTCAGTACTATTTGAATAAGTGATAGGTGGATGTGGATAGTGATGTGCTTTGCCTTTTTTAAAAATTCTGTGTATCCTCCAGAGTTTATCGGTTGTTTCGACTTTATTGAGCTTTTCGTTCCATTGTTTGTTCGCCTGATTAAATAATATTTTGTTTATTATTTTAGACAAATATATTTCAATTTTTTTTAATGTTTTGATTAGGCATTGGTGGTGCTTACGTCTGAATATATTCTTTAGTTTAATTAAAAAATGTATGTAGGGATTTTTGTCGATGCTATTTCTTCTAATGTTGTATTGGTCAAATGATTGTTGTGTAGATTCGGCTATTGATGATGGTATACTATTTTGAAAATGTTCTATTGCTTTTTCTATTTAAATTATATATTTTTATTTTTGTTTCAACTTCTGACATAATGTGATGATTGGCATAACGAACGGGGTTTTTATCACAAGATGAAATCCAAACCGATCAAATACTGGCTATTTTTACATCGAAAATGAAATATCACGGTTTTTAAAACACTTAAAATGAAAAAAAAAATAGACATACTATCACTACAAACACTAGCGCGCGCTCACTATTTTTTTTTAATGAATAATCTGAAAATCAATATTGCCCTTATTTTTTCAATTTAAGTCATTACCTAAAGCACTCTTGGCCTCAATGTTTTGGAAAAAAAAACATTCAGTTTTTTTCTCTCTTCAAAGGACTCACAGAAAGTCTAATGCTGTGATCTAATTAATTTAGTAATTAAAATTTTTAATAATCACGGTGAATTCAAAGTTTTGTTATTTCTTTTTTTTTAAAGGATTTTAGCAATGAAATGTAATTAAAATTTTCTTTTTTAATCCTCTAACACTGACTGATGAGTAGAAACGAAATCCTAGGCATTATTAGTTTCAGATATGAAGGCTACTATACAGCCTCTTGATATATACATATCTATTTATTATTATCATTATGGTATATTTATTATACCAATGGCTTATTATCATACTTTTCAACTATCGGTAAAACTCTAGCCTAGAAAATAAAATAAGGAAAATTCATGTTTATAAGTTTGTTTTTTATAGGATATTGCCCATAATAAAATTTAAACCATTAAGATATTTCAACATTTAAAAAATGAAATCTGAAAATCTTTAAAATTATCAGAAGTTTATATGGGGCTTTATTTGCAAGAACCAAGTTCATATAGTACACATATATTTTTTAATTAATTTTCTAAACACATTTCATGCAGTAATAAGTAATATGCAGTGTCTTCAACATTGTTTTTTAGTTGTAAAGTAATCGTATTTTTTCTCTACTTCATCTTTTTATTGCAACTCTATAATAATATTCCTTCCTTTTTATTCTTATGTATTTTGTGATTTTATGTGCTTATTTTTATATTTATTGAATGGACTTCAAAAACCTGAAAAATGTAAATATATATAATATAAAAACAAATAAAAAAATATAATTAGGTCCTCGGACTGTAATACTATATCATAACAATTGAGAAAATACCCAGAATTATTTTTTTTTATTTTCCAGTGTTAGAGCTGAAATTGAATACAAAAAATATATAAACATATTATAAATATTGCATAATGATACCAATACTTATTCATATACAATAGCAAGTCCATTCAGTATTCAACAATATGTAGATGACATGTATTCGGATCTAATTGTGAGATTCCGAGAATCATCAGTAATTAGGAGGTTAATAATAATTAGTTAGGACAAATATCGGATTTCTGGTACGCAATAGAGCTTGAAAATTATAATCGATGCTGGACAATGCTTCGGGGATTGGGGATTGAATTATTTGATATTTCACAGGTGATCGTATATTTCTCAGAATGCTTAGTTTGTACAATAAGTAGTTAAGATACGTGTTATAGTTAAGATACACGTATAAACAGTAGTCGGGTAATATCTATAGCTCTCGGAAATGTCTCGTTTAACTGTCGTTGATGACCAATGTTCTGCAAAACAATAACAGACAAACTGATAATGAAAACCCTTCAGGTGAGTCGTCCAAAATAATTAAAATTAATAGTCAAGCTGAAAGGAGACGTCTTTCACTTTTGTTACGTTCTATTTCTGTACTGACGCGTCCTAAAATACACAGGACTGCATCCCCTTCTTGGTGTCTATCGTTGGACGTGGTTTTGCTTCATATCATATATCTGTTCTCTTTATATCTTGTACACTATCGTATCAATAAAACTCGTTTAGTGACGTCCTTTTATAGTCCTCATAAACGGTAGTGCAGGTCAGAAATCGTACATCCATTTACGACATTGGTGTAACGAAACTTGAATGAAGAGATGTGAATAGAAACTCCGAAAATAGAAGATGATACGTAAAGAAATATGAGATTATTTATTTATTTTTTTTTATCGGAACGTGCTCCTAATAACCTGGGTCCTCGCCCAAGAAATTTAATAGCAATAATATATGAGCGAGACTGATTTGAAATAATATTCTGAGTTGATTCATGTTATGCCCCTTCTTAACTAGATCGCTCAATGACTGTTTATGAATGTAAAATATTATTTAGACAATTTTTTAATTAATTAACTTAATATATATCAATATAAGGTTCTGCCTCTATTTGATAAGTCTTTTTGAATTGTTGATATGAGATATGCAGCACTTTGTCTTCGTGATTTTTGTTGTCCTGATGATGTCTTATTCATTAAATGACGTTGACTTGTTTGTTTCTTTTAATATTTTAGAGACTTAAGGCTTTTTTGAATTGTAATTCAACGTATAATTAATGTCTCTCTTTGATTTTTTATTTCATTTTTATCCATTTAATCTGAATCTATTTAACCTCACTTATAAAATCTGTAAAACAACTATAGCTGGATTGTTAAAGTTAACAGTAATAATACCTAGAGGTTCGAATACGGCATGGTATTTTTTTTTTAAAGATACCTCTTTCCAATAAATCACGCCAGGATAAAATATCTACTGAATTAGTTCTTACACTATCCTCTCACTTAAGTTTCGGTCTTCAGATTTGGCATTCACATACTTTTTTCAAAGTACTGCAAATAAAACCAACATCTTTTCTATAATGATAACCACATTAGTTACATAAAATATATTAATACAAGAAATAGTTGATTAATCAAAAGACGTTTTTTACAATTTCTTGTTTTAATCCGTAAAACAGTATGGCGAGTTAAAAATATGATAATATACAGAGTAATTAAAAAAAATTATTGTTTTGTACTTTCGATCGCTGATAAAAAATATATTTTAGTGCGTTTGCAACGGGTTCGTATCCGGCTGTGGCAGATAAATTATTTAATATCTTAACTGCCATTGATGGATCTGCATACACTCCTGGGCCCCACCTAACCTCCATAGAATATGTACCCTTAATTGGAGGTAAAACACCTCCATGGACGATCGTTGGCTCAGCCTGTTGCCATGAAATGGAGTGTAAGTTTTTTGTTTGTTTTATAAATACTCTGGGAATGTTGTTGATAGTTGATAATATTATGTAGATTAATTGATCATGGTGACAGCATCCAATCCTCTCACTATACGATCCTTGAACATTATGCTCCCCTTGACAGAGATTTGCCCGTTGAGAGAATAAGACTCCTAAGCCAAATTAGAGTTTCCCCCAGTAAACAAATAGTTGTTTACTACAATAAAAATACCCACAGAATTAATACTGAAGGCAATTGTCCTCTATGCTTAAATGAATCACATGAAGATTTAAACCACATCCTTTTCGACTTTCCATTTTATACAGAACCCAGAAAGAAATATATTAGTTCACACAATTACAATATTTATACAAAACTTGAACCCTAAACAAAACAATGATATTATTAATCTCTGTAACTTCCTATATAAAGCTCTAAGTATTAGAACAGCTCTGACCTATTGATTTATATACGTTTGCTTACCCACGTATAATAAACTTTTGAATTATATAAGTTTTATTTCAAGAATTTTCCATATTTTGATGTAGAGTTGACCCATGGTCATATTTTTGATTTTACTATCATTACAATGTTTAGTATCATAAAACTTATCTACTTTCTTTTTCGGTATGTTTACTATTCTTTTATTTTTATGTGCTATTACTTTTATTAAACTTCTAACCAAACTCACTGTATGTTCACTATTTTGTTATTTTTATGTACTATTATTTTTGTAAAACTTCTAACCAAACTCTCTCTGTATTTTAATATTGTAAAAATCATAAATAAATAAAAAAAAAAAATGTAAATATTTGCAGCATTTTTCTTGATGTTTATTTGACAGTTCGAAACGTAGGAAGAGTAGAAATATAATAATATAAAAATATTATATATATAAAAAAAAATCCATTACAGGCTATGATGGGTCATAAATTCAGTGTATGATAGAGACTTAACTGTTTCTAAGACAACAGTTGTGAAGGTAGGTGAGATGTCGGAGACCATGCTCAACCGCCAGGTTTTTCTCCCAATTAAGATGATCCACTTTATAGAGGCTGGGTCTGCACCAGTCTGCAGATTATATCCTTGGGTGTTTACAGGTTAGATAATTTATCTGCTATAGCCTGATTCGAACCCGTAACCTTCAGAATAGCAACTCTGAACTCCACACACTGAAATAAAGCATGTATGTATTTTTTTTTTTTTTTTTGAGGATACCACAGATGCCCGCAGTCAATTCGTTAACAACTTCGAACGTACCGCATTCTATCCCTTTTTAAAATGGGAATTATTCATTAGTTTGGTAAAAATTTACATACTTGTGAATTATTTTCGTGTTGATATTCCACGGAGGCATTACGAACTTTGTCAAATGACTATCTGAGTCAAGCCCCCACCAAGCCCCTGCTCCTAGAACTTAGAAGGTCTAGTCAAGTTACGAGTCCCCTCTGTGTTTCATAATTTTAAACTTACTCTATTCCGCTTTGAAATAGCTTACGGGATAGCGTTTTCAAACCGTACTTCTAAAACGCAATTATTTATATTTCCTACTTAAAAAAAAATATTGTGGTATTGCCAAGTATAAATCGAATTATAGGGGCGACTGCTTAACTATGATTAATCGGTAGAATAGTTATTAAGGGTGCGAGGGAGGATCTGCTATAGCAATCGTATATCGGTTACGATAAACTTAGGGACTTAAACAATGGTGATTTGGTTGAAATCGCGCTTAGCTGCTAGGTTTTCCCCTCGATTAAAAATAATAAAGTCCTTATTTATTCTAGGAGTCCCATTATAATAACAATACAGATAATAATATATGAACTAATATGTCTTAGAGTAGAATATAATTAAGTTTTTTTAATAGATAATTAATACATGAAAAAAAAATTGCTAGTTAACTCCAACAACTATAGCGAGGGCACATACATACGCTTACCTTCAGCGCAGCAACTCAATGCCCTACACAATGAACTTCCCCGGTCCCCTTTCCGTTATTATAATGCTAAACGTATTATATAAACGTATAATAAAATCTTGAATAATATTAGTTGACCTTAAATATATTTCATTAATAGGATTACAAAATGAATTCCGTGCTATGGGATCTGGAAGAAGAAAATTGGTGTAGCAATATATCTATCTCTAAATGAAAATTCAACTTGCCGATCGTTCATATTTTCTTGGATTTTATTATTGGAGGAAGAAAATGGTCTGGGTAGAAGTCTAAAATCTCTTAAGTAGGGAGAACTGTTTATTGGAGAGCCAATCAATTTCCATCCGCCAATCAATTCGATCCGCATTGGCGTTCTTCTTCAGGGCTAAATATGCAAAATACAGGCAATTAAAATTGTATTTGGTAAATATTAAAAATAAATATAGACATCAAGGTATCCGAGTGATAAAACATAAAGATGGGGGAGGGACCTTTAGATACAAGTACAAAGCTTGAGAATAGAATATAGCAAACAAAATCTTTATCCTGGGAAATGTCCTTTAAGAATAGAGGATGGAAATAGTTGGGTAGTGCAGTCGAAAAAACACCAAATAAGCCAAGACTTATTTTTTATTTGGGCCGACGTTTCGACCTACTTTGTTGAGGGCTATGAGAGAAAAAACAAACAAAACAAAAATAACTATAAAAAACATTGCAGTACCAAGAATATAATAACATATAGAGTAATAGAGATGTAAAAAATAGTGATGGATATATTATTAAAGATAATGAATAAAAAAAATTACAGAATAAATGTAGAGAAGGGTGATAATGTAAACAAAATACAAATAGAAAGAAAAATGAGAAGGTAAACCGAAAGATACAAAATGATAAAGCCAGTGGTCTAGTGTAACAAACTACTTAACCCAAGATCGCGGGTTCGGAGCCCGGCAGGTGGCCCTAGGATTTTTTTAAGGGAGTAAACAATCCTTAGTTACGCCGTCCTTCGGAAGGGACGTTAAATGGGGGTCCCGAGCCTGTACGATGTCAGGTACTCGTTAAAAATCCCTATCCTAATTAAACCTGGATAGGCAAAATTTAGAGCTCCCAAAGTAGCATCGTCCGATTAGCCATAGCAGCATAAAGTGACGCTAAATGAACAAACAACAACAAAATGATAAAGTATAAATATAAAAAGGTGAGATATATAAGTATGGATTTGTGCCTTAAGAATAATAATGTTGTTAAGAATTACAATAAAAAAAAAAATCATGAGCCAGAAACACACATAATAAAATAGTCAGTTAAACACGTAGATATATAAATAAAAAAAAACGGAAAAAAATACAGCTAATAAAAAACTCTAGGGGGGTTCTTGGGTTCATTACATGTTAAAGACTGTACTTATAAAAGTGCCGAATTCTTAAAAATTCTTAGATACTTCTTATATATTATTAGAAACTGTTCCATTTCTTGGACAAATGGTGTGCAAGGAGGTGATTTGTCCTATATCATGCTGAACCACCTAATTTTGGGTACCTACTTTTTAGAGGCTGGATGAGCCCCAGAGGATCCTCGATTTCATAGGATCCATCTCCGCCTGCTAACATATCAAATAAAAATCTGTCGGCAAGCAGGATTTGAACCAGGGACCTTCTGCATGGCAACTCAGCGCTCTACCACTGAGCCACTCCGCTTCATAATATGTTGATTCACGGAATCATCGGAGTGGTAGTGGTTGTTTTGATGATTCATTCTCTCTGTCCTTTCCACTGTTTTATTTCTGCCCCTCCCTCCCATTCTCTGGTCCGGTTCAGTTTCTCTCAAGGCTTATTTATCCGTTATTTCTTCTTTTTTTTTGGCAAAAACTGCAAATTTGTTACGACAGATACTAAATATCACATAGCCGGTCCTCAAAGGATGAACAAAGAGATGAGAGACGACGGTAATTATATGTTTCTCTTAACAATGGGTTTGTTTGTTTCGTTAATCGGGTTGAGAAGGCATTATTTCGGCCTGGCCCTATCTCAATGCTTTTCTTTAAATCACTTGTTTCTCTATGGGATTATTGTAAATGCTAACCACCAAATATTTTTATAATTTTTTTCTCATTCGTTAGTTTTATAATATATTTTATAAAATGAATAAGACGGTCATCATTTTACAGCTTATAACAATACAACTCATGAAGAGTCTTCCTCAACCCCGCCTAGATCCACCCCGAAAGGATCCACCCCGCCTGTCAACAGATTATATAATATCGGCCACAGCCGGATTTTACCCGGTACTTTTGGCACGGCAACTCAGCGCAGTTTTATAATATATAAAAAATAAATAAATATTTAGGCTAGCATAATTTTTTATGTATAATAATTGTGCGAGAGCGAGATTTTCTAACACATCGTCAACAGATTATTTAAAACATTCCCATTCCTTATTCCTGCTTATTGTTGGAGGATTTATGTAATGTGTATGTACACACACACACACACACACACACACACACACACACACACACACACACACACACACACACACACACACACCACACCCACACACACACACACACACACACACACACACACACACACACACACACACACACACACACACACACACACACTCACACACACACACACACACACACACACACACACACACACACACACACACACACACACACACACACACACAATTATTGAGTTTGATAAGTAAAAAAAATTACATTTCAGAAAATTATGAACATTTTTTTTTTTAGATAATGCATTTAGATAAATATGAAAAAAGAAATTTCAGAAAATAATAAAAATAATAACAGTTGGCATTTTAGAAAAAAATTCTATTGTCTGGTTGGGGGGAAGAGAAAAAAATATATACATATATTTTTTATAATCCAAAATTCTTATGTATTTATTATTAAACATCAATTAACAGATATCAACAGATTTCTTGATATTAATTGTTAGATATCAATTTATATAAAATAAAAAAATTATAAAAACAAAAAAAATCATTTCAGAAATTATTTTTCTATTATCGGGCCGACGAGAGAACTGAATTCTTAAATATTAGTTTTTTTATATCAATAAATAAAAAATAATATATTTCAGAAAATAATATTACTATGCAATATTATTACATTACTATTACTTATGTTATATATTATATAATTATATACATTATCAGGTCACATGCGAAGAGAAAATACCATTATCCTTTTTTAAATACAGATTTTTTGGGATCAGTAAGTGGTTGTTACAGGACTGTTTCTAGGAGAACGTTTGTGCAGGGAGGTTATTTGTCCCGAATCATGCTCAATCGCCATATTTCCCCTTAGTAAAGGATACCCACTTAATAGACGCTGGTTCACCCACAGTGTCCATCCCGTGCTGTTAACAGATTAAATAAATTATCTGCCACAGCCGGATTTAAATACGGGACCTTCGTCACGGCAACTCAGCCGATATATAAATGAAAATATCGTAAAAGAGTACAGTTAATAAGTCTTGTTTGGTCGCCATTTAAATTAAGAAACACAATATCTTTTATCTCAGAGCCTTTTATCGCTAAATCGTTCCTGATATCTTACTCCGAAATTACAACGACAATGAATCGGACCCATTTAAACTGGGTCAGGATCCCCGGAATATAGGCGAGGATAATCTTAATCCAGGCCTATATTCCAAGGATTCCGTTTTAAGGAAATATCACCTCATGGTTTAACTTTGAATAGCGAGTAATCTCCAGAGATGGGGGATCAATTCCATCTCTACCTAAATACCCTTAAAAGGAATAATCGGCTTAAAGGGGCTTGCCACTTTGCTTAGAAGTTTTCTTCTAAATACAGTTACCTCTCACTCACTCCTTCCCCACCGCCTTGGCTGTAAACACAAATTACTTCCGGATTTTCAATATTAATGTTCTCTGTATATAATGAGTTTCACACATTTTAGTGATATTTACATGTTTAGATGTATTATCTCTGGTTTGGGAGCGGAGTAGCTCAGTGGTAGAGCCTGGATTCAAATCCAGCTCGCATTTATTTAATTTACCGGAGGTGGATCCTATGGTGTTTAATATCCTCCTGGGGCTCACTCAGCCCCTTTAAATTTGATACTCATTTTACCCACTAAGTTTTACCAAACTAATGAATAATTCCCACTTCAAAAAGGGATAGAATGCGGCATGTTTATGATGTTTTTGTTATACATGCGGTTTGTTTTTAGAAGGGAGTGGGGTAGCTCAGTGTTTAGAATGCTGAAAGTTCCTAGCATCTATAAAATGGGTACCCAAAATAAGGGGGGGAATCTGGCGTTTGAGCGTGATCTAGGACAAATCACTTCCTGCACAACCGTTGTCCAAGCAACAGTAGAGTTGCTATCTAGTACAGAACCCCAGACACTTCATGGGCTGTAGTGGTACATTTGTTTTTTGTTACTATGATAATATAAATAACTTTGGTTATGAGATACATTTTTGATTTTTTCCAATATAAAAATCAAATCTTTCGTTTTCTCTTGTATCGCTTCTTCTTATGTTTCTTTCTGTATATGTACTCCCAGGTTAAATTATTTATTTAATCATTACATTGTTTTCAATATAATATTATATTTCGGTCTTATTCTTAAGGGCGGAGCGGACTGGCTTAGTGGTAGAGCACTGAGTTGCCATGCCGAAAATCCTGGTTCAAATCCCGCTGCTGGTAAGACTCATATTTAGTCTGCTCACCCAGCCTCTTTAAAGTGGGTACTCAAAATGAGGGGGACAATCTGGCGATTGAGCGTGTCCTACCGAAATAGTACCGTCTCTACCATGTACTGAACCCTAGACCGTTCACAGGTTTGGTACGGGTTTTTTCTTATTCTTATCTTATTATTTTTTTATTGTCTGATGAATGTCAAAAATATTAAGATGGGCTTGTAAAGTTGCTGGGCTTAGTAATGAACGAATTCCTAAGGAGTTAATAAGCGCTGTGCCGATTGGGAAGCGTCTGAGGGGTAAACCAAGACGTAGGTGGGACGATTGCGATAAGAATGATATGAAGGATTTGGGTTCTTGGGAGATTAAGGACGGAAGTTTGTTGGCAGAGATTGGTAGTATGGGCATCGAGCCTTCGGATAATCAAAGCCTTAATATTATTTTACAAAACTTATTATTATTTAATATTATTTTTATGTATTTATTATTGTCTAATAACCCCTCTAATATTTTTCGTTCTCTCTATCATTATTTTAATAGTTGTGTAGATAAAATTAGGAATCATAGATACATCCTTTCTTGTAATTTAGGAAATATACGTTTAATAAAATGTAAAATTGTTCTTTTATATATTTAATTAATCATTGTAACAGAAGTTTTTTTTATTGGACGTATACTCGAATTGAATTTACCCAACAGGCTCCTTCTCCTAGTCCATAACTCGCGTGTCCAAGCCAGTACTTCATGGGCCACCGATGTCATTTTTATTTTAACCAAGGGTGGAAAATATGACCACAGACAGAACCCCTTTCCTACATCCTTCCTTGCCTCACAGCTGTGACAAACAACTTTGGCGTATTTTATTCAGCTCGTATTAGTGCTTGTGTTGAACTTGTCAGGCATCTCGTTAGATTTACTGATGCTACAGGCATTCCCAAAATTAATTTTCTCATCAATTAATTCTAACAAAAGATCCTAACGTCCTATTCTATAAGTTGAATAAGGGTTCTTGTCAGTTTACCGTTCATATATAAAGTTTATACGTTTTAATATAAAATTATCAATTATTACGAATTGTATGTATAAATATTTGTTACATATCTTTATATTCATAGCTTTCTCATAGTTTTACAAACGTTTATTTTTTTGTTTGTACAAAAATATCACTACTCTTGTATTCTCTATCAGTTTATTATCAAATTACTTCTTAGTTTAAATTTATCCTTTTATTTATAACAACTATCAATGACAAAGATTAATAATTTTAAGTAAAAATAATTCAAGTAGTTTTATGAAAGAAAATTCTGCATTTATGCCTTGTGGGACTATTTTAATGCAAATGCAACCTAGTTGATATATTTATATCTTTTTAAGAAAAAAAGGTACAAGTTATAATCATTAGATTAAAATACCGAAACGTAAAATTATTTTATATATAATCTACTAGATTTAATTTAATTTATAATGTATAGGGTTGTAACATATGAAATTTCAGTGAATATGTACTTTCAATACACTTCTCCCAACGTGAAACAAGCATTTCTATCCCCGCTCTGTAGAAATTAGGTGTCAAGGAAGAAGCGAAGTCTTGGAAGGCCGATTTCAGGGCATTTTCGTTGTCAATTTTTTTATTTCTTAAAAAATTATCCAAACAACGGAAAAAGTAAAATTCAGTTGGAGAAAGGTCCGGAGAATATGGTGGGTGAGGAAGGACCGATATATTCAGCTCCTGAAAAAAAAAATCGGGTGAACTGCTGGGCCTCGGTTAATTCATGTGGTACCCATATTTCCAGCTTTTTTTGTCTTACCAAGCTCTTTTAGGTGCCTTGAAACAGTCATGGCACTTGCTCCAAGTTGTGAACCTAATTCACGAGTGGTTTGGGAAGTGCCCGCTTCGACCAACTCTTTCAACTTTTCGTTTTCCAACGTAGTCTTCGGTCTAACACGTTCTTTGTTGGTAAGGTCATAATCTCTAGACCCTGTTAGCGTACTCCGATCTTGCTAAAACTTCGGATATCTAATTTTCTGGATAGATTGAACAATTTGGAGGGTTCGGAACGACAAAATTCCGACATTTTTTCCCACCTATATGGTTAGTGGCCACCCTAGTGTAAAGAGCTTAGTTGCAGTGCTAAAGTTTCAAATTTGGCTGTGACAGATAAATTATTTAATCTCTAGATAGCCATGAATGGACCCTGTGGGATCTGATGACACACCCGTGGCATAATCAGCCTCTATGAAGTGGCGGGGGGGAAACCTAACGGTTGAGCGTGATCTAGGACAAATCATCTCCATCCACAACCGTTTGCTTAGAAACATACTATAGAACACTACCATGTACTGAGTCCAATACCCTTCATGGGAAAAAAGAACATCCTTTTTTCTCACCCATTTAGTGGCATTTCAGCCCTTGCCTTAGATGCTCCTTTACGCATCATCACAATTAAAAGTTCTAATACAGCTTTATGGTAAAATCTGACGACCAATGACCTCCCTGTACAACCGTTGCCCTTTAAAGACCACAGTCTCTTCCACGTAATAAACCCGAGACACTTCATTGGTGGTACAGGTTAAATATTATTTAAGCTTCCATGAACTTTATTGATAGAAGTGTTTTTGCTCGTTGGCCTTGTAGGACTTTTTTTTTTTATTGAAAGTTTTATTATTTATTCAATAACAAACAACTTTTTCTCTAAGGGCTGCGTCAATAAAAGTTTCATAACATGTATAATTGCTTCTTAAACGGACATATCAAAGGGTAGATGGGATCCTCTGGAAGGGTTATGATATGAATAAGGGAGGCTACCCCTGGGACTAATCAAAACTTTTGCTAACTGCCTTGCGGGAAGTTTTATTGAAGTAGGGGTGGGTCTCAGCCGGCGAAGGCACTCTTCCTCACCCGACAACATTATAGAGTCCCCAGCCAGTTTTGCCTTTGAGATTTACCTGTTTTTATCAATTTCGTTACCGACTTGAATCAGCTTACCGGTTTTGTTAAGATTTACTGAAATGCTACCAACTTAAACCGATTTTTACATTCACTTACATATTTATAGAGGTTGGGTACAAAACAACGTACTAAAACAACATATGAAGGGTCTTGAGTACGTGATAGAGACTCCGTCCGAGATCACGCTCAACCGCTGGGTTTTCCCCCCCACCTACTTTAATACCTACTTTATTGATACTGGGTGAGCCCTAGAAGGGTCTGCAGATCCTAAGAGTCCATCCGTAACCGTTGATGGATTAAACAATTTTTGTGCCACAAATAATTTTTAGCAATACAAATAAGTAACTGGATGATTTGATCAAATTAATTAAAGTTACTATAATTTATTTTATTTTTATATTATATAATTTTTGAAATGTTTTATTTGAAAAGAAAAGATATGGCCTGGACCGTGACTCGAACCCGGGACCTTCACCTCTCCGTTGTGACGACTCAACCATCTCGGCCGCCCTGGCACGTTTCTCGGCCAGCCATATCCCCTCTTTTCACTTGATCCTACATCTCCGTGTTCTCGCAATTTGCGATGTATACATGGGGAGAATGTTAATTGAACATTATTTTATTTTGGATCTAGTTGACTTTAGGTCGTTCATATTATTATAATTTATTTTATTTTTATATTACATAATTTTTTAAATATTTTTTTGAAAAGAAAAGATAAGGCAAGGATGGTTGAGATGGTTGAGGCGTCACAACGGAGAAGTGAAGGTCCTGGGTTCGAGTCCCGGTCCTGGCCATATCTTTTCTTTTCAAATAAAATATTTAAATAATTAAAATTACATTTGAAAAAAAAGAGAAGCAGTTCCGTTAATCGAAGGTTCGGATAATCGACGCTCCACTGCAATTATATTTCTGAACAAGCAAAAATGTTCTATAAAGATTGTAATTAATTTTTTTTAGTTGCATTTTCTGATGAACGTTAATAAAAAGAACTAATTCGACATTATAATAAACTTGACCCCATTTTTCCCCAAGCAGCTTACATTTTTCCATTTAAATAGACTTTTTCCTTTTCGGTTGTTGCTTTTAAGTTCATTGTTGATTCTTCTTTTTTTTTTTTCTCGCGCTGTAGAAATATTGTTATTAATAACTTCATTAACATCGCCTTTGTTTTATCTACTTCCACTATGCCCTGTATAATAATGGTTTTAAAATGGATAACGAAAAAACAGAATGTTCTGAATTTTCTCAAGTTTTAACGTACCGCCACAGTTAATAATTAACTTCACTATTATATTCCGAAAAGTTTTTTTTTTTTTTTTTACCAAGGGAAATGTTTCCATTCAAACTTTTCCACATCTTAAATAATATGAATTATGAATGAACTTCAAAATTAACCTGAATAAGGTAGTTCCCATTTCTTTGTTTAGGTTTAGTTTGGAGAAACACAAATATATGTTAATTTTTTTATATTCAGTTTTAATTCAAATATAAAATTCACAACGCGGAATTGCTAAGCATGGACCTAGTTAATATAATTGAAATGATAGATTCGTGAAAGTTGAGATGGGTTTGTAAAATTGTTGCGATTAGTTATGAACGAAATACTAAAAAAAAAAAAATAAGCGCTGAGAGGACTGGCAAACGTCCAAGGTATAGGAGGGAGTAGTTGGTGGCATCGGCATCGAGCCTTTGGATTCACAAAACCTTAGCGTTATCATTAAACTTATAAAATATTAAACAACATAATATTATAATTCAGTGATCAAAATTTAATAATAAAAAAATTATATTAATTATATAATAGTCAGCATTCATATTTTTTTCATATATTTATTGATATTTACACCTGTATTACAATAATACATCAAGTAAATAGGGTAATAATGACAAGCAGAGAAAGTACCCACTGGTAGTACTCAAATCACATGTTCAACTAAGATGGTCACGTGGCCATCTTCTTTTCAGACGCCTCGGGGGATTATCGGGAATTGAAGGGGAAGCTAGGTTTGAAAGTAGAGGGTTTGAGTGGGAATGAAGTTTGTTATGAAAGGATAGATAGCGGGTTTGGGGCAAATCAGCAAAAAATGGGACATAAAGGTCGTTATGGATGACTTTATTCTTAACAAAATAAGGAGCATTGAGGATTTTAGGAAGGATTTTGGATTGTAGGGATTGGATACGAGAGGAATTCGATGGCTTAGTGGAGCCCCAAGGCTCTACTCCGTAAGTCCAAATAGATTGTATGATGGTCTTGTAGATGGGTCTTTTGTTGTTAATTGGGAGCTTAGAGCGTTTGTCTAGTAAGTGTTGAAGTAGCCTTAAAAGTCGAGCGGTTTCTTGTCTTTTCAGTCTTGTATGAAGATTCCAGGTTAATCGTTTGTCGAGATGCAACAATAAGTATCGGATCTGTTCTACAGGCACCAGTGGGATATTATTAAAGGATACAGAAGGACAGGAAGTCATTGGTTTAGGACGTAAGGTAAAAGTGATTTGATGCGATTTTTGAGAATTTACTTAAATTCTCCAGTTTTGACACCATTCTTCAAGATCAGTGATATTGGATTGCAGGCTTTGGGATGCAATAACTGGATTGGTGTTGACTGATAATACACATGCATCATCAGCATACGTGGTAAGGATAGTATTAGGATGAGTTGGGATGTCAGCTCTATAATCTTTATAAAGGATTGGGCCAAGGATACCTTGAGGACACCAGCAGATTGGGAAAAGAGGGATGAATAGACATTATGATGGTTTACTCGGAAAGCTTTATTTGTGAGATAGGATTGCATTCTTATTTAATCGCCAGAATTAAGCATTTCACGTTTATAGCATAATATGGGTATAGTTTCGTTTATTCGTAGTTTAGTATAGTTCGAATCTTCGGCATAGAACTACGCACAACACGCAATGATCTGCCCCCCTTCCTAAGCTTATTTTAGCAAAACAAAAAAAAAAAGGAAATGATTGTGCTGAATATCAACACGTAAAATCTGAAACATTCTCGCATAAATATACATTATTGGAAGCTTTCCAAATAAAAAAAGAAAAAGAAGGAAACAAAAATTTTCATATAGGCCTAAAAATAAAAATATTAATTTCTGTATTGAGTGTGACTGTAATGCAGTGCTGTAGTTAAAAAAAAATATTTAAAATTGTTTATTAGTTAAATTTCAATTCAAATAATGATATAGGATTATGTAGAAACCCAGTGCCTATTTAATCAGGCAGTGTCGTTCATCATTGTCAGTTCCTACACTGAGATAAACTTAGAGCATTTGGAATTCTTTCAACGTTACACCTGCTTCTGGTCGTCAAGGAATCTTGTTCGCATTTAGGCCTCCTCAACTGATTCACAATAATAGATAGCTCACTGATACACATCTTGTATAATAGAGCTATCATATATCATATTTATATATAACGAATAGAAGAAAATATTAAATCCGTTTTTTTTTTTAAATCTGGAGCGTTCTGTTATCTGATTGGACGGTCTCTCAGCATTGTTACAAATAAAAAAAAAATATACCAAAACAACCCATGGAGGGTCTTGGGTTGATTACATGGTAGAGACTGTCTTCGACAACGGTTGTGCAATGAGGTAATTTTTCTCTCTCTCTCTCTCTCTGCCACCAGATTTTCGGTACTCGCTCTATAGGGGCTGGGTGAGCCCCAAGAAGAGTCCTAGGTCCCATAGGATCCATCCCGGTGCTAACTGATTAAATAACAGAGCTGGATTTGAACTCAGGAACTTCAGGACGGCAATTCTGCGCATTACCAACGATTCACAACGCTCCCATAAGCACACAAATGCTACTTGATTTTATAAATTATTTATTTCAGCACTGCAACTAGGTAATTTCTCTACTTGCCTTTATCCATGCTATTATGTACCATTCATTATATTTACTTGTTTTTATTGTTAAAATAGAGTTGTAAATTTAAAAAATATAGATATAGTTTTTTTTAATGTCTTTTTATTTTTTTTCAAATTATTTCTGATGATTTTATTAGTTACAACTTACTGCAATGTTTATTATTTCATATAAGAATTGTTATTTTTGAAAGTGGTACCAGTCCATTTGGATCTGAATAAAATCGTTTAACATTCAAGTGATTATTAATGATCATAATACAATTTTTAAAAGGTGTATTGTGTTAACAATTAGACGATCATTGCTAAGTATATAATTCAATGCTTTTATTGAAATAAATAGAAAGTTTTTTATTAATATTAAAAAAAAGATCTAAATTAGTGTGTTTTAGGAGACAATGTATTTATATTTATTCATAAAATAATTTGTGTTTTAGTGATATCATCCATAATTGTAACGGCTTATTAGGGAGTGTGGTGGCTCAGTTGTAGAGCGCTGAGTTACCGTGTTGAAGTTTTTGGTTCAAATCCGGCTGTGGTAATTTTTTTATTTAATCTATTAGCAGCCAGAGATGGGTCCTATTGGATCAGGGGATCCTCCTGGGGCTCACCCATCCTTTATATAGCGGATATCCTTAGGGGGAAAACCTGGCGGTTGAGTATGATCTCGGACAAACCACTTCCCTGTACTGGCGTTGTGTATTAGAAACAGTACAGTCTCTATGATGCACTGAACTCTTTCGTAGCATATAGTTTTTTAATTTACTATTTTTATTTATATATAATCACGCTCTATACATAAATAAATAATTGTGTATAATCGGCGTTAAACTGTTATTGTTTAAGATAGCTCTTATACGTGCTGATGCTTAGGAGCTTTCTGGTACAATCCATTACACGGAGAAGATTAACATGCAAAAGTCTGAGAAACGCAAATAATCCATCCGTTTTGTAGTTATTCAAACCGTGAGATTAGTCTGTGTTAGATATCTGATGCATTTATTCCGGGTTTAGCATCGTGCCTTCTCACTATTATAGTTTGCATCGAATCACCTGATAATGTTTTAATTTTACGAATAAATTAAGTCCCTTGTTTGAAACTAGTCGTTGAAATTAAATGTTTGTTATCTATACTCACACCCCAACTGGAATAGTGGGAGTGAAAAGTCAGTACCCCATCGCATCATTAAATGACTTTGCCTCCGAAGCAAAATCAGTACTAATACTGAAAGTTGTCATTATTAATTGTAAATATTGTTATCCCAAACATTATAATTTTTATTTAGACTGTAAAAATATAATGTTTATTTAGACTATAAAAAATATAATTTTTATTTAGACTATAAAAAATATAATTTTTATTTAGACTATAAAAAATATAATTTTTATTTAGACTATAAAAAATATAATTTTTATTTAGACTATAAAAAATATAATTTTTATTTAGACTATAAAAAATATAATTTTTATTTAGACTATAAAAAATATAATATTTAGACTATATTTATATTTACTTAAAAACACCAAAGATATTTTATAACCAGTGTACTCACGTTTTATAAGTTTTATATATATTTTATTGATTGTAGTTATCGTTTTATTTTTTTTGTACTACCCCTGGGTATTTTCTGTACTCGTCTTTTAATGCCAAAGTATACATTCATTGTATTTACTTGATGTATTATGTTATACAGTTCTAAATTTCATTAAATAACTTTAAAAAAAAATGTTAACTGATATTATTTCTCTTTTTAAATTTTTTTTTTAGATTTTTAGTTTTTCCTCTAAATTAAAATCAATACAATAACAGAAAAAAAGTTGTCATTATTAATTTTATTGACTTAAAATATCATTCCTATATATTGTATATTTATATATACTTAACAACACCATTGTACTGTCCTTTAAATTATTTATATATTTTTTATAATCATCGTTATATATATTTTAAGTGATTTTTTTTCTCTACAGAATAATTAATTATTTATATATGGACCGAAATTTCCTTTGACTAAAAATGTTCAAGATACACTGGTAAATTAAAGCATTCCTATTGGAATGATGGTATTGAAATTCTTTTATCAATCATTAGAATGTTTTGTCTATAAATCTATAAATATTACAATAGAAAAAAAGTTGTCATTATTAATTAATAAAAAATGGGAATAAATTGTTATAAAATATTGACTTAAAATTTCATTTCACATATACTTAACAACACCAAATATATTTCACCACCAGTGTACTGACGTTTTATATTTTTTATAATTATCGTTTTATAGATATATATATATATATATATATATATATATATATATATATATATATATATATATATATATTTTCTCTACAAAATAATTATTTATTTACTTAGCTAAGTCCCAAAATTTCCTTCATTAAAAAATGTTTTAGTACTCTTGTTGATAAAGCAAAGCGTTCCTATGTCATGGTATTGAAGTTCTTTTATTAAACACTAGCTTTTGCTCACGGCTTCGCTAGCGTGGAATTTGGTCTGCCACATAAACTTTCGAGACTTAATTAATTAATTTAATTTTTTTTTTTAACTATAAGTTACTCGTACATCCGAAATTTTAGATGTCTAACTTCAAAACTGACGGATTCCATACATCAGTTCTTAGTACTCATTTAAGCAATATAAAGAACCTATCTGCGAATTTCAAGATGCTAAGTTCAGTCGTTTCTGCTGTGCGTTGACCGCTGGATGTTTTAGTCAATCAGATTACAGTCTAATATAAACTTCGGCTGTGTGGTGTGTTGATAAAAAGTAGCCTATGTCCTTCCCCAGGCTTGAGATTATTCATACCAAATTTCATAACAGACGGATCAGCACAGCCGTGAAAATACATTAACAAAAGGGTCGGACAGAAGTTTACTGTTGTTCATGTCAGTAAAGGATTAGTATGTAATTTTATTGCATTTATTGAAAAGGATTACTTAGTATAAGGGTTTCACTTGTCGTACGGCAGCAGCGAGAAGTGAACTATGTTACTTGATTTGTTTTGTTCAGCGAAACTTTGTAGATTTTGCGAGTAAGAAACACGTGAGCAAGCATACTCAAACGTTGCCCCCTTTTAGAATTTCGGAAAATCCTTTCTTATCGGATACCTACGTTATACAAAGAACACAACCTCCAAGTTACTGGTCTCTGCGGATCAGCCGTTTAGGCTGCGCGTTGATCCGTCAGTCATTCAGGACAAAGCATTTTATATGTATAGATTACTAAATTTTTAAAAGTTTTAACTTTTTTTATTTTTAAACTTATGTCATTATTCTCATAAACCTTCAGATTCGAACATGATAAAACCTAAAACATGACTTTATTAAAAAAAAAGTCATCATCATGTCATGGAATATCAGATATGTTGTTTCTGAATTGAATAGCTTCAACCAATACAATTGCTAATATAGGCTTTATCAATTATGTCGGTTTTCGTTTGAAGGACCGATATATTTAATTGACACTCTGAAACGTACAAAGAATAATGGAATTACAAAAAAAAAATGTACCACTACAAAGCATGAAAAGTCTTGGGCTCATTGCATGGTAGAGTCTGGGGTGTTTCTAGGTCAACTGTTTAGCAGGGAGGTGATATGTCCTTGCTCACGTTCAACCGCCAGATTTATCCCCCTTATTTTGGGTATCCTTTTTTTTAAATATTTCATAGAGAACGGGTGAGCCCCAGGAGGGTCCTAGATGCCATATGATCCATCTCCCGCCGCAGATTAAATAAAAGTACTGCCTGCAGTGGGATCTGAACCAGGATTTCCGCCATGGTAACTCAGTGCTCTGACACTGAGCCACTCCGCTCTCCATATCATAATATAATATATTAATATATTTTATTGCCATAAAATGGTCTTTTTTTATAATATTTAAGATTATACTCAAGCTCATTCAACTTGGTATATAAACTGAGAAACCTCCAAGACAAGATGGCCTCCTTGAGAACCGGGCTGGTGAAACGTTGATTTATTAAATACCAAGCTAAAAGTTTCCTGGTAGCTTGATAATATCCTCTTTTATAAGAATATTAATAATACAGAAACCCGTCATCTTCAAGGCGTCCTCCCCAACAGTTAATTTATCATAAAATACTTCACTTTTCTATCTTAAAATAAATTCATTTAGGAGTGATGTCAAGGTCGCTTTAAAAATGGGATAAGCACAATTACTAATAATATTAGACTAAAGTTCAGAATTGAGGAATTTTCATTTCAAAAATTATTTTATCAGAGTTTATTTATTTAATAATTAAATATTAAATTATATTTAATAAAACCGTTTTAGTATAATAAATGGATATTTAAAAAATTTATATTCCAATAAAAATAAAAAAGAGACAAGATCTGGATCTGGGGCTCATCTAGCCTCTATAAAATGGGTCTCCTTGCATTCGGAAATCATTTGATCTGTTAACAGTTTAGAACCCTGTAGGATCTAACGACCCTATTATTACAAAGTTCCTTAGATCCCCAAACAATTTTAAATATTATAAAAAAAAAAGTTTACTTATTTCAAACTTTATCAAATCTTGTGTAAGAAATGAAATGTATGTTCAAAATCGATTTTTTTAATATTAACATTGGTCTGTCATATATATAATAGAATTCATGCACCTTTACTAAACAAAAATCAAAACGCAAACTTACAAAAAATGAAAAGTAAAGACATTATTAGTTTTCTTTTTATATTTTAAAAATAATTTATTCAATGAAATTTACAACTGTATTATACTAATACGGGAGCGGAGTTGCTTAGTGTTAGAGCACTGAGTTGCCATGCCGAAAACCCTGGTTCAAATCCTGTTGCAAGACAGTACTTTTATTCAGTCTGTTTGCAGCCGGAGGTGGATCATATAGGATCAAGGACCCTCCTGAGGCTCACCCAGGCTCTATAAAATATTATTAAAATTGAGTACCCGAAATAAGGGGGAAAATCTGGTGGTTGAGCGTGACTTAGGACAAGTCACTTCCTTTCAGAACCGTTGTCCATGAAACAGTACAATCTCTGCATTGTACTGTACCCCAGACCCTTCACGGGTTGTAGTGGTACAGGTTTTTTTATACTAATACAACAAGTAAATAGAATGAATGGTACATATGGGCATGTATAAATACAAATAGAGAAACTACACAGTGGTAGTACTCAAATAACAAGGTCACGAGCCCATCTACTTTTCAGAAGCCTCGGAGGGTTATCAGGAATTGAAGAGGTTGCTAGGTTTGAAATTTGGAAAAGTGGGCTTGAGTGAAAATAAAGTTTGTCATGAAAAGATCGATATCGGATTCGGTCCAAATCAGCAACAAATGGGACATTAAGGTCATTATAGATTACTTTGTTCGTAAAGCATTGAGGATTTTACGAAGGATTGAATACGAGAGAAATTCGATGGCTTAATGGAGCCCCAAAGCTCTACTCCGTAAGTCCAGATGGGTCTAATGATTGTCATGTACAGGTCTAATGTTTAATGTTCCCGTATGTGAGTCTTTTGTAATTAATTGGGATCTTACAGCCTTTGTCAAGTAAGTGTTGAAGTAGCCTGAAACGGTTGTTGTTTCAGTCTAGTAGTTCCCTTTTTAGCTAAAAATAAAATACTTTTCTTGAATACATGGGTTAACACTCTTAAACTCGCTTTCTCTGCACTACGTGAATTTCAGTTCTTGTGTTTTGTAATTTTAAGATTGTATATGGTTAATCTGGCCATTTGATTTTTAACTCAAAACGGGATATGGGTTCGAAATACGCCTTTAACTGTTTAATATTCTTTACTTGAAAAAAGTGTTACATAGTACAATTAGTGTTCACTATAAGTATATTCAAATTAATGTTAATATTTTTAATGTTAAGACCGTGGAAAAATTCCAACGAAAAGTCCTTAAGTCTCCAAACTAAAACAGAAATTGAAATTATCTGTCCAATATTTCGCCCATTCAGGCATCCTCAGGGTAGAAAGAGAATAACAGCAAAACAAAGCATGAATAATGCACCCAAAAAACATCCCACCGCCTCCAAGGCTCAAAACTTATTTCAGCAGTTGCACGATTGCACAGGTAGTCTTAACATTTATGCACGGTCTCTTTTTACTTTTCAATGTTAATATTTTTATAATAACAAATTGTAAAAAAATCAAAATCAATCATCAGATCCGACAAGCGATTTATGATCATATATCATAATATAACGTAACATATTTTTTAAATTATATTTATATCTGTCCGAGGAAAAAATAAATTTGGTGATGATTTTAAATAAGAATGGAATTCTTGGTCTTTTTCTTTTTCTTTTAAAAGATCACCTTAAGAACTGAAACTCACAAGTGATTTTTTTCGTACGTCCACAACTTATTACGTGCCTGATGAGCTCGATTATTTAAAAAAAATGTGGCGTATGGTCACTTTATATGTTCTAGAACTCTTCGTTTTGGTCTTGTATACGGATTCCATTTAATAACAGGCTAATCCTGATGAAAATTCCTGGGTCGCAAATCTGTCCGGCGGGGCTAAACAGGACATTACAAATGATACGGTCGGACAGATGGGCCTAAGTTTGTGATGAATCGCCAGAGTGATTCGATGGGATTTATTTCAATTTGAAACTAACGAAATTCTTATACATGAAATTAATATGTTACTGCAGTGTTGTTGTAGTAGACGATTTTGATGAGTATATAGCGGTTGGATATGATTGGGTGAAAGAATATGATGTATTAGGATAGAAGTTGCGTACACTGTTATATGTTATATTGTGTTTTAGTTCTCGAGTTTCGGTCTTTTTTTGAACTTCTTAGGCGCCGTTTCGAATTTATAAGTACCATTTATGTATTAACATCGTGCAAGTGTCAATTTTATATTTAGACTAGTGTGTTGTTTAATATAATTTACTAAAATACTATTTTATCGCTGTTGGCATGATTATGAGAACAATTTATTTTATTATAGAATAGAATAGAATGGAATAGGAAAGTAACTTTATTCTGGGGCTAAGTCCCTTTAGAATAACAAATATGAACATAAAAAGAAACATAATATTTATCTGACCAGAAGGTTAAATGTTACAAATCATAAAGCGTGTAAAACGTGACAGAAAACAATTTAAAAAGAAATATTTAAACAAAAAATAATAATAAGTGAATAAACAGTACAAATCTTGACAAGATATTAAGCAATTAAAGAGAATAGATAAATCCATAGCTTTTGTTAAATGCATGAGCTAGCATGCAATGATTTCTTTACATGATGTAGATCTTCTTAAAAAAAAAAGTTAAAAGAACTAAATAACACAATGAATTATTCAATACATTACATTCTAAGCAAATGAACACCCTGCTTAGAGAGCATATTTTTGGGAAGCTAGGAGATATTGGAAAAGCAAGGATTTAAATGACGATAGTGATAGGTGTATATGATAGGTATTAGGAGGGTTTGAGTTCCACACTGTGGTGGAGCGGGCGAGAAAGGAACGCTCAAACGCTTTAGCTCTTTGGGAACGTATATAGAGATCGGAAAGGCGGGATCTTGTTTTATGGTGTTGAACTGAGGATTTGAATTGGAGGAGACTGTAGATATATGAAGGGTGTTGAGAGTAAATTGGCATAAGAATGAACAGAGGAAATATTGTCTTCGGAAGGGAGGGAAGAGCCACTTTAACTCATCAAATCTTAGAGAGCAATTCATCATTCTCTTTAGTCTGTCTTCAAGCATTTTAGAAAGGCTTCCATATACAACGCTACAATAGCCGAAGTGGGGGAAGATGAGAGAAGATACGAGAAGCTTATATTATACGAGTATATTATTTATAAATTTTAAATATATAGAATGATGTATTATAGGGTACAACCATTTTCCAAGAGATAGTACAGTCTTTATCACGTACTGAACACAAACCTTCCGCGGGATGTAGTGGTACAGGTACTTTTTTTTATTTAAAGAGTAATAACTTTCCCTTCAACTTACTCTCAAGTTTTTCCAGGGCATTTCCAATTGCCGGAAGGAGTGGTGAGTTGTTGATTTATAGAGCACGAAATTTGTTGACAAAAAATTGACTGTTTAATAACAAACAAAATTATGCGCCCTTAATGTCAACTATGGTAGAGCCTCATCATAATTTTTAATCAGCATGATTAAAAATGGAACGACATATCTTCAAAGGGACAGAATCTGGGAAAGGTTGAGCGAATCCTTTCCTATATCTGCCACATCATAGGCCCGCTTTAATCTTTTCCTGGCTTCATTTTAACCTCCAAATGAATTTCCTATAAGCTTTAAGGGAGTTCTCTAGCTTCTCTGTTTTAATGGTTATCCCTCCATTTTCATCGGGCATTAGAGAAGATGAAAATTTATGGAGATCATTATTGTTTCTTCTGTACATTTACTGCTTCAGAGAGCGGTTGAGATTGTCGGTTTCGCAACAGCATTTTTTTGGTACATTCCTCTGCTATGCATATTTGAATAAAAAATCAGATCTGAAATAGTTTCTTTAATAAAGTCATAATGATGAATTATACCAATAATCAAAAATCCAGATTATCCAGGAATTTTATTTTCTATTCTTATTCTTTTATTTTTAGTTTACACCTGCGCAATTTCGCATCCAGCAAATTTGATCAAGGGTTTTTTTTTCTCTTTGATTTGCAGAAACATTAAATTCTGGAAATGATCAATAGTTCTTGAGGAGGTCTCTTGGCTTTTTAATCTTCTCATGTCAAGCCCGGGTAACAGGGAATAGGAAAGAGAAAAAGTGTATTTTAGTGATTTAGTGTTGATGAGTGGAATGGTGTATATTTGTTGTGAATATAATTTTATAATGGGAATTTTCATGTCGTTATTTTTTGTATGATTCGCAATCAAAATATAGAAAATTTAAGATATTGATAAATATTCATTAAAGAAATAAATAATAAAAATGCCCTTTCTGTTTAATTTGAAATCAGATACAAATATGTCAATACTTTCATATTTTACATCCGATTCTATTTTTTATTTATTTTTTAAATTAAATACTTTCATAATTCGTATTTAATAAAATGTGAAATAAAATAAAATAAAAGTGGGACGTAAACAGAAAAAACAACTGTCAAATTTTCAACTTGATTAGACTTCGTGATATTTATTTAAATTTGAAAAAAATATTAAATAATAAAAAAGTTTAAAAAATATCAGAAACCGCAAAATGAAGTCTTCTCTTTTTTCGTATTCATTTGGCTCGATAAAAATTTTAAATTTAAGGTATAAATGCATATAGAGAAAAATAAAAGAAGCCATATTTGTTAAATTTAAAAACATATATGTCAATACATTTTTTACATCCAATTATATATGTTATTTATTTATTTTTTTTATATTCCCATAATTCGTATTTAATATAAAATTATGTGAAATAGTTAAAAGTGAGGCGTAAACTGAAAAAGAAAAAAACTGGTAAATTTCCAACTTGATCAGACTTCTTGATCTTAATTTCAATTTGAAAAAATTTTATATATTAAAATTTTAAAAAATGCAGACAATTTTTTAAATGATTGATAATGACATATGTGTCGAAACGTTTTGAAGAATAAACAATTTAGAAGTACTAGATGGCTGGATGATGGTTTCTCTCCCAAAATATAAAATCAAAAAGATTTTATTTTTTAAATGTTGGTAGGAATGTGAGGAGTAAACAAAAAGAAAAGAAAAATATTAAATTTCCAACTTAAAAAATTAGACTACTAATTTATTATTAATAAAATCATAAATCAATGTTATGTGATTATTATTTATAATTTAAATGTAAAATCTAATTTTATTCTAAAGTTTTTATTTCTTAAATGTTGGGAGGAATGTGCCTGTTTAAAAATTCATTATTTGGCCTTGCCTAGGAGTTGTCGTTAAAGTTGACATTAATCCTAGCTCACTGGCTTACAAAGGTCAGTTTACACACGGTATTTCTGTCTCCTATATTTCAGGATATTTTCTAGGTTGTTTATTCAGTTTTGTGGATTTCTTATTCATTTTATATTCTTTGCAAACTATCTATAAAATATTACGCATTTTTTAAATGTGGTAATATTTTGTAATATCTTGTTCCCAAAAACACGGTATAATCTAATTATCTATAGTATTAAACAGTAATAATTTATGATATTTATTTATCACGTATTATTGATTAATTAATTTAGTTTTTAGAAATAAATTACTCAAGAAATTTTCATAAATGCAAAATTCATTATAGTGTAGTTACGTTACAGAATAACGGATAAAAAACGGAACTGAAAAGACTCTTGGGTTCGGCCCGTGGTAGAAACTGTACTGTTTGTAAGACAACGGTTGTGGAGGGGGGCGATTAGTCGTAATCATGCTAAATCGTTAGGTTTTTCCACGATTAAGACTATCCACTCCATAGAGGCTGGATGAGTCCCAGGAAGGTCTGCTGGTCAAATATTACAAATATCAAAATAACGACTCTTAAAAAGTTATTATAATTTATTTTGTAGTTATAGTGAATGAATGAAGTGTGAAATGTGAAAATAAATCAAGTAATTCTTCGTAGTTTTGCTGGGCTTCAACGTATTTCAATATTTAATGGTGCATTGTGTGTTATTTCAGGTGTAGAAAATATAAACAGACTAATAATATTCAATTTGTACAAAAAGAGAACGAATAACAATATTTTACCAGTGATTCGTAATAATTTAAAAAAGCTCATATTTTGAATGGTTAATGTATGTATAAATCTAGGTTAAGATGGGCTTGTAAAGCATCTAACTTCGAATGAGTATCTATGATGTTACGAAAGCACTGTAAACGTCCGAGGTTTGGGATATTACTGATTTGGGTTTGGGCAGCATCTGTGGACGAAAGTTATTAACAAACGATTGGTTGTATCAGCATCAAGCCTTCATTTCTATAATTAGTATTTCTATTACTATTGTTATTATTCCCTTACATAATCTGATTAAAGAATTAAAAAAGTTAAAACCTTGCTGATTGAAATTACAAACTATATTTGTCATCAATTGGAGTGCTACCGATGGCTAGTTTCTCCACAAGTGTTTTCCATGTCATATTGTACATATTAGCAAATTTACTTATTGTAATATTATTATAGTTGTAAATATCAATGAATTAGATCAAAAAACAAACATATCTTTGTCATTATTCGACGTATAAACACTTGATAATTACACTTTTTGAACATACAGTGTCTATTGTGTAACTATGTGATATAAAATTTACTGAATAATTTAACTATATGCTTTCCAACTAGTGTTATTTTAGAATATCACATGCAAATGGATGTATTTTTCGCTGCGACTTCTGTTTTTACATTGAAATCATCGCTATGTTATTGTTAGATAATTTCAAATATTCTGTTCACTCGGTTCAAACAAGACGGAATCCTGGATTTTCCCAGAGATGGGAGGTAGGGAAATTATAAAATTTATTAGGACATCGTAGCTTGGAAAAGTCACGTTCGTCGTCATTGGAGACAGTGTCACTGGTGGGGTGGGAGCTCCCTAAATCACAATTCCCCAGGGCATTCGAACGTCTTGAAATGTCTGGAGGAAAACTAATGAATAGTTGTTTGTCAGTTGTACATAAATTATGTACATTCCATGATAGAAGTCTATTGTGTTTGTAATATTTGATTAAAAGAACAGAAAAAAACATGTACCACAAAAATTCTTGGTAAAGACTGTAATGTTTTTGGACAGCGGTTCTGTAGGGAAGTAATAGGTCCTAGAACATGCAATTGTTTCCTTTTTAGAGGATGAATGGCCCCCAAGAGGTTCGTTAGATCCCACATGGTCCAACTACAGCTATTAATATATTAAATAATATATGATCCACAGCCGGATCTGAACGTATGATTAAATTATAAAAAAGATAAATACTCGATTATATTTTATAAAAAACCCGCCGACGTCTAGTCATTATTTAAAATAAAAAACCTGCACCACTAAAACTGAAGGTTCTTAGGTAAGTACATGGTAGACTGTATTGTTTCAAAGCCAACGGTTTTCCCCAAATTAAGAATACCTACTTTAAGGAGGTTAGGTCTGCAATACCCTGCAGCAATGGCATTTAACAGAGTAGACTGTACTGTTTCTAAGACCACGGTTGTAAAGGTGATTTGTCCTAGGTCACTCTCCACCGCTAGAGACTTTCCCCAATTTAGAGTATCCACTTAATATAGGCTAGATGAGTCTCGGAAGGGTCTTCATATCTCATAAGGTCCATCCGTGGTTGTTTACTGATTAAATAATTTATCTGCCACAGCCAGATTCAAAATCGGGACCTTCAGCAGAGCAGCTCAAGGCTCTACACACTGAGCTAACTCGCTCTTATTAAGTAGACTTGATGTTTTAAAAAAATTAATAACAATGAATTTAAATTAGATAAAAAGGCCTACTTTGATATTATTACTGTCATTAAGTGTTGCCAGTATTTGTTTCCTATTAGATATAGATATTTATTTCTCGAATAACGATTTGCATATCGACAATCTAAAAATAAATTAATAACAGATTAAATATATGTTCCAATGTCTTCTGTATGTAAACAAAAAATAAGAGTTAGAGTATGAAGGGTCTTGGGCTCAGCACATGGTCGATACTGTTTCAAGGATATCGGCTGTGCAGGGAGGCGATTTGCCCGAGATTACGCTCAACCGCCTGTTTTTATCATAAAAGTACCCATTTTATAGATGCTGGGTAAGCCTAAAGAGGGTCATCAGATCCCATAGGGTCCATCCACGGCTGACAGGTTAAATAATTTATCTGCCATAGCCGGATTTTAACTGGGATCTTCGGCATAGCAACTCACCGCTCTACTCACTAAGCTACACAACTCTCGTTTATAATAAGGTCAGTGAAAATAAAAAAATAGTAGAAGCCTGATGTTGTTAGATGGTTGACAAATGTAACTGACATTAGATCAGGAAGTTCGAAGAACTATTTTTCACCCGATGCTCGTTAGAACAGATTGTGCCTCCAGAGGATTCAACTCTTTAATCTTTCAAGTTAAGAAGTTGGAGTAATTCAAACTCATCCCTTCAACGGTGGAGGAAAGGTCTAGGAAAGGGTTGGTCGGATTTCACATCCATTCTGTAAGTACTAATTGTCTCAGAATTACCTTTACCTTCCACTAACAGTATATTCAATCGCTACTAAACATAATTGTCTTATTGAAAATATTTATTCCACTATTGTTTATACAATAATAATTAAGTATTTTGCTATATTTCGGATATTTACTTGTACCTCAAGTTCTTAACAAAACAAGATACAATATGGAGCCATAACAAAAAGAAGGATGAATATTCATTGTAAGAATTAAAAGGGATACATTTATTTACCATTTTCAGCTATACCACCACAACCGATGAAGGATCTTAAGCATAGTAGAGTCAGCACTGTTTCTAGGACAACTGTTGTGTAGGAAGGTGATTAGTTCGATTTTCGCTCATCCGCCAGGTTTCCCCCCAATTAAGGGTATTTTGCAAAGGCTGTGTGAGCTCCAGGAGAGTCTATAGATCGCACAGATTCCACCCGTAGCTATAAATAATAATTAATCACACTTTTCTTTTAATTAATTTTTTCTTTCAAAAGCAACCCATCGAAAAAAACGTTTATTTATCCCATTTTATTCAAGTATAATGTATATTTTTAATTAATTAATTAAAATATAAAATCATATCGTGTTTAATAATCGAAAATGTATACAAAAATATTATTAAGTACTCTCTATTACAAAATTATAAAAATTTATATATAAAATCATATTATGTTGTACATCTGCTAAGAGGAACCATGCTAGCGGAATTACAAAAATCATATATATATTTATATATATATATATATATATATATATATATATAGATATATATATATATATATATATATATATATATATATATATATATATATATATATATATATGTGTAAACGTCCAAGGCTGTGGAAGACCGAGGCGTAGGTATAGTATGAGTATAGCGTTAAGGGTGATCTAGCGGAACTGGGTTTGGGTGGGGCAGAAGGTGGTGTTGGTATCGAGCCTTCGGGTTCACTAAGCCTGATTAATAGTCATATATTTAAAAAAATATATAATTATAATCCATTAACAAACTATATTGTAATTATTTACTTTGTTTTTATATATTTATTACATGATTAAATCGCTTGAGAAATATATTCTTTAAAAAGATCGTTCGAACCCTCGTTTAGTGTTTATTTAAAAATATTAGTATTGTTTTTCTTTCCCTATGGATTTAACAAAACATCAAAAGAATCCGCTTTATAAATTCCAGACTGTTTCCCTTTGACCTTTGGGAAAACACTACTGGGAAAAGGCGATAGTTTATTTAAGGGGTGATGGAAATTTCGCTATGAAAAATTCCGGTGTGGATGTATCCAAGCCCTGCCCTTACTTAATAAAATATCGATTAAAGGGATCATCAAATAACAAGAGCATTCTCTCTCTAAGGATTTTATGCATCTGATTCTAGATCTTTCTTTTTGCTTTATAAATTGAATTATTATTTCAGTATGTTTAAAATAAAAGTAAATAATTAAATATAAAACCAGTACCTCTATAGCCCATCAAGGGTCTTGGGTTCAGTACACTATACTGTTTCTAAAGCAACGGTTGTGTAGGAAGGTGATTTGTCTGTGACAAAGCTGAACAGCTAGCTTTTTTGACCCCATTGAGGCTGAGTGAGCCGTAGGTCCATCCGTGCCTTCAAACTCAATATTTCATAAACTCATTCAATTCTTTAACAAAACTTTAGGTAGTATATAAATTCGTATTATTCGAATTTAATAATCACGTGTGCCAATCCGTTCTAAAAAATCCCGGAAGTGGGTCTTCTCTCTAACTCTTCTCAAAATAATCATGACTTAAGGCCTTATTATTATTTAAATTATTTTATTTCACATAAAAAGTTGACTCATAAAGACAGGTGGTTAAGAAATGAGTTTAACTAATGAAGGTATTATATAATATATCATAAAATGAAGAAGAAATATTTTAATGATTATAATGAAGTGGTTATTATATTTTTTACGTGTTTTACAGTAAAATTCTCACTATCTCATGCCATATCAATTGAATTCTTTTCTTTCTACATATGCTTGTATAATTACATTTTACTTATGGAACCTCTAGAAGTCTGGTATCATACCATTTATATCTATAATTAAACTAGTTTTTTCTAAATCCTTCATATTCCACCCCTTTTTCTATATTTTAATCTTCTCATTTTGTATCTTTCCGTTTACCTCCTCATTTTCTTTCCCTGTATATTATGTTTACATTTTATCTTTTCTGTACATTTATTTTCTGTATTTTATATTCGTATTCTTTAATTCGTATATTAAACTATCTGTCACTATTTTAATTTCTGTTCATCCCCTATAATTTTATTATTATCTGTCACTATTTTAATTTTATTATATTCTGTAACCACTTTTAAATTCATTATCTTTAATTATCATATATTTTTTTTTTTTTTTTTTTTTTTTAAAGGATTTTCTTCACAAATGAAGGTTTCCTCATCCAAATTCTTCTTTCAGCCTTCTCTTCCATTCGTCCCTGTCAAGCGCATCCTCCTCCGTCATTCCATGCCCAGCCAAGCTTTCTTCCACTTTAGCTTTCCATTGGGTTCGAGGCCTTCCTCTCTTCCTCCTTCCCTCGGCCTCCCACTCCATGACCAATTTCGGGATCCGCTTACTGTCCATCCGTTTCACATGACCAAACCATTTCAATCTTCTTTCTTCGATGACCTCTAGTATGTTCTTGTTAACTTCCATTCTTTCCCTGATGTCGCTATTTTTGACATGTTCCACTCTTGATATTCGGGCAGATCTTCTCCAGAAGTCCATCTCTACTGATAACAACCTTCTTTCCTGAACTCTATTGAGGGCCCAGGTTTCAGAGCCGTAGATCATTATACTTTGAACCACAGCACTATATATCAGTTTCTTCGTCCTTCCCAGTATATTATTACTCCATAGGAGAGAGTTTAACATGCCAACTGCTTTCCTACCATTTGTTATTCTTTTTTCTACTTCCACATTTGTGGTCCCTCCGCTTTCCAGTATGGACCTCAAATAGCAAAACTGCTCCACTCTGTCCAAGCTCCCAATAGTTGGGTCGTCTGCTTCGCTCCTATCTGTGCACATATACTTAGTTTTAGTATAGTTGACATTTAATCCCCACTGGTTGTATTGGTCTACCACTTTTCTAAACATGTAACTCGCATCTTCTTCGTCATTATCATATCTATTCACTATTCCATCATATCTAGTCACTATTTTAATTTTCACACTTGTACCACATTACTACATTACTTGTCACCATATTCTTGTTACTGCTACGTTTTTTATATGTTTTTCTGTTTGTTTCTCTCTCTCAGCCCTGAATATGGCCTACATTATAGGCCGAATCGTCGGCACACAATAAATAAGTTACACTTATTAAGGTGTTTTTATTGACTGCACCCCCAATTATTTCTTCCTTATATTAGAAGTTACAGTCAACCAATTCTTCTCTAAAATTAATAATATAGATTAAACCATCTCTTATCCGGTTAAATGGTTGACAAAAATATAAGTACAAAAACAGAAGATATATTATATACTATTGTTAAGAAAATGTAGGTACAGAATAAGTGAACAATATAAATGATAGTGAATAATTCATAATATAAATCACTATCTCTTATCCGGAATTTCTGTTTATCTGAGATTTTCCTGTAAGTTTTTACGTTTTATTTGGTGCTTGATAAAAAAATAAATACGAAAACAGAAGTTATGTGTACTATTGTTATAGTTTTGTGTTGTAAAAAAGTGGTACATAATAAGTTCAACAAGAAAAAATACTGTCTATCCTCTCTTATTTGCAATTCAGGAGCGGAATGGTTCAGGGGCAGAGCGCTGAGTTACCGTGCGGAAGTTTCTGGGTTCGAAACCAGCTATGACAATTCTCTTTTAGCCTGTTAACAGTCGTGGATGGATCCATTGGGATCTGGGATCCTCCTGGGGCTCACCAAGCCTGTATAAAATAGGAAGAGAATCTGGTTAGTAAGCGTGACATAGAAAAAACGTCCTGTCTGCACAACCGTTGTCCACGAAGCTGTACATTCTTTATGTAATGAACCCAAGATCCTTCATGGGTTTTAGTGGTACAGGCTTTTTTGTTCTCTCATGTTTATAATTGTGGTTCAGTTAATGCGGAAATTTTAATTTCCTCTGAAGCTGTGGTTAACCAGGCTGGTTCTGTTTTTAAATACTCTGCTTTTAAACTTTTTTTATCTTCTGCGGTCTTAAGAACTCTTCTTTACCTGCTTATTTGAGGCGGCACTTTTAATGGTTTTTTCACACTTATTTATTTTTTGCTCTTTTTTTTAGTCGTTTAATTCTTTTATGAATTAAGTGTTGAGTTTCCGCTGTGTCGTTCTATTAGAAACTATCATCGTTTTTTATTATTACTAGCAGTTTTAAGAAATTTAATTTTATTATAATTTATTATTTAAGACACTAAGTTGTTTTTATAATGTTGTAAATTAGTTTGTAACAAAAAATAATAACATTGATAATTACCGTTACAACCCATGAAGTACTGAGGTTCAGTAGTTGGGATAGATTGTACTGTCCTAGACAACGGTTGTGCAAGTACTCGACTTTTCCGAGATCATACTCAACTGCCAGGGTTTTCTCCCTCAAATACGAGTACCCACTATATAGGAGCTTGGTGTATCTTAGCTTGATCTGTGGATCCTAGATTGTCCATCTCTGGCTGTTAACAAATTAAGCAATTTATTTGCCTTAGCCGGATTTGAATCCAAAATCATCAGCACAGCACTCCAGAGACCCATTTTTCTACCTCTCTCCCCATTTTTATGCTTAAATATAAAATAAATAAATTATTCGAAATATTTTTGAAAAATTCATTTTTCACTCAAAGTAACCGTTTATTCACCGCATTCTAATCAAGTACATTGTTTATGTTTTAATAAATTGTTTAAAATATAAACTATGATTTATAAACTGTTAATTTTTTTTACCAATAAAAGTACAACAAAAACATTTCGTTAGTTTACTTTCTACATATTATTTAATATCTCTCGATCGAAACAATACTAGGTGCCCACATATATTTTAACCCGTTAAACGGTGGGACGTATAAATACGTCAAACGTAATTTTGTATTTTCCTTTGTGCTATATATATTTATAAATTAACGAAAACGTATATATTTCATATTTACTTTTCATTTATTTTAAGCATAAATAAAAAAAATAATAATATAAAATTACGTTCTCCGATCGTGACATAATGACACGTCCTAGTGAAAGAGCTCGCGCCCGTTATATGCTGCGTAATTAAAAAGGGAATTCCCCGGTTAACAGGTTAATAAGCTCAACTGTTATTATAATAATTAGAATCATGTCGGGGTACTTCTAGTAAAACTTTAAGTACCCGCTGTGTTACAATTGAATGAACTAAATTAACCAATTCTTTAATATTATTAAATTTATATATATATATATATATATATATATATATATATATATATATATATATATATATATATATATATGTATATGTATATCAATTTAATAATATATTTAAATTTTTTAAAAACTCATTTGTAAACTTAACTAGGTTGTTTTTGTGTAGATGGGGTTATGCTGATTCTCTGCAGGCCATTATTTCACATTTAAAATATTCCTATATAATTCTGATATGATCCGACCTGGTTTCAGACAAACTAATTACAAGGAGTTGAGGTAATTAGTTTAAACTAAATCAGAATTAATAGTTAGTATATATTTCGGATATTTATAGGTCAGTTAATCCAGATTTGATTGGTACATGTTCCTGAATATTGAAGAATAACAGAATCCACCCTTACTCTGTTTTGGTATTCTTTTGCCGTATCGAATTCAATACACACTTCTGTCCCTCCTAGGAAATCACGTTGAGTGTTTTATTGAAATCTAGAAATTCCGCTGTAGAGTTATTTATCTTATATAGAAAATCTGCAGTATTATTTATTTTTTTAATACATTCTTCAATATATTGTAATATATATATATATATATATATATATATATATATATATATATATATATATATATTTATCGATAATTAATTATATATATATATATATATATATATATATATATATATATAATTAATTATCGATAAAAAGTTAACAAACTAACTGTTAGACACCAATAATTGAGAACAATGGACTTTTTAAATTATTTATTACATTATACTTCTTTTTTGGTCTTGGAAATTATTATAGATGATTTTAAAATAATCTAAATAAAGGTTTAATTATCTTCATTTGTAATTTGTGAACAACATTTAATGTTCTCAATAATAGTGGAAATCAATATATTCCATTGTAGAATTATTTACTGAAAATCTAGAGTTTTATTATAACATAATAATAATTTAAAACAGTTTAATACTGATTTTATATTTAAATTAATTTTCGATATTGAAATAAGAAAGGTAATGTTAAGAAATCCCATAAATGAGAAAAATGTTAAGTTAATGGTGTTGCTTTTTATTTTTATTACATTTTTTTTTTTGGACTCCATAATGCTTGGGAGTTATAGTTAATTTTATACTAATCTAAATAAGGTTCTATAGTCTTAAAGTTGCGACTAAATTTTATTACGGATTATATATTTGTTATCTGTGGTTTTTACGGATATCTATAAATCCCACATTAGAATATTTATTAATTATTTAAAATCAGTATTTTTAAAATTATTTTTTAATGTATTTTTTTGTATTAATAAATGGAAACAGATTAATTTTAATTTTATTTTTTAATTTTTTATTAATAGTAGGATAATAAAGTGACTGTTATTTACCCATAAATGAGCAATTAGTTTGGTTTATGTTTTTTGTTTTATTATATTATACTTTTTAGTAAGTTGAATTTATGGTACCTAAAAAAATTGTAATTTATTATCAATAATACCAATATTATAGTGAAGTAATGATTCTAATTGATTACAGTATTTCATTTACTAATAATTTGCAGAATACGTTACCTGACTTTAGAATTCCTAATTATTAAATTTAGTGCGGTCAATAGACAGAAAAATACACAGTATAGCAATTATACAATTGGAGGGTTGGTGATAAAAATGAAGCTTAGGGAACCCAAAAGCTCGATACCGATATCACCAATATCTGCTTACAAACTTGTACGGATATTCACCCAAACCTAAATATGTAACATCAGACTTAACTATATCCTCCCGTCTACTCTTCGGACGTCAACCAAATCGCCTCAGCACCTAATAAGTAATTTTCAATCAAGAAATTTATTTACACTGTTAATGTTATATATCTAATATACTCTATGATAGAATACTCTCCCATATGTTGTAAAAGTAATTATAAGTTATAAATTGAACCGTCGTGGATATCCTAGATTGTACTAACTTGGTATGCAGATAACGCCAACTCCATTACCCTGACGAAAATTTGATACTGATGCGAGGATGTATAATAACTACTGGAAGTGATATGTTAATGGTCGGGATGGTTTATCTGCCTCTGTAGTTTAATTTCTACCGTCGTCAAATCCACCCACCGGTTTCAAACCCAACTGTCGAAAAACTAGTGTGTAACTGTTCCTACATATGAAGGGAGATCTGTTCGCGTTGTACAGTTTAGGAACATCAGGCTGCGTAACTGCCAAACTTTTTAATTAGTTATATATAAACTTCTAGATGTAATTATATAATTTAATTGCTTTCAAAAGTACTTACATTATGCTATGTATTCCTCAACGTCTAATTTGTAATTAATTTTGGCCTTTTATAGCAATTCAGATTTAGGTATCTACTCCGCAGGGTGTCGCTTTCAGTTGATTTGCATGATAATAATAATTTCCAAAATACAAGTTATTGTGAGCTTTAAAATGGAAAAGTGAATGTGAATGCGGGAAATGTGTATACTTCGGTAGTCATTTCATCTAGATATGAATGTTTCAATAAACATTAATCATCTAAACATTGATTTTTTTTGTAATTTTTAATCAATTGTTTTGATTTTTAAATATTTTTATTTTAAAAAGAAAAAATATGACTCCGGCCGGGATTCGAATCCTCTCCGTGACATCGCTCTAACCAATTGTTCCGCCAACCAAAAATACAAGTTATCGTAAGCTTTAGTGTGGAAAAGATAATGTAATTATGAGTTATGAGTAGATTTCGGTAATCATTTCATCAAGAAATAAAAGCTTCAACTAACATTTCGAAGTATATACGATATATGTTTGTTGAAACTTCGATTTCTAGACATCTACCGAATTATACACATTTTCCATAATTACACCCTCTTTTCCATAATAAAGCCCAATCTAGCTTACATTTTTGGACAATAATTATAGGGTAATGAATGGAAAATTGTGATTTAGCTCGAAGCGACAACCTGAGGGATAATTACTAAATTTTTAATAACCCTTGTTAGAAATAGACCGGAATTGCAACATTTATTTACGTTTATATATTTTCCAACTAACTTCTACCTTACTTTGTAATAAATGCGATAATGATTATTTTTTTTATTAGGATCCATCAGAAAGCAAAAGGCAAACCCTTATGTCAATAAAATATTGGGGCACACCATAAATACCAGTCAATGTTTAGCCAATTCTACCATCTTCAGGAGATACACGAAGAGAAAAATCACATTAAAGTATGTATTTTGTCTACTTTGATGTGATTTCTCATCAAAGTAGGCAAAATGCAGTAGAGACTCATAAAATAATATTTATATTGTAACGTCTTAAATATTTTTGTATGTGGTAAAAGAGTCGTTTGTGCTGCAACTGTGACCTGTTGCATTTGATTTTCATTGATGCGAGTTTTTATTTTGGCCAACAAATAGGCCCTAATGTTGCCTGAATTGGCGAAACGTTGATTGGTTACTTTTTCCAGTATTTTAGAGAATTAAAGCTTTGTGTTTTTTCAGTTGCATTCTAATAATAACGTTTGTTTATGGGTTAATGAAATAGCACATGTTCCATGTATATATTAAGGTAGTATTTAAAAAGTTAATTAAAGTTCTTTATTTTTAAAAAAGGTGCATTTAGTTAAAGAAATATTGGATATTAGATTTGTTATTTGTAATATAACACAAGGGGAGCGGAGGAGATCAGTGGTAGAGCACTGAGTTGCCGTTCCGATGATTCTGGATTCAAATCCCGCTCGCTGCACTATTTGATAATAAAAGTTGATCAAAATTACTTTATGTAAGTTTTGTTGCTATTTCATTACTTTTGTATAATAGAGCTTAGAAATGAAACAAATTAATAAAAGAAACTAAGAAAAACATTAAACACAACCTTTTTGTATTTCATTTTTTAAAAAATCTTTAAAATAGGTACATAATAATGATATGACAGTTCACAGTACAATAAGTTTAATAAATAATATCAATCTGAGGAATCATCCTCTCCGTCTTCATCACAAGTTATTTCATCTTCTTTGTTGTCCTCAATTGGGCCGGCCCAATAGGTATTTCAATGGTTTCTCGTTTGAAAGACTTTGACATTTTTGGGAGTCTGGGCCTAATGCAACTCAAATGTGGATCAGATGTGAATAAAAGTCTATTCACAACATCCGTACTGTATTGAGTCCACTATTAGCCTGAGTTCATCTCTGAAACGTTGCTGTATGTGTTTTCATTCTCAATCCTGGTATTTCATCAAAAATACACTTTCTGTTCTCTTAGCAGCCTGCCATTTTGATTTCATAACTAATTTGAGTCTTGAAAACTGTTGCGTTTGTTCCTCTTAGAAAGTAGGTTATGTTATAATATTTTCCTTGACTAATTCCAATTTGTATGCAAAATCCTTTCCCATGCAGTCTTTAGCCATCTTGTAAACAGCTTGTCGGGTCATTATCTTTAATCCAGAGGATCCTAGAACCAGTAAAATATTAAATAAGCAAAATAGTGAAATTAATAAATAACCTCGTTTTGTTCTACAACAGACATTTTATTCCTTTAATACATGTTTTGTCACCTAGTTTTTAATTAAACTGTGAAACAATACAAATTATTTTATAAAGTATAAAGCCCTTTGGTAGAATAAAAACGTTATTTTCGTTTTAGTCGATAAAATAAAAACGACATGATTATATTTTTAGCTAAGTTTGAGGAACATTGTATATTTGAATTTTCGTTTATTTACTATGAAAAAAATAGGTTACAACTCTCAATTTAGTAAAAAGGTAGATAAAAAGTGTGTTTATTATTATTTTTTATTTATAAATGAAATATTGGAAACTTTAATAGGCTTTATTAAAGATTGAAACTCAAATTAAAGAAAAAGAAATATGACACTTTTTATTATTAAAGGTATTACTTGATGATGAACCTGTTAATAATCGAATTTTCAGTCCAATTATTACTGGAAAGGACGAGGAAGTAATTAGTAGGTATTACTCTCCTATTCATTAATGCAACTTTAAAGAGGGAAAAATAGTTGGGGGTTCCGGAACAGTACTTAGCCTTTCATGATGGCTGTGGTACTAGAAGACTAAGATATTTTAAGTCCTCGGGGGCAAGTTCGGAGCGCTTTTCTATCCGGAGCTGCTTAGGCGGCTTAGAGCTTAATCCGCCCCGGAACAAGGGACTTCTATTCTTTATCAAGGTCAGGACAAAGATCTCTCGACATCTTGTACTTATGATGAATATTCCATTACTTTTTAGGAGCTTCATCCCTTTACCGCACTGTTTCCAATTCTTCATCCAAGTTGAATTTTTTACCCCTTCGTGCCGCCGACCCCTTCTGAGTTTGCATTTAAAATTTATCGCTGTCTTTAAATTTGAATTGTTGAAGTTTCCTTTTTACGGTCGTTTTTTTTTTTAACACCGTCCGTTCTTTCTTGGCTTCCTTATAACGTTTTAACTGATTACTGAGTGTGATTGATGTACAATTGTACTAAATAGATGTATCATTTGTTAATTACAATTAGTTAAAAAATAAATAAAGTTTAATATGTATTTAATAGTTAAGTGGAGCAACCAATGAAATAATCGTTTTGGACTATAAATAATAGGTCATATGTCATGATGCATTATATTAATAATAACAATAATCAGACTACTTTTAATTATATGAAAATTCTATTCTCAGTAAGTCCAATAGCTTTGTTATAATTTATTATTTCAAGTCTATATGTTATTATATGTATATATATATATATATATATATATATATATATATATATATATATATATATCAATAAAATAGAGCCAACAACTCAAAAAGAAACACTATTATTTATTATAATGCAATTGGGAAAAACCACAATGCAAAGCCTTATGTTTCAAATCCAGTAATACACCCACTTACTATTGGTACATTGGTAAGTGGGTGTATTACTGGATTTGAAACATAAGGCTTTGCATTGTGGTTTTTCCCAATTGCGTTATATATATATATATATATATATATATATATATATATATATATATTAATACATATATATATATATATATATATATATATATATATATATATATATATATATATATATTAATAATCAGACTTAGTGAACTCAATGGTTCGCCGATACCACCGATCTCTGCTTACCAACTTCCATTCACAGAACACCACCCAAACCGAAAACCGTTTGATCACTCTTATCGCAATCCTTCCACCTACGTCTCAATCTACTACACTCAGACGTTCACCAGTCGGCTTAGCTCATTAATTTTTTGGGGCGACCTGTAGTCTAGTGGTTAGCGTAACAAACTGCTAAGCCCAAGATCGCGGTTTAGTAGCCCGGCAGGTAAGGGAGTAAAAAATCCTTAGTTACGCCGTCCTTCGGAAGGGACGTTAAACGGGGGTCCCGAGCCTGTACGATGTCAGGTAATCGCTAAAAATCCCTATCCTAATTAAACCTGGATAGGCAAAATTTAGTGCTCCCCATGTAGTGTGAATAAGTTGCTATTAAATTCTGAGCCAAATATAATAATACGAATTTTTTTTCTATTGCAAAAATTTTGTATTTTGGCAAGTAAGTATTTTTGTAAACACATTATTTTATTGATAAGTGGTAATAGTTATAGTGACATTTACTTGACAAGGGTTTTTCCGGCAGTATGGATAAAAGATGACTGATTTCTCTGGGCAGCTATCCAAGACTAGGATCCAAACTATGACGGCTATTTCGTCTGTTTAAGTCTTTCATCTTATTTACTATGATTCCACCTAAAAATTTTTCATTAAAAGAAAATCTATTTATCAGAAATATACACCGGCAATAGTTAAGGAATCGTTTGTTTATTTAGTTAATTTCGCTACATGCCAATCTGGCGATGCTACAGTCCCAAATTTTGCCTAGCAAAGTTACAATTAGGTTGGGGATCTTGAATGAGTACTCGACACTCAAGACGGCCGTTTTACGTCCTATTCGAACGACGGCATAACAAGGATTTTTTACTTCATTAAAAAAATCCTAAGACCACCATATTACGTGAACCACTACACCATAGGTGACCCTGTAAAGGAATCGTTTTTCTCCTTGAATAATTTCTTCTGGACTTATCTTATTAGAATACAACACCTTATTTTCTTCTATAAAGTTTCGATTATAATTTATTACTGCATTAGCGATTTCATCTTAGGATAAATTCAAGCCTTCAATATTTTTAAGTCAGAATATTTCGCGTTTAAGCGAATCAAATTCCTTCCTGAGTTCGAAAAATATGATGAACGTGTTTCTTTTGTTTTTTAGAAAAGACTATTTATTATGAAAAATTTAGTAAATATAGCAACTTTTATGGGGCAGAAATGTTATATATCCATGGGCATGAAAAATTGATTTTCTTTATAAATCTGAAGGCTGAAATATTCTCTTGACTTACCTCCCCTGTATTGTATAATACATTATGTATTCAGTAAATGATTTGGTTATTATATTTAAATATGCTATTTTGGTATATTTGCATTGTTTTAACTGGCCCATTTTTGTTTTCCAGAAATAATTCCTCGAATAATTCAATAATTTTGTATAAAGTATTTTTTATCTACGTCAAAGGATTTATATTTAAAGTAATACTTTTTTAATCTTTTACGTTTAATCTTTTTTAAAAATTTATACTGATCTCATTGATACTTTTGAATTTATTATTCGGAAAATAAATGTTTTTTTCTGTAACAAAAAATGTGATTCAATTATTTTTTAAAATATATTATTCTAATTATTATGTTTTTTGTTTACAGGTGAGTGAGGCCAAATTGTGATGTTGAGAAGAGTTAGTGAGTATTAAATGTTTATTAATCTAAATGGTTAGTATAGTTGTTATATGAATGGCTTATATATTTATATCATAACTGCTGAGTAGATTATACGCTATTAAATCAATTACAGTTGTCCTCAATATGTCTATTGATTTAACATATTTAATTAGCACAACCTATTTTTTCGTTCACACGACCAAAAGTACCAAAGGAAAAAACTTATTTTATTAACATTCAAGAGTAGATGCCTATTATATAATTTTAAAATTAGTAAATTGCATTATTTAAAAACCAAACAAGATTTTTTTTCTTAAATGCCTTATCTTGAAAAACGTGTTTGAACGAATATTTTTAAAAGTGATAAATTCCAAAAGAAAACACAGTAGTTATTAGTTTTTATAGAGAGCGGAATGGCTCAGTGGTAGAGCACTGAGTTGCAAAGCCAAAGGTCCTGGGTTCATGCCCAGCTGATGGAAAGACTTTTATTTAATCTTTAAGGAGCCGCAGATGGATCTTAAGTGATCTAAGACCCTCCTGGAATTCACCCAACCTCCATAAAGTGGGTAGCTAAAATAAGGGGGGAATCGGGAAGTTGAGCGTGGTATAAGACAAATCACCTCCCCGCACAACCGTTTTATAAATCTATTTATTTTTTCAAATTATAAACTAAAAAAATATTAGTTTTAACTTTTAAAAATATAATGGATTCTTTTCTACCCTCCCTAAACGTTGGGACATAATTAAATGCACAGGAAGTTTTTTGATGAGCCAAAACTTAAAGAACCCTTCATTTTTTTAAATACCATTTATGTATTAACATCGTATATATATATATATATATATGTCAATTTTATATTTAGACTAGTATGTGATTTAATATAATTTATTAAAAACCTGTTTTTTCGTTGTTAGGGCATGAACATGAGATCAATGTTGTCTGGAAACATGCTAAAAATAGTTTACCAACTACTGACTGATTTTCAAGAACACACACACTTACATCTTTGTGTATACATATATATATTTTGCCAGGACTGAAAATCAGGGCGGAAGACGGTTTGTTAAATGGCTGCCATACTGGGAAGATATATCGTACTCATTCTGAGCTGAAGGAGGCAACCTAAATCTTATGGCTTATCCTCGTCAGCTGAAATATCTTTTTTTTTCTTTTTTTGTGGTAAAAAAAAAGATGTTAGTGGGTCCCTTGTTACTCCAAAACTTAATTTCCTTGGTGTGTCATACGTTTTCACCTCCATTCCCCGGTTAAACTGATTAGTTTTTTGAAAGATTTAATTGATCCTGTATTTAAATATTGTTCCGTTTTCACTGTAGATTTTGTAACGATAGTAAACGCCTCACAGTACAAATGGTTAAAAAAATCTAACGGTTGTGTATAGAGGTGATTTGTTCGAGACCGCACTCAACCGTCCGGTTTTTCTCCATTTAATGGTACCCATATTATAGAGCCTAGTTGAGCTCCAGGAGGGTCCAAAGATACCAAAGGGTAGCATTTGGCTGTTTAGAAAGGTTAAATGATTAACAAGCCACAACCGTATTTTCTCAAATAAAAACTCAACTTAAAACATCAGGAGGCCATATTCATTTATGATTTTTCTGAGGATGATCCAGAATTAAAGAAGTAGCTAGGTTTGAAATTACTTGATTTGTTTGTGAATAAAGTTTGCCATAAAAGGAGGGATAACGAAATCGGTCAAATTAACAGCAAATTGGACGTTAAGATAATTATGGATGTCTTCATTGGTAAAAAGTAAGGAGGATTGAAGATTTTAGGAAGGATTTTGAATAGTAAGGACGGAATACGAGAGGAATTCGACGACTTAGTGGAGCTCCAAAGCTCTCCGTAAGTCCAAATAGGTCATATGGTATTGCTATGTATCGAACCGGACGGCATTAGAAAAATAAGAATGTTTTCGCTCATTGGCATTTCAAGAACTAGGTCGAGCTGGTAAGAAGGTCGACCACACATGGTCAGGGTGGGCGAAGAAATAACCAAAAGAAGGGAGTCGGAGACTTTTCTTTTAGAAGGGGTCTCTCTGAAGACGGAGGCCGACGAACGATGCTGGGCGCGGAGTATCCGGAGGCGGCCAGGCCGAAGACCTACCTACAGACCTAACCAACCCCTCTTTCTCAAAAAAGTCGTAATTTAAGTTCTGTTATGTATTTTATGGCAATCCTCTATTACATCTGAATCATTAAGTGTAATCCTCAATGTATATACTGAATCATTATGAATATTGTTTAAAATCGTATCAATTAAGTATATCTATTTTAATTCCTTTGGTGCTTACTTGACCCAGATGCACTACGTATTTTTGAATAATATATTGATGGTATAATTGATTGGTTAACACAAGAACAGACCTCTGAAAAATAATCCAATTAAGACTAAAGTTAGAAATAATAATTTGAGTAATCATCTTAAATGATTACTCTGGCATCCCAAAATCAATTAGAATATTTAAAATATATATAGATAGAGTATAAAACATAGTAATATTTGTCTAAATGATGATTGATTCGTGCACTTTTGTAATTAACTGGGAGCTCAGAGCTTTGTCTAGCAAGTGTTGAAGTAGCTTGAAACGGCGAGCAGTGTATTTTATTGTAACGTTGATTTTTTTTGGATTGGGAATCAATTCTAATTTTAATATTTATCTATGAACTAATTTCAAGTTTTATTGTGATTTTTCTCATAAATAGTAAGTCTACAAGCTTATTTTATGAATTAATAGTATTTTTAATAGTATAAGGGGGCAGGTTAATTAGTTAGTTTGTTAATAGTCACGGATAGACCCTTTGGAATCTACAGACACTCCTGTGGCTTACCTAACCTCTATAAAGTAAATCCTGGCTGTTGAAATAATAAACGTTGTCCTTGAAATATTACAGTCTCTACCATGTACTGAGACCCTTCATGGTTTTTAGTGCTGCGGATTCTATTTTTTATTGTATATACCATTTTACTATGTACTTCTGAACCCATGATGACCTTTCACACTTTGTAGTGCTGTTTTTTGTTTTTTTATGTTTTACTGTAAACAAATCCAAAAGAAAGGCTATGGGGCAGTTGTTACGAGGTGTTTTGATTACCATTTTTATATTTAGATTTAGATTTTGGTGTATGTCCTGATGTTCTCGGAATCAAAGGAACGTTAACTGGTTAGTTTTTCTCATTATTAAGAGGCTTGAAGCTGTTTTTTTTGGGGGGGATGGAGTTTTCTAATGGAATTTAATATATATTGTATGACAAGATAAAAGATTACGAAAAATCATTGACTTCTGTGCTCCGAACTGTTCAACTGGATGATTAATTGTCTACTGAGAAATTGTAAAAGTTGGTAGAAATACTCACCCTGTTAAATAACACCCTGTTTTTTCTTATAGGTTAGGTAAGGATAAGTTTTTATAAAGCACTTATTTTTTTATTTTACAATTGTATTCTGACTGTTATGTCCGTATATTTTTGAATTTTTGTACATTTTTAATTATGTACCTCACAATACATTTGTTTTAACTGAATAAAAAGCGCAAAACAGAGACAAAATTTCCCATTTGCGTATGGATGCTGTAAAGATATTAGCTAATATAAAACGGGGACATTTCCACCCCAATGTTGACAATTCTTGACAGTGTATTACTTCTGGGACGACCGTGTTGACATCTGCCCAGCCTCACTGCGGTTTTCAATTATTCCCTCCGTATAAATTTATCTATTCCATATATTGCCTGCAAAAACCACTCAAATCTATGTCAGTCCTTTCTCAATAATTGTCCATGGTAGGAAATGTACAGACGGTGATGGAGGAGAATTCCATTAATTTATCTTGAACAATCAAGATCACACGAGGAATCGCAGAGCATTCACCCTGTCCAATTGAAGCGATATCGTCGCGATAAGGTTTGCAAAGTTGCTGGACTTTTTAAAGAACGAATTCCAAAATACTTAATATCGCTGAAATACGTCCAAGACGTTGGTGGAAGGATTTCATTAATGGTTTCAACACAAAAAATGTAAAAATATACAATAAACAAATGTATATATGTATGTGTACACAGACACAGACACAGACACACACGCATGTACATATATACATACAGGTAGTGCATCGCGCCCTCAAATGAGGAGTTTCTAATTAAAATTAAATATATCAACTTCTTAAAAATGATTTTTCATTTTTACAAACTTAAATTCTTTATTTTTTTCCATTTTTCTGTCTTAAACTTCCCTCTATTCTGCTTATCAACATTTCTGATTAAAAAATCGCATGACATCTCTATAATATTTTGTTTATAAATAATGGGTCAATAAATTTATAAGATCTCGTGACATATTCCTAGATGAGTATTTCGTATAAACTTTCGTATATTTAGTCTGATAAATATTGCATAAACGTATATTCAGGCTTAACACGGCTTTGAAGTGATTTTTTTTATACTAGTGTTACGGTTACAGAGAGAAAGACCGTATAAAGATATATGATATATATATTTATAAAGAGGATTAACGTCTTAAGCCCTTTGGCGGAAGAGATTAAGAAGATTGTTCTGGAAGGTTGCAGTACCCCCCACTCCGTGTCGGACTGCCTATTTAAATACCCAGTCAGTGTTGAACCGGCCAGTTTAATAAGTGTATCAGTGGACTGTGACAGTCTTGTGAGTGTAATTAACTGTTTCTGTTTGCTACTGTGTGTCAACTTGTTTTATTTGGAGAATCTTACGGTCAGTGGACTTTAATTAGTGAACTGTAAGTGTTACTTTTTAGTTATATGCTCTAGCGTAATTTTATTGTATTTGTACAAATCTATGTAAATAGTTAAGCTATTTCGTAGTAGTAATATCTTATATTTTTTTAGTAATTAAATAGGCCTAGGTTATAATAAACATTTAGAATATTGTTATTGTAAATTTATATTAGTTTCTTAAATTAATTGTTAATAGTTTAATTGTATTCTTTTTGTCACTTTGTTAATAAATATTAGTATCTTGAATTTAGGAATAGTTTATTCATTTTCACACCCAGTAACCCGTAACACTACATTTTATAAAAGTATTTTTTTTTTAAATAAAATAGGTGTCATGTTGAGCGAAAAATCCTTCGCTTGCCTTTATAGCTCAGGACATCATCAGTTTCCAAACTATTAATTTTCGCTCCAGGCCTTTCCATATAAAAATTTTCTACCATTTTTCCTAACTATTTTCCACGTTGACACTGAAAACAAGCGAATATAACTGTTTTGTTTATCTTGTTGTTATATATTTTTTTTATGCTTATGACATTGTCTAACTACTTAACTATTAAAGTTTTTTCGTTAGATGAAATTTTTTGTGAAGATCATATTTTCTATTTATCTTGTGGTAAAGACTGTACTGTTTCTAAGTCCTTGGTTGTGCTGATAGGTGATTTTTCTGAGGACACGCTCAGCCGCTAGATGTTTCTCCAATTAAGGGTATCCACTTTATAGAGGCTAGGTGAGCCTCAGGATGGTCTGTAGATTCCACAAGGTCAGTCAGAGGCATTCTACAGATTAAATAATTTATCTGCCACAGCCTTTTATTATTTATTATCTACATTATATAAAGGCTGAGTGAGCCGAGGGAGAGTCTGCTGATTCAGAGGGACAATCCTTTGCTGTTAAAAGATTAAATAATTTATCTTTCATAGCCAGATTTGAACCTGGGGCCTTGAGTATAGCAACGCAGTGATACTATTAATACAATATTAACTGTGTATTATTCTATTTCTTAAACTATCTTCGATCACTATCTTCTTTAGGGTTATATCTAGGACAAAAGTGGGAAAGTTTCTGGACTTCAGGATGGAATTGGAACCTGTAACAACATTTCTGAACTTTAATATGAGTTTGAACTCAATCTGTTTAGGCATGTTCAGGCGCTGATCATATCTCTACATCCGTATCGATAAACCCTTCTAAGAGTTCAGTATGAGGAAAGTATAATTAGAATTGTAAGTAATTAGCATATAATTAATGTGGAAACAATAATGAATTAAATTTGGAAACTCATTGAAATAAGAATCAAACAAACAAGTAGTCGGGAGATGCTTGAGCGTGTGCTATGCATCTTATTATTAGAGCCTGAAAATGTACTGGCACAAAGGAATAAATAAAGGATATATTTATTTGAGAAAAATAAAGTGATTTTTATCTTATTGAAAAGGATATGATTGGTTCAAAGAAAATATATTTCGTACCTAATTATAAAATGTATGTCAATTTTGTTTCTGAAAAGAGCGGATAGTATGCAAACACTTGGTTTAGTAGCAAAAATGGTATTTATTTTTTTCATTGCTATAGGATTATTTTTTCAAGAATAGTTTTAGAAAGATTTAAAAAATATTGATACAACTGTATTATACCAATATAAGAAGTAAATAGAATGAATGATACATAATGGCATGAATAGAGGCATGTTAAGGCACTACCCAGTGGTAGTACTCAAATTTGGAAAGGTTAGAGAGAATTCTGGGTTTACGAGCTACAGGGTGGTTATTTTCCTAATAGGATGAGTAAATGTTATTTCACGATGTAAGGATATATTATTTCGGAGACAATTATTCATAAATTGAGCCTTTATATTTCCCGGAAGACTAAAATATTTATTACATTTAACGATTATTCCATCAAACCTGAAGAATTTATTTGAAATTTAATAATTTATTTAAACTTATTTTCAATCAATAGAAAGGGTTAACATCTAGGCACTTTTAATGTATTTTTTAGATTTTTTTTTAAATATTTCGATTTTTATAGCTAGTAATTTTCTGTGGGGAGCGCACTGAGTTGCAGTGCCGAAGGTCCCGGGTTCGATTCCAGCTATTGCAAATAAGTTATTCAATCTTTTAACACCAGGGGATGGATCCTTTGGAGATCCTCCTGTGGCTCACAAAGCCTCTATAAAGTGGGTACCCAAAATATGGGGAACATCTGGTGGTTCTGCGTGATTTCTTATTTAAATTTAATTATTCAAGTTCAGTCACATTCTTAAACACAATTTGAAAGCGTATTTATTTTAATTATTGGTAGAAAGTAATTAAACTTTTGATTAAATGGGAAGCGGGGAGATCAGTATGGAGCGCTGAGTTGCTTTGCTCGGATTCGAATCCGGTTGTGACAGATAAACTATTTATTCTCTTAACAGTCATATATCGACCCTTTGAAACCTCCTGGGGCTCACCTAGCCTTTACACAGTTTTCTTCAATAGAGAGAAGCCTAGACCTCAGCGGTTGAGCGTGATCTAGACCACATCACCTCCCTGCACAACCATTACCCTAGAAAATTACAGTCATTACCACTTATTCAATTTAAGACTCTTCATGGGGTGGTAGTGGTATAAGTTTTTCAAAATGTTAACTTACATAAATATATTGTGTGTTAACAATATGTTGTTGGTTATTCGTAATGACGCAACTTCGAATATGAAAGTAGACAAGAAGCCATAATTTTAAAATCGGTTATTTTTGTGGAAAAAAAAAGTTTTGAATCTTATCACGAATACAAACATTTTCAAAAAAATAAAATAAATAAATAATCAAATCCCATTTCATTAAACATTTATTCCAGAAATTGATATACTAAATATTTGTAAAATCAACTCAGGACGGAATTTCTCTAGTGTTAAAAAAACCAGAGAGTTCTGAAAAAAAAAATGAAAAAAGTGAAACGCAGACAGACTTCACAATAATCGGAGATGGACATCGGTTTGAATGTGTAATCTATAAATGAAGGAAGGGCACGAATACAAGAGAATAATGCAAAGAATCCGTGAGGGGAATAGGGAATAAAGATATTCCCTGAAAATTTCCCTACAGCGCGACCTTAGGGAAAAAACAGACGTAAGCTGGCGGGGAATAAGTGATGACACGGGATCACTTCGCCTTTTCCTATCTCTCGCTTTACAAACCGATATTCAAATACGTCCGATATTTTATTTTATTTATACTATTAGAGGGGTCGGGATAGCTCTGTGTGTAGAGCACATATTTCATATGTTAACATACGACATAATTATGTAAATAAATCATAAAAAAAAGAGGGAAAAAAACTGTACCACTGAAGGGTCTTGGGCTCGGCAAATGGCTACCGTTTATAATGGATTGTACTGTTTCTATGACAAGGGTTGTGCAGGGAGGTGTTTTGTCCGAGGTAACCCTCAACCTCCTAGTTTTTCCCCCCATTGTATGCGACAAAAACTTTACTTTTTATTCTTAATTTTATTTACTTTATTTTCATTTATACATACTGAATTAAAAATATAAATCTGAACTACGAAAAAATTAATAGGGATAACACTAATTTACTTTGCCTAGCATTTTAACATTATTTTTATTATAGAAAGCATTAATATTTATTAGAAATTATACTGCTTTAAAAATTAATGTAGTTATTGCTAAAATAACTAAGTATATGCTAAAATTAATTAGCAAAATTAGCAATATCCCTATTAATTTTTGTGCAGTATATTTAAATAATTATCTACCTAATATTTATCGGGAGTTGCTCTGTGGTAGAGCTCTGATTTGCCGTGCCGAAGATCTTGGGTTCAAACCCCGCTGTTCAGCAGACCTTATTTAATTAGTTAGCGGCCGGAGATTCTTTGGGTTCTAGGACCCTTCTGGGGCTCACCCAGCCTCTATGAAGCGATTGCCAAAATAGTGGAGAAAATCTGTCGGTCAGATGACCTCTCTGCACAACCATTGTCCAAGAAACAGTACAATCTCTACCACGTACTGAACCCAAGACAGTTCATTGGTTGCAGCGGTACAGGTAATATTTAAAATAAACACACACACACTTGTACCACTAAAACTATAAGGATCTTTATCTCATCAGACAATTTGAAACAAGTGAACTAACTTACTAATTCAATTAAATAACTTATAAAAAAAAACCTGTACCACTAAAACCCACGAAGGGTATTGAATTCCGTACATGGTAGAAACTGTAATTTTTCTAAGACAACGGCAGTGCAGGGAGGTTGTTTGTCCAAGATCACCCTAAACCGCCAGATTTTTTCCTCGATTAATAGTACTTATGGTATCTTTAGATACTAAAGGGTCGTTCCATGGCTGTTAGGAAATCATAAAATTTGTTTGCCGTAGCTGGATTTGAACCTGTGCATTCAGCATAGCAGCCCAGTGTGGGAAATATATTCTTGAAAAATACGGTTTGAATCTTCGTTTAGTGTTTGTTCTGTGGATTTAACAAAATATCAAAATAATTTTAATTTCCCCGCTTTATAAATTCCACAGTGTTTCCCTTTGACCTTTGGGAAAGTACTACTGGGAATAGGCGATAGTTTATTTAAGGGGCGATGGATATTTCGCTATGAAAAATTCCGGTGTCGATGTATCCAATGTATCCATGCCCCGGCCTTACTTAATAAAATATCGATAAAGGGATAATCAAATAACAAGAGAATTTTATATCTCTAAGGATGGGTCTAATTCTAGAGCTATTCCATTTTTTCTTTCTGATTTATAAATTTTACTATTTTTTATTTTGTTTAAAATGTGCTTAGAATTAAATAAATAAAACTCGTGTCACAACCCATCAAGGATTTTGGGTTCAGAGACTGTACTGTTTCTGAGACAGTAGCTGTGCAAGGTGGTGATCTGTTGCAGATCAAGCTCAACCACCAGGTTTCTCTCTCAATTAGTATAGTCTTTTCTCCCACTTTATAAAGTCTGGATAAGCCCCATGTGGGTATGAGGGTATTTGTATAATGTTGATCCCTCAGGGTGCAAGTATGGCTGTTTTACAGACTAAATTAAGGCTAAAACTAAAGACTAAACTACTTAACAGATTAAATAGTTTATCTGACACAGCAGGATCTGAACCACGGATCTTAAGTGTAGCAACTCAGTGCTCTACTACTATGATACCCCACACCATACATAAAGATAAGTTTATTTTTGTTTTGTTTTTTATGCCACGCTTTTTACTCTAAAATTTGTTTAAATAAGAGTTGTTTTCTAAAAATTAGCTTACTGTGTTAATTCATGTCTAGTTTTCGGAATTTACCATTAAAGTAGGAAAATTCTAAATATTGTGTTATAATCACATAATAAGTACAACTTTTTTTATTTGTGCCAACATTTATGTATAATTTTTAGGCCATCAGCAAGTCTAAGAATAAAACTAAACAGAATTACAATATCAACAGTGCAGCACCAAAGAAAATATAGCTGAAATAAATTAAGCAAATAGATACATAAACCGAATTTAATTTAATCATTGGCAAAATAAAACAAGTTGTACTTATTCTGTATAAAATTAATTGACTGAATTAATTATTTAATTGAATTAAAATATTTCCAATATTTCTTGGGAAATCATCAGTCAACCGTTTACTCATCAATAAGAAACACTAAATTTAAATTTTGTTGTATTTATTGTATTTCAATCCCAATAGACTGGTTTATTTATTTAAGCTATTATTTCTTTGGTACTGCATTGTTTATATAGTTTTTTTTTGTTTTGTTTTATTCTCAGCCTACATGATGGCCTAAAAAATATATCGAAACATAGGCACAAATATAATGAGAGGTGATTTTGTATAATGTTATTCTCTTTTTTTTTTACCTTTTAGTTTTTTAGACTATTATTTCTTTTTTTTCGCATTTCATCTCCAGCATACCGTGTGCTATGCCAGCACATTGCCAGCATTGGTGCGTAGGTCTGTGATACTGTGGAATTTTAATCCGAATTTTGATTCACACGTCGAACCTAAGATGAGCCCTTAGCCCTTGAGTTAGTTGGAGGCAGTTGTGAATAGGAAACTAAGCTAACTGAGTGCGAGTAAACTGAGGGGGGTTGGTTGGGGGGGGGGTTTGGTTAATTAACCATGCACCCTGGGCTGGGTTGCCCTCGAGGCTTCCGCTCAGTATTAAATCCAATTTTATCTCCGCTTCAGTTTCAATCTAGTTCGCTCATAGTTACACTCCGATTTCGTAACTGAACTATATCTCGTTGGGATTCCTCCACGACAATAGTCTACGGAACAATAGTGTTGTGCAAGTGTATTGACCACTAAATGCCAGGTATACCAGATATGTTAAACAATTACCTAGAAGAATTTGACTGATATAATTTTTAGTGATGTAACATTTTATGCGCGTAGGCAGTTGAGTGTGATCAGCCAAATCTGCTCCCTTATCAACGGTCGTCTTAGAAACGGTACTGTCTCTACCATGCATTAAACCATTGTTTTTTTTATGGTTTTGTTTTTCTAACTGGAAAAAGTATAACAATATTAAATCAGATGAGAGTTAAAATTACTTCAGAAAATTTTTACTAACGCCGATGTAAGGCATGCAACTGATCAAAGATATAATCATGTATAAATTAAATTTCAATATTCATGAATCGTTGTAATTTATAATTATATATTTATAATCATAACAAAATACATGGTAATTTTTTTAGATGTAATTTGTTTAGTATTTTGTAGTGCTCGATTCTGTTAAATAATATATTTTTTTAATCGATAAATCACAATGGCACTGTTCCTGCTTCTTTAAACTGTAGAAAAAAGGTCCGTTTCTGAATTTAAACGGGAAAATGTAATGCATGCTATTCATAAATAAATAAACCACATGTTATTCTAATTTTTCGATTTTAGGACTGTGAAGATATTTTTCTTATAAACTGTATTTTTTAAAACTTTATAAGGCAATCTAAAACAAAACAGGCAGCGAAGCAGCACAGTGGTAGAGCACTAAATTGCCATACCGATGGTACTAGATTCAAGTCCCACTGCATGGCAGACTTTTATTTAATCTGTTAGCAGCAGGAGATGGGTCTTATGGGATCCAGGACCCTCTTGTGGTTCTCCCATACTCAATAAAGTGGGTACACAAAATTGGGGGAAAATTTGGAAAAATAAAATTATTCTACTAAGTAGCAATTATATTAACAGTTGTGTAATTATTAAAATGGTGGTCGGTCCACCGTTAGGCTGTTAGAAGGGGGTTACCTTGGTATAATAAAATTTTAGTTTCGCGTTCATTAACCCATACTATTTTTATTAAGTTGATAATATCTGGGTCACAACGAGAAGCAAATGCTAGCCGAATTACCGCAGTAGAAAGGAAATACCTCCGCAGAGTCACTGGCAAAACAAGAAGAGACCGGGAGAGAAATTTAAGAATAAGGGAAGAATTTGGAATCCCTGCATTAAAAGATTCCTTGCAGAAACGGCAGCTGAGTTGGCATTTTCCGAATGAGTCACGATCGAGACCCAAGGAAGTTGTTCGAAGCTAGCCTACAGGCACGAGACCGCGAGGAAGACCACGAACTTCGCGTACAGGATATTCGCATAGAGAATAAGTTGGGAGAGGAAAAAGGTAAAACCCTGGAGCGAAAGGGCTGGCGCAGTTGGGTAGAGGCTCCTCTACACTGAAAGGTATACGGAGGAAGAGAAAGAAGAATAAGCTAATATCTGGAACTGAATACTTCTGAGATTCAATGAAAATGTAAATTAGTTCCATTGTAATCAATTTTTTTTATTTGTCTTTAAAAATATTTATTTCAAGTAATAATATAACGTTCACAAAAATTGTTTGTATCTGATTAAAGTAATTTTGTTTACGCTTTCCTATAACCAAACTATGTGCTTACTATGAATTCGTATATAACCTCCAAACATCTTAGGTTTTAGGGCAAAAAACTAGCTTATGCATAGTAGTATTTGTGTCAAAGTTGAAGAACATTGAAATAGCATAAAAAAAAACATCTCTCAAGATGGCTGGCCACTTACTCTCATAACGTGTGACGAACAACTTAGACTCTACGTGGGGTTACCAGTTTCGACTTGGATTTCCCATTTTCTATGCCAAATTGATTTATTTCACGGTGTGCCGTGAAAAAATATTATTTTTTAAAAAAATTAACGACTCAACTTATGTAGATGGAATTTTATCGTGGGATTTTTTGGGTCAAATCCCTTGAATGCGTGGTCGTTGAGATAGGTTGTGCTATGTACGGAGAGGATCACAGCTCCCATCGTATTTTACACTGTTTTATGTCGAGTTTCTCTGGAAAATATGGGTACAGTAGTTGTTTTTACTCTTTCTTTTTGAAAACAAAACTTTTTCAGCGGGTTGGAATTTAGGATACAACTTTTGAAAATAGTTTGAGCCATTATTTTATTACCAATATTACTCTGTATTTCGTAACTTGGAAAGGACCGAAATAGTATCAATCGAATTCCTCAAGGAAACTAAAATATTATGCATAGTTTAATAATTCCTACTTTTTTTGGTTGGGAGCAGGGTATCTCAGTTTGTAGAGTGCTGAATTTCTGTGGTTCGAATCCGGCTGATTTAGAAAAATTACTTAACCTTTTAGCAGTCACAGATCGAATACACCCTCACTACATCGACTATACAGATCTGTAAATCAGTTTATAGAAATTGGGTACACTTAATTTGGAGAAAAGCCTGGCGGTCAAGCGTGATTACGGGCAATTCACCTCCCTGCACAACCGTTCTCTTAGGTACAGTACAGTCTCTAGCATGTACTGTACTCAATACCCTTCATGGTTTATAGTGTATCAGTTTTTTCTAAAAGTGTATAACTTTCATTATTTTTATTAACATTATCGTTATTATCATTATTATCATTATCATTATTAACAATGTATCTTTATTTTAAAAAATATGAAATGATTAAAAAAAAAACAAACCTCAAAGGTTCGCAGAAGTTTATAAAGTTTAGGAATTACAAAAGGTATTATAAATGACAGAGACAAATTAAAAACCTTAGTTTAATCAGAAATTATTGTTTTGTTTATATAACATATAGTAAATAAAATAAATAAATTGTATTCTGAAACTTAAAACCTTTTCTTAATAAATATTTATTTATTTAAAAAAATTCCAATAGATCTTACTAGTTTTTGTATAAGCATATTATTTACCCGCTAATCAGCGTTTTCGACTTAATTGTTCGTTGAAAGTCTTTCACTAAAGTTACTGTCTCTGTTTGATAAGTCTGTTGGGCTGTTGATGTGAGCTGTACCGCAGCACTTCGTCTTCTAAGTTGTGATTTTCCGTTTGGTATATGTCCTAATGATGCCCAGATTGGCGAGACGTTGACTATAAACTATCCTAATAATTAAACTATTTAAAAAATGTTATATTATTCGGATTTAAATGTCTGTCGGGTCAGATAGTATACATGTAAAAGAAGTTACTAAGTATACTTCCTTGTTACCAAACCATTTAATTAAACAATTTACTTTATTTTATTGACCGGTGACTAATCAATAAGTAACTTTAATTTAATTTAACTTCCGTTGAATATAGGAGTATGCGTCATTGGGAGTTTGGTCGATGGTTGATTTTTTTCCTTTTTTTTTTTTTTTTTTGTATTTTTTAACAACACACGTGGAGCCCGGTCTTGGCAGACTAATGCACAAAAGCAATTTTTCAGCTTTATTTTTTCCTCCCCACCCCGTGTTATTTGGCTAAAAGTGATGTATCGGTAATGTTCAGCGAAAAAGTGGATGAGGTTAGGGAAGTTGTAGACAATCTGTCACAAGTTCTGAAGTAAATACTCCATAAATAGTAAAAACTTGGGAGACGCCCGTAACTTGAGCTGTTGCAAACAGTGTCGAAATCCCTAATTGCTTTTTTTCCTTTTCTCCATTTATTATTTTATTATTTCTCTTTTTTTATTTTTTTTTTAACGAAGGAGGGTTAAATTGGCATATTTATAGCGAAAGTTAAATGAAATCGAGTCGAAAAGTTTTTTCTACTGTAGTGCCTCAGTGTTGTAGCGTTAAACGCATCAAAGTTTTTTTATGGATTCCGATTTTTTTTTTAAATGTTTAAATTCTTGGTGAGATTCGAAAACTTTTTTTCCACAAAATAGTCGATGTCCAAACTATGGCTTCTAAACTGCTCTTGTATCCGAGGTTGCGTTGTTACCAATGACCCAATACTTGTGTTAAAATGCAATATAATTATGTAAATAATCATTAAAAAAAAACAACTAGTTTAGCTGATCTCAGCTAAACCACCTCCCTGCACAACCGTTGCCTTAGAAACAGTACAGTTTCTACCATCTACTGAGCGCAAGACCATGGGTTGTAGTGGTACAGGTTTTTATTATGGTATAAATCAGTTTTTCATGGTTTTAAAGGAACATACTAAAGACATTTTGGAATACCATACAAATAAAAATGAGTTGTTTTTCCTAATTCTAAGGAACACTCGTGTGAACTATTGAACAAAAGCATTAAGTTTCAATCGCATGAAAAATAAACATAATTAAATAATCCATTTGAAACATAACTTACGCTCTATAAATAAAATTAATTCAGCAAGAAATTTATAGTGATTTTCAATTTAAAATATTGGGGTTATCATGTAAAATGTTTGAATTCTCCCGGAGTTTGATATTAATTTATTTTTTAAAAACTGTACCACAACAACCCAAAAAGAATCCGGGGGTCAGTACACGATAGAGACTGTACTGTTCCTTGGACAACGGTGGTGCAGTGAGGTGATTTGTCCTAGATCACGCTCAATCGCCAGATTTCCCCCTCCCTTATTTTGGGTAAACACAGTGTTGTATGCGTCATTATTAGAGAGGCTGGGTGAGCCTCTGTATATAAATAATTCCATAGGACCCATCTTCGGCAGCTAACAGGTTAAATTAAAGTCTGTCAGGGAGCGGGATTTGAACCCAGGACCTTCCGCACGGTAACTCAGCGCTCTACCACTTAACCACTCTGCCCTCTATTAATTTAAAAACATATTCAAATGAAAACAATTTCTTGCTTGAATTAGTACAGAATCGACGAAAAAAGATCTTGAATCTTTTTTTATTTATTTTTTGAACGAAATTTCCTCAGCTATACGATTTCGAAAAAAAAATTAATAATTTCCTTTGTAACATAAGTAAATAATTTTACAAAGGTATCTTATATTCCTCCAATGAGCTCTAACAAAAGCCTTCTAGATGAGAGTCTTTGAAGGCTCTAAAATAAACGGAATCTGTCTTGCCGGAGTTTTCTTTGAAAACTTGGACAGTTGCCCAAACTCTGGGCTAGGACGCTAAATAAAATATGTAGGCGTAACCGTTTTGAAGGAGCGATGGGAGAAAAACAAACATCTTACCAAGATTTTTAGATGATTGGAAACATTTATTTACTTGTTTGTTCGCAGTGGAAATTAGTGATCAATATAACTAATGGAGGAGGGCTACAATGCGTGGAGGCCTGAAATTTCTTTGCTGAAGGTTTCGAGGTCTCTTCCGGCTGTGAGAACCGAATTATTAAATCTTTTATCAGCCAAAGATAGAGTCTGTAGGATCTGCAGACCCTTCTGGGGCTCGCTCAGCCAGTATAAATCGTGTACCCTTCGATAGGAGAAAACCTTGCGTATCAACATGATCTCCTTTGGTTATAAAACAGTACTCTACCATGTAAAGAACCCACCACCCTTCATGTGTTGTTTACATAAAAGTTTTTATAATTGATAAAGCATTATGCAAGACTTTTTCTATTCTGTAATCCTTTGAAAGTAATCATTTTCCCTGTCCAGAGGAAATAAGGTATTTTTCTATTATCATTACCAAGCTTATTAGTGTTGTAAGAGGTTCATTTCAATTTTCATTTTTACTTCCCAACATATGAGTTCTATTGTAAGGGAAAATATATAAATTGTGAAAATAGCTCCTACAGTATGCCTATCCTAAAATACAAAAGTAACCCCACTTAACCAAATCATAAAAAAAGCTTTTACCATTAAAACCCACGAAGGGTCTTTGATTCAGTATGATATATGTTATACTGTTTTCAGGACAACGTTTCTGAAGGTTATTACTTGTTCGGTATCACGCTCAACCGCTAAGTTTTTCCCCAATTAAGGGTAAACATTTTATATAGGTTGGGTTAACCTCAGGAGTGTACACAGGTTTCACCGGTCCATACATGGCCGCTAATCGATTAAATAATTTGTCCACCATAGCCGGATTTTAACCCTGGAATCTCAGCTAGGCAACTCAGCGCTCTTCTACTGAGCTGTTCCTCTCCCCATAAGAACATGGAGTGACGCCAAATAAATACAATATACAGGCTATGTCATTGCAATGATGATACCCCCTCATGTTTGTGGTGGTATCTAAACCTGGACCACTACAGCAAATGAAGAGTCTTGGGGTCACCACGTGGTAGAAACTGTAATGTTTCAAGGACAACGGTTGTAGAGGGAGGTAGCTTGTCCGATATCACACTCAGCCTCCAGATTTTCCCCAATTAAGGGTATCCACTTTATAGATGTCGGGTTAGTCCCAGAAGGGTACAAGATCCCATAGGATCCATCTTCTACCACTAACAGATTAAATAAAAGTCTTCGGTGAGCTGGTTTTGAACTCAGGACCTTCGGTACGGCAACTCAGCGCTCTACCACAGAACCCTTCCTCTCCCTAAATGATATAAGAAATGAATTACGTTAATGCCATTGCAATGATTGGACTCCTCATATTTGTATAGGTTGTACAGGTTTATTTTAATTTTATCTTTTATCTTATTTTAGCTTGTATCTCAAAACCCAACCGCCATTTCCTAGATCGGTTCCACTACCTAATTAACTTTATTAATTAACGGTCGAGCAGGTCGGAAGTTGGATCCGGACTCGCTATGATTAAAGTGGAAAGGCTTCTTGGGGACGGGAATGTCATCGATATGGGATCAGGGATCCGAAAATCCATTACTGGACAAACCCAATCTGTTGGAGTAGCCAGATGTAAACATTTGTCCTCACAATAAACACATTACAGCGATAGAAGGACATACAATCGGCTCTCTCTACCTCTTCAAAGTTGAGCTTTCCCAATCCCCTTTTTTTTCCCCGAGTTATACTTCCGGAGAAAAAAAATATTGATGCTGAATCCTGACTTTGATAATTCTGGTGTCAATAGTATTTTCCTCGTTGTTATTGATGCCACGTAGTTATTTTTATTTCGGTTCAAATAGGCTTCACAATTAAGCGTTGTGCTGAATGGTTGATGTTTGAAGGGTAAGACCAAGGCATAGATAGGAGGATTGCCTTGGATATCTATCGGGTTCTGGTTTGGGAAGTACTTGGGCGAAAATATGTAAGCAGAGATTGATGGTTTTGACATCCAGCATTCGGGTTCACTAAGCCTTATTATTATTAATATTTTTTTAACTCCAACATTTGAAGATCTCAATAATGTATAATACTCATCTAGCCATTTTAGAGTGGTTTTCATTGGCTGGGATATGAATGTGATATCAGACAAGTGCCGTTGTTCTAGATACAGTCTCCACCATGTACTGAATCCAATATCCTCCGTGGTTTATACTAGTACAGGTTTTTTTATTTATGGTGCTTTGGCTAATCGGAGGTTTCTTTTGTATTTGACGATATAGCGTTTATCACGATCGTTATATTTTTCATTAACCTATAAATCATATGTGTTGGGCAGTAACAATAAACGTTGGAAGTAACATAAACAATAACATTAAAAAACATATAATAATAAGGGAAACCAAGAATGTTAATTGGTTGTAGTGGTGCAGGTTATTATGTTTTATTTTAAATCAAGCAGTATGAATGTTTACAGTATAAACTATATAAATAAAAAAAAATACACAGGTTTCATGACTATTTTCTCAATATTATATAATGAAACAAATCTTTAGATTCGTTAATTCTTTTTTCATCATTATTATTATTGTTAATTTATTTACTTTCGGTTTATATATACTTTTTTAGGAGGGGTAAACTGGTGGATGAGTGGAATCTCACAACCTTTCATAACTGTTGGCTTAAAAACTGTACATCTTCACCGTGTATTTGCTGAATGAACCCATCATCGTTTTTGGATTTTAATGGTACAGGTTCTTAATTTAATGAAATTTAAAAATAATTTATTAAATAAGCACACTTTTAAGCTTTTAAATAAAGATAAATATTTGTTCAATCTTGTATAATTTCGAGTTTAATAATAATAAAAGTTAAATAGCAGATGGTAGGTAAGGAATTAAGACAGCGTGAAATGTCAAAGTTAATAACGTATTGTAACGGGCTGAGAATATTTTTTGTAAAGGTAGTTAGTTAATGTGCATTAATTACAGCTTTTGTTCAATACTAGAATTGATAGCGAATTTATATGTCTATAAGGAAAGTAATCTGTGTAAACAAATTTTGAACTCTCATCTTTGTGATTAAAAAGAAGTATGTTATCATTTGCAGTCAAAAGTTTATTGTTAGTTTTACGTATTATAGAAAATGATTAGTATTTATTTGTTTCTTCTCATTAATAGGTTTTTAAAAGAAAAAAAAGGGGACTTTAGGTTGTAAGGATTTTGTACATTAATATGTAGGTAAATGTTATCATCTGCCAGATAAGATTTGCTAAGTATTTCTCTTTGTGACTATTACATCCATGTTCTTTGTATAGGGTTTTTGGGTTAAAGGCCGTGTAGGTCCTTAACATTTAGTTTTTATAACAGTTAAGTAAAAGTTAATTTTTAATAGAGGTTAACGTCCGTTTTGGAGGCGCTGAGCCCGGAATGCTAGCTCAGCCGGAAGTTCGTCAGCAATTCTCAACGAAAAATATACGGCTCTTGGACACTTGGAATATAATTATTTAGATTCTTGGGAAAATAATGACCACCAGGGGCAGCACCTGTCAGACGAAGAAAGAAGAGTGCTGACGACAGCTCGGGGAAGCTTAAGTACCCGGAGGTTTTCCTCTCGGGGCCCAGAATCGAAGAGTACCTCCGCCGGCGGCGGGTGCGGAAATTCGCAGGAGGGGGGGCCAAGCCGAGAAGACGAGGACGAGCGAGAGGCCCGGAAAAAGAATAGTACCTCGGCCGATGGCTGGTTTGGAAACTTCGCAGGATGGGGGCCGAGACCAGAGGACGGGGACCAGCGGGAAGCCTTGGTTCCGGAGCAAGACGCCAGAGAAAGGTATTATGTCCTCTAATTACTGTAGTCTGACTAGACTTAGGGTGAGGCCAGTGGGTGGTCAGTTGAAGATAGAGCCAGTAAATTATTTCGTTGAGAATCGTCGCGTTTGGCCATAAGACAGATAGGAATCTTTCTTAAGTATTAGTTCACATAGAGTTGTGGTTGGAAAAGAGGGGACTGGTTTTTAAAGAGAGTTATATATTATTTAAAGAGAGTTATTGTGTTATTAGCAGTTATGAGATAAGGATGAATAACGGTGGATAATAGAATTGTAACTGTTGTGTAATAGACAATTCTGGAAAATGTTTTGTAATAAAATTATGGTGTTTATTAGCGGTTATGAGGTAATGAGTACGTTATAAATATAATTAGTACGTAGGATTGTTGTTATAATGGATAGATCTAGTTTTATTTGGAAATTGTCAACTTAGCGAATATGAGAGAGGGAACTGGTTTTTTTAAAGAGAGTTATTATGTTATTAGCAGTTACGAGCTAAGGACCAATGACGGTGGATAATAGATTTGGTAACTGTCGTTTAATAGGGAATTCTAGAAAATGTTTTGTAATAAAATTAAGGTTGTTTATTAGCGGTTATTGAGTAATAAGTACATTGTAAAGATTATTAGGATTGTTGTTATAGATAAGGGGTTTGAGGAGTGTTATGTTTAATTAACTGTCATGTAATATGAAATTCTGGAAAAGGTTTTGTAATAAAATTAAGGTTGTTTATTAGCGGTTATTGGGTAATAAGAACATTGTAAAGATTATTAGGATTGTTGTTATAGATAAGGGGTTTGAGGAGTGTTATGTTTAATTAACTGTCATGTAATATGAAATTCTGGAAAATGTTTTATAACAGAATTAGGTTGTTTATTAGCGGTTATTAGGTAATAAGTACATTGTAAAGATTATTAGTGTATAGGAATGTTGTTATAGATAAGGGGTTTGATGAGTGTTATTTTCATATGTCATATGTAACTTTTAGTTCAATATATTATAGTTTGGTTGTTGATAGATAAATGTGTGGGGTTTATTTATTCATCCAGTTTTCCCCCTCCCTCACCCCTCCCCCCCCTCCAGGGTAACAGTATTAATATTGAATAATTTCACGTTGTTCATTTACACAATTGTCTTTAAAAAAAGATGAAAATAAATTAAAAATCCATGCAAAAAAATATAAAGTAAGTCGGCCTTCTTTATATAATTTATATCGACTAGTTTTCCGAAATTTCTGTAGGACAGTTTTTTATTTTTTACAAAAATTGCTATTCTAATATAATTAATTCTTTACTCTCTGAGCAAATGTCTTTAGAGTTAACCAGAACGTAGATGGGAGGATTGTATTCTGTCCGATCTTGAGAATTTTCTCGGAATCCAGTGGTTGTAGGTTCATTGTTATTGTTGGCGTTTTGGCAACGAACCTTCAGTGAAACACATTTATTTATTTTATATATCCAGTAAGTTCTTGTATTACATCATGTTATTTCCAAATAGGTAATACATTTGATACATAAGTAATGTATCTGATCGAAACGGGTCGTTAGAACCTTCCTTTGGACTTGGTTGTTCGAAGGTGAGTATCCTTCACCGGCCCTGACTTGATTTCCGGTTCGAAAAGTTTTCAGCTCAGCAACTTGCCCGAACCTGAGGTAGTGGTCTGTTTTAAAATGGAGGGAAGTAGACAGAATTGCAGAATGCTCCGTACTTTTAAGTCTTCTCCGTCTAAATAAATTTGATATTTCATAATGTATATATCTATACATACATCCATATGTATATATATATATATATATATATATATATATATATATATATATATATATATCACATGGTAACCCCATGGAGAGAGGACCGTTTATTAATATTAGGAAATGCAAAAGCTTCACTAAGCGTACTATATGTCGTTACATGTGACTTTAATATTTACAGATTAGTTTATATATTTACAGTAAAAGTATATGTTAACAATATAAGAAATTAAAAATTTACAGTTTGACTATATCAATAATTTACATGTTAGAGTAAAATTAGAATTAAATTTGTAATCATAAATTATTAAAAAAAATTATCAAATATAAAAATAAATGAAATATTAAATGTGGTTACAAGAAAAGAAACCAGAATCTCTTATAATATAAATTTAAATATTTAGAAACAATAAAATTTAAAAAATTCAAAATTGATTATTTAAAAAAATAACAACTAAAAATAAATAAATTATTTGAGCCGTTGGTTCTTTGATTCTTCAAAAATCATTACCAAAAGATTCCATTTCTTATTAAAAGTGGTTACATCCATTACATTAAATGAAATTTGTTGATGTATGAAAAATCAAAACTATATATATATATATATATATATATATATATATATATATATATATATATATATATTTATATATGTATATTTTAAAATGTCTATATTGATTATTTTATTTTTTTTATCAAATATAAACTAACCAGAGACTCCCAAAGAAGCCTAAGTAATGAATGATATTGGCGTGGTCCTTATTTAAACATCCTTCTTTTGATCGGTTGATTATCATTAATTTAAAAACTTTTTATTCAATTAAATATTAATTTAGGTAAATACTTTTTAGGCATTTTGTACGTTGAACTTTGTTGGGTGCACTCAAAAGTGGATTTTTTTTTTATTTCTCTGACGATCTAAGTCTCAACACTTAAAATTGTTGCACTTTCAACTTTTTTTTTTGGCATTACCTTCTTTCTTTTTTGGATCTCTTCACTACATGCTGGACGCTTGAATGTTTTCTTTTCAATAATTTCAGCAATTTGATTCGCAGATTACTATCATTACAATGTTGAATGACCAACTTACGTTCTTTAAACCTAGGATTTACAAAGTGATTATTGAAAAAAGAAAATATCAGGTATATTTCGTGGAACTGACTTTGAAAAGAACTAACACTTTCGACACAGGAGTTTAACTAAAGGTAAATAGTTTAAGGTAAACGAATATTGGGAAAAACAAAGGTGTATAATTTTCTCTGTGAGATTTGTAATCATAAACAAATGAGTTTTATTTTTATTATTAAGTCCTTGTTTATTTTTATATGTGTATACACAAAGAACATATTAATAGGGTTTTCAGTAATTACAGTAAATTGTTTTTAATGTAATATAAGTTGAACTATTTATTTATTCAAATATTTCTATTAATATAAAGGTGTATCATGTTGACCGTGAGCCAATGTATGTATATAAATGAAATTTATTAATAAACATGTCATTTCATCAGAAAATAATAACTTTAAACAATCGGAAGATTATTTAGTAACAAAATTTCTTAGATTCTTTAAAGTAATTTTAATTTATTAAAGTTATTTTGTTATTAAGCACTTGTATCAATTGACAAATTACGGTATACGATAACAGTTATAATTAATTACTTAGAAGCGAGGGCTTGATCGAAACACGGACTTAAAATAACAAGCAGTGCATGCCACTTTTATTGACAGTATTCCATATCAGCGAAGATGTATGTCGCCCATAAAGCTATTTTACGCTAAGCAGAGATTAAATTAACTACCCTTTTTTTAATAGTCAGATCTTAGATAGAGAGAAAAAAAGGCTGACGGTAATAAAAAAGGTAATAATAGATTATAAAGCTAAATAAAACGTGGCTTCAATGCGAAAATTATGTCTGCAGGGTATGTGAAAAAATTTCAAGGTTTGATTGTTTAAGGAAAATATAGTTGTGTGCAAATGATCTTATATCAATATGGCTATGTTATCATATTTTAGTCAGACCTTCATGAGATAAGGGAAGGGGGTAGCAGACCCTACTGGGCTCACTCAACCTCTATAAAGTCGATATTCTTGATTGAGGAAAAAACGTGGCATTTGAGCATGCTCTGGGCCCAAACACCTCCCTACACAACTGTTGACCAAGAAACATTGCGGTCTCTATCACTGCACTCAAGACCTTTCATTATAGTGATAATGGTTTAATTAAATTAAAGCTTTCATGGCTTGTATTGATACAAACTTTTTTTTTTTTATTTGGAACAGTTTTCATTTTCTTCTATTGTTGTCTTGAATTCCGAAGAAAAACAATAAAGTCAAAGTCAAAACATTAAGCCATTGAACCACTGCCTCAGAGTTGGTTGGCAAATTATATAAAATCTATTTTAAGTTATAGATTATTTTATTTTACGTACTACGTAGAATATTCAGTTTAAAACAGAATGGGTCTACACGAAGATTTAGTTTATTGCACAATACGGAAACTTGTGAATGTTAATTTGAAAGTGGAGCATGGCGAAGGTTGAGATGTGCTTTTTAAGTTGTTGGGCTTAGTAAAGAATATCTCAAACACATTAATAAGCACCGATCTGATTATTTTTAATAAAACGATTTAGGCGAGGCTGGGGGAATTGCTTTAAGAGTAATGGCTATCGAATTTGGTTTGGGGTAGTAGTCCGTGGACAGAACTTATAAGCAGAGATTGCAGGTATCGGTATCGAACCTTCGGGTTCGCTAAGGCTTTTATTATTATATACTCAGAACAATAAACAATGATCAATAGAGTTTTATCAGTAAAATCGTCGCGTCGTATAGTTGATTATTGAATAGCATTGTAATCAATCAACACCGAATCGACGGGCATACAGAATGGATTCCTGTCTCACTTGTTCACGAGCCCTATTGTGGGGAAAGTAATGGAGTACTGTCTTGGGGTGAATTTATATCGATTCTGCCAAGGTTTTCCTTAGGATTATCGATACCTTTCGGAGTGAATTCGGTCTTCTAATCCTTTTGAACCACAGCCAGCGAATATTATCCGGATCCATAGTGGGCTGGTAAGGACCATTGAGGTGGGAAATCACAACTGATTACTGAGCCGCAGTGCATCAGCCTGGATACATCTCAGTGATGCATTCGAAATGAGCCGGTCTCCGCCTCATATGCATAGGATCTCGGGAACGGCCAATCAGGATCCCGGTGTTAACCATCCCCCCTGATATACCCTCCTCCATATTCCCCGTTGGTGTTGGTAATCCTCTCGATTCGCAGGAGTAAGTTGTGTTCAGAAATCCGCGATGGGCCTATGTTTCCAATGCCAGGGATCTCAGCTCGAACTACGCAATAAGTGAAGGAATCTGTCGTTAACTATAATTAATGCAAACATTCATGTAAAAAAATATATGAAAAACTACCATTATCAAAATAGATCTATTCCTAGTTTTTTCCTGCTCAAATGTTACGACATGTAAAATCTGTAATTCTTTTTTAGGTACACCAGAAATTTAACTGTATTTTTCTCTTTAATTGAACAGTCAATTCTTAAAAGTTAAATATTTCAGAGAACTAATTGAAAATTCCTTTGAAAATTAAGAAGTTTTTCAAAGGATGAGAATTAAAATATGCTAAGGCCAGAAGTAAAGTAAAAAACATTTTTCCTAAAAATTTACAGAAATGACATAAAGAAATATAATAGAATGGAAAGCTAAATGTATTAGAAAAAACAACAACAGTATTTAACAAATAAATTCGTTTTAGGTAATGCAAATTGAAGGAAAATACTTAAAATAAAGTAAATGTTATATTTGAAAAATTATACAAGCAGGGTATTTATATTCATGGGTTGTATAGGCACGGTTTAAAAAAAAATAGTCCACACTGAACTCAAAACCATAAATGATTGTAGCAGTACAGGATTTTAGAGTGGTACAAGTTTTTTTATTATTATTAATTTGTTGATAAGAAAAAATATATAAAATTAATCTTAGTGATTATATTTTATCCTATTATTATTGTTACGGGCTACTGGGTATTAAAATGAATTAAACAATTCCTTAATTAAAGATACTAATGTTTATTAACAAAAGTAATAAAAAGGATACAATTAAACTATTAACAATTACTAACAAAGAAACTAAACAAAGAAATTACTAACAAATAAATTATTAAACTAATATAAATTTATAATAACAATGTTCTAAATATTTATTATCTAAGCCTAACTCCTATTTAATTATTACAATAATATAAGATGTTGCTAATTATAGATAGCCTAACTGGTTACAATAGTTTCTATGAATATTATAAAATTACACTAAAATTTATAACTAATAATTAACACTTACAGTTCACTAGTCCACCGACCGTAAGATTCTTCAAGTATCACAAACTGACACACAGTAACAAACAGAAACAGTTTATTACACTCGCGAGACTGTCACAGTTCACTGATACACTTATTACACGGGCCGGTTCAACACTGACACTCACTTATTACACTTATCACAGATCTTCACTGGTCTACTCGCAGGCTAAGACTGACTGCCTCGAGTTGAGGGAAGTATTTAAAGAGGCAAGGCCGAACATTCCAGAACACGAAAGGGCCAGGCAATTCCGGAATCTTCTTAATCCTTTTCCGACAAAAGAAGACGATCTAGAACAGTCCTAATCCTATTTAAACGTCTCCCGCTGACGGAGTTAAGCCGCTAATCCCCCGCTTCCGCCTTCCTTTGTACGCCCGTAACATTATATTTTCAATGCTTTGATTGCTTTATAAGTGGATTTATTTACCGAATGTTTAAAACAAAACAAAAAATGCAGAGAATTAAAACGTAAAACAAAATATTTATAACAAGATATTGAAAAAGTCAATCGAAGAAAAATGCTGAAAAAATTTTTCTCAATTTTTTATAACAATTTTAATAAAAATAAAAATCGAATTTAACTAAAACAAAATTTCAAAAAATGTTCCTGCGCTGTTTGATTGCGGTACACCCCTTTTTAATTTCCTCAATTTTTTTGTCCCAAGAGAAAAAAGAAGTGGTAAAAAGTATTTAAGCTTTGATACTAATGAATAAACAAGAAACCGCTCAAGTGTTAGCAACCCCAATTTCACCCCTCTTTAAAAGTACAAAAACTTCCTCCATTTTTAATTAGACAAAATCATTTGAGGATTCTGCTCGTTAAGACGTTGGAACCACCTCATTAGTTCCGTTGTTATTTATTTTATTTTTTATTCCAATCAAATTTAGTGTAAATTTATTTAATTAGAAAAAGTTATAAACGAATTATTTGAATAAGATGAATTTTGATTATACTATAGTTTTCGAAAAAAAAAGTGTATGATTACGTATTCTAAGATTTATTATTTAATCTGTAAGGTTGCGTTAATATAAGATAAGTGATATATCGTGAACGGTAAATCGTTTACGATACGATTTACGATGATACGCGATATGCACAGTTCTATAAAATATAAACGGAGAGGATAAAAAACGGTTCGAACCAGATTATAAAAATAATCTTAGATCAAATCCTAAAGATTAGTAAGTTTGATTCTCGCCTTAGAATAAAATTACTTTATATTTAAAATAATAGCGTATACTCTGCTTACTATAAAACACCCGTACCACTACAACCAACATTTTCAGTTAAGTAGAGACTCTTCTGCTTCTGAGCCAAAGGTTTTGTATGGAAGTGATTTTTTGAGATTTTTTCTACTATAAAAAATAAAAATAAAAAAGCTGTACTAATACAACCCACGAAGGTTTTTCAGAAAAGAATCTACTGCTTTTTAGCCAATTGTTGTTCAGGGAAATGATTTGTTATGTTTGTTGAAGCGATTCCGCTGACTTTGAAAAAATAAAGTAAAACTTGTATGAATACAACTCCTGAAGGTGTTTGATTTCAGTAAATGATGTACTGCTTCTGAGACTAGGATTGTGCTGGGAAGTGATTTGTTCTTGTGATTTTGTTTATTGTAATTTTTTTTTAAACTGTTCCAATACAACCCATGAATATTATAATGCTTGTATAATTTTTCTAATATAACATTTACTTTATTTTAAGTATTTTCCTTCACTTTGGATTACCTTAAACGAATTTATTTGTTAAATACTGTTTTTTTTGTCTAATCCATTTAGTTTTCCATTCTATTATGTTTCTTTATGTCATTTCTGTAAATTTTTGGGAAAAATATTTTTACTTTACTTAATTTTCCAGTTATTTTATTGTTTAGATTTATCAAATTTATTAGTACTGAAAATGAAGGCAACGTCTCCAAATAAATAATTGAACTAAAGGGTTCCTTGGTGAGCGATTAAAAAAATAAGAAATTAAGGATTTTTAATTATGGATACAGTTATTGTTTACAAATAAAAAAACAAAACATGTATTACTACAACCCAGGAAAAGTCTTGGGTTAAGTATATGGAAGAGACTGTTCTGTATCTACGCCAACGGTTGTGGAGGGAAGAGATTTGACTGAAATCTTCGTTCTAATGCCATGTTTTCTTCCAATAAGAGTACCCATTGAAGATATGAATACTGTCCGAGCTGATTAAATGTAATTCGTATTGTTAGTATATAATAATATAATGTGTACCTGTACACTGAATATAATTTCTATATAATTATTAATTAATATATAATTTTTAATTATTTGTGTAGATTTTTTATTATTATAAGTCCTCTGCTTTATAGTTAGCAACCGGAAACACGGTATTATTTTACAGTACTTAATTTAAAAGTAATGCTCAGAGCTTTTGAGTCATAATCCCATTAAGTACACGTTAGTAGTGGGAAACCCTTGCAATGCCAAGTCTAGTGTATCCATTTTGCAAGTAACCTATAACTCATATCGCTGAAGCCATTGCAGTGTACCATACAAGCGATGTTATGCAATCTTCATATTTTTCAACACATAGCATTAAATTTTACCACCTCTCCAAGAATATATTTTTATTTGCTGAGCTATAATAACTTTAATTATTTTTACCGTTATTTTATAACAACAAGACTTGGCGAACCCAAAGGCTCGATAGCACCAATCTCTGGTTACAAGCTTTCGTAAACGCACCACTACCCAAACCAAAATCCGTTTGATTATTCTTTACCTTAACCACTCTCTACTTTACAAAAACGTTGAACTAGTTATTTCTTTCCTGGTAGGGAATCGTTCTTTTTATTAGAAAGCGTTCAAGTGTAGGCACTGCATAGCTCATTTTTAGTTTTCAGCTAACACAGTAAATAATATTATTTATAAAAATCTTTAAAAAGACGAAATATGAGACAAAATTTATTGAGCTCATTTGAATTTTCTGTTATAAGTGCTGTAGAATCTTTTTAGAATTTAGATTTTTTTCCCTAGCCTACAGTAATAAAAATTTATCGAGGTAAATTTTCAAACAGACTTATCGATAATGGATGTGAAAGTAAAGACGTTTGATAAGATTTCATTGTTTCCTTTATTTCTCGAATTAAACTTTTTCATTTTCAATAAAAAGTTTTTAAAATAGTTGGCTTAGTTAACTGAAGTACTCAAAATTAATATATAGCTTTATAAATTTTGATGAATAAATTAATTATATTAGGATGGTAATTTAGTACGTTACTCCACTACTAACATTTCTTTTCTGACCATAACAGAACATACACACCAAACATTAGGAACGAACCTATTATTCTATTACAATCTATATTACCTATTTATTCAGGGACACTGTATTTATAGACAAATTATGAATAAATAAAGACTGTTGATAAAGATTTGCTTTATCTTTGAAGGGTCCCCAAGGTTGGCCTATCCTTTATACAGTTTATACAGCTGACATCCCAACTCATCCTAATACTATCCTTACCACGTAAGCTGATGATACATGTGTATTATCAGCCAAAACCAATCCAGTCATTGCATCCCAAAGCCTCTAATCCCATATCACTGATCTTGAAGAATGGTGTCAAAACTGGAGAATTAAAATAAATTCTCAAAAATCGCATCAAATCACTTTCACTTTATGTCGTAAACCAATGACATCCTGCCCTTCAGTATCCTTTAATAATATCCCACTGGTGCCTGTAGAACAGATCCGATACTTAGGGTTGCACCTCGACAAACGATTAACCTGGAATCCTCATACAAGACTGAAAAGACAATAAACCGACAATAACTCCCAATTAACTACAAAAGACTCATCTACATGACCATCATACGACCTATTTGTACTTACGTAGTAGAGCTTTGGGGCTCCACAAAGCCATCGAATTCCTCTCGTATCCAATCCCTACAATCCAAAATCATTTGTAAAATCCTCAATGCTCCTTATTTTGTTAAGAGTAAAGTCATCCATAACGCTATCTATCCTTTCATAACAAACTTCATTACCACTCAAACCCTCAAGTTTCAAACCTAGCTTCCTCTTCAATTCCCGATAATCCTCCGGCGTCTGAAAAGAAGATGGCCACGTGACCTTCTTGGTTGAACTTAGATTTGAGTACTACCAGTAGTTAGTTTCTCTACTTGTCATTCTCATGTCATTATGTATCACTTATCCTATTGACTTGTTGTATTATTGTAATACAGTTGTAAATATCAATTAATAAATTACAAAAAAATCTTTGCAGGGTTATTAACAAGTAATAAAGTACAAAAAATATGGATACATACTAAATAGTAAATATATTATAACGATATACTTAAGCTTTGATATTACTTTGAAGTATTGGCCGATTCAAGTTTGGATTTTATTAAATCAATTTAATTATATTATAATTATCAGCTCAGTGAGTAGAGCGCTGAGTTCTAATGATAATGATTCCGGGTACAAATCCAGTTGGGGCAGATAAATTTATATAATTTTTTAACATTTAATCTGTTAACCCTTGGATTCTGTGGGATCTGACAACCCTCCTGTGGCTCACCCAGCCTTTATATATTTAGTACAATTAGGGGGAAAAATCTTGCGGTTGATCGTGATCACGGGCAAATCCCCTCTCTCTACAATCCTTGAAACAGTACAGTTGGCTACAGCTGTAATGGAACAGGTTTGTTATTTTAACTACATACTACCTAAATATTCTATGAAAGTAAAATTCTGTTGGATATTTGGTGTGTTGGTATATTTTGTGTACGAACAAAGTAACATAACTTTAGTGTTTTAATTTTTTTTTTTTAATATCAACACTGGAGGGAATGTCAATCATATATATATATATATATATATATATATATATATATATATATATATATATAAACTCCCCGTCAAAAGTATTGCAACACCCATAATTCTCGAGATTTTCTTGGTTTCGACCTGAATCCGTACATTGCTTATATTTACAGTAATATTATTTACTAAATGAGATACATTAGAGATTATGCACATCATTCTTATTCACTGTTTACCGACAAGCGATGGGATTTTGGATTTTTCATTTCAGTCCAAGTTTATCTTTCGTGTGTCTCAAGTCTGTTTCCTCATTTCTCTTTAGTCTGGTTGAAACAATTAATTTTATCCACAATGAATCGTTTTATCCATAATTCGGTCAGAATCATCACTCTCTCTGAAGAAGGCAAATCATTGCGTTACATCGCTAATCGCCTTGGGATTCACTATTCTTCCGTTTCAGGGACCATAAGAAGGTACAGGGAGACTGGTAGTCAATCGAGGCGACCAACGTCAGGGTGGCTCAAGATTTCTAATCCCATAGATGGCCGCTTCATTAAGATGCAAGCTCTTCGGAAGCGTAATTCTACAGCTTCTTCCATTAAAAACTTGATCGCTGGTGTTTGAGGGATATCAATCTCGGATTTAACGGTCATTAGAAGACTGAGGGAGTCAAACCTCAGCTCAAGAAGGCCAGTGAAAGGTCCTCCTCTCACCGCAGAACACCGCGTAAAGAGATTGAGATTTGCAAGACAACACCAATCTTGGACTGTGGAGGAGTGGAAAAAAGTTGTATTCACTGATGAGACGAGAGTGGCCCTTAACAGACAATATGGACGTAAAAAGGTTTGGAGAAGGCCTGGAGAACGGTTTAGTCAATGCTGCCTGTTAGAAACTGAGCCATTCGGAGGAGGGTCTATCAAGTTCTGGGGCGGTATATTTTAGGAGGCACGTCCCGAGTCAGTGCCAATCCAAGGAGGGGCCTTGAATGCTTTGAGGTATGTAGAAATGATTCTTCAAGATCATGTAGTGCCTTTTATGCCGTTCACAGGCTCTGAATCGTTGCTCATGCATGATAATACCCGCCCTCACAAGGCAAGATGTGCTTCTGAGTACCTGAACACCACAAATATCCACACCATTGATTGGCCAGCAAGAAGTCCTGACCTTAGCCCAATCGAGCACGTTTGGAATTATCTCAACAGAAAGGTTCGGTCACGAGATGCACCTCCTACTACCCTTGAAATGCTAAAGGCAGCTGTATTGGAGGAGTGGGACAATATACCCCAAGATCTTCTTCAAAACCTTTTTAAAGTATACCTAGACGAGTGGAAGCAGTCATTCAAGCCAGAGGGGGCAAACGTCTTATTAAATTTAAATTGTGATTTAAAAGTTGAAATTGTCAGAAATTAAAAGTTTAGAAAGTAAGTTTTCTAACTTTTTTGGAAGAGATATTGTTATTTATTTTAATAAAACTTGTTTATGTCCAGTTTAAAAATGCTTAATACAGACTTCAGAACCTTTCTTTATTATGAAAAGACAGACGTTTTTGTAAAATTCAAATATTTCAAAGTGTTGCGATACTTTTGACGGGGAGTGTATATATATGTATAATTGAATATTCATTGAAATATTTTTGGTTTTTGTGTCAAGGATTAATTACTGCTTTTGATATAAGATAATAAAAAATGAAAAAGTGAACTTTTTGAGTTTTAGCTGTTTTTTTTAGAAAAAAGGAAACTTTTAGAAAATTAACTAGTTTTTTCTGCAATATTTCAGGTATGTGTTTTATAGAAACGGTTCTGAAATTGAAAGGTGATACATTTTTAATATATACGACATTGTTTTGATCTCTGCTTCGTGTTTTCAATCTATCTAACTGATCGTGAAAACACACAGTTTCAAAACTGCTCTTGAAAAATCACGGCTACACTGTCCTCCATGGGTTTTCATTTTTTTTTTAAATTTATAGCAAACTTTAAAAAATCAATTCCAACGATAAACAGTTATTAATGATGAGATTATAATATCAGATAATTTTAATTGATATAAAACGTCCCCGAACGGCTTCCACGTTTTATTTCTGGTTTCCGCTATAATATTGAATATTAAATAAGATTATAATAGCTGCATTGAAATACTAAGACGTCGGAATAATTTTGTTTAAATTATAATATTAAGTTTTATATTAGTCCTTTTAAAAGGTTTACCAAGCCATGATTCCATTGCTTGTGATTACCATATCAGACAACTAATAAGCTTTCATATATACAAATTATAAAAGTATTAAGGAACACAATAATTCGATGGCGATACATTCGATCGTTGTTTTCCACGGATTATTAAAACAAAAATGAAATTTACAGCGTTATAATAATACAACAATATAACGAATAATACATTATGCCATGAGGTAAAGACAAGTTGAGAAACTACACAGTGGTAGTATTGAAAATACCACGGATTACCGCACAAATTCAATCCGTAAGATAACACACAATTTTATTTTATACTTACTTCTCGGACGTTTAAATAATTTAGTTTAAATTATTATTTTAAGTTTAATATTAGTCCCGTAGTAAGAATCTTGGAGACGGGAGACATTTTGCGGTCATGGTTCGTTGAGTAATTCACAAGTTTCCTTTTGTTTCATTCGGGTATAAACTTTATTTTCATTTCCATCTCCTTTTGTCATTCCCTCTGACACTGATAGATGATTTTTTTACCCGATGAGGGACTAGGAATTTATTTTAAAGTTTTTCCCTCCCCCATTCGTGGATAAAAGTGAAGAGAGATAGAGAGAGAGTGAGAGAGAGAGAGAGAGAGAAAGAGAGAGAGAGAGAGAGAGAGAGAGAGAGAGAGGGGGGAGAGGAGGATATGAATTATTAAATGATCTTCAGCGATCTGCCGGAAGGAAAGTAGGGCTGGCCAGTGTTTCAGGGTAGGTTGAAATGGGGGCAGAACCCCTTCGCCTCATTAGGTTTTAATGATTACTTGAGTGTTTCATCTTAATGAGAATGATTATTTTTCTTAGATTAATCCCAAAGTATATTTATTAATCCCAGTCCAGTGATGTTCATCATTTGAAAAGAATAAAAGAATTTCGAGAATAATTCAAGTCAAAAGTAATAATGATACTAATACAAAAAAAAAGCTGTACCAGTACAACCCATGAAGGGTCTTGGGTTCAGTGCGTCGTAGAGACTGTACTATTTCTTGGATAGCGGCTGTACAGGAAGGTGATTTGTCCTAGATCATGCTTAACCTCTAGATTTTTCCACCAGGTTAGGATAACTATTTGATAGAAACAGGGTGATCCTCAAGAGGTTCAACAGATACCATAGTATTTATTTTTGGCCATTATGAAACAAAAAAAATTACCAGTCTGACTCATACAAATATGAAAATATTTACATAAGTAATAAAACAGAAAACTGTACCACTTTAATCCGTGAAAGATCTCGGGCTCGGTAAATGCTAGAGACTGTACTTAAGATCACGCTCAACCGGCTGGTTTTTCCACCAATCGCCTACAAATGCATTGCTTAGAACGCGTAATTACTGAGCATGTACTCGTTTAATTTAATGGAATTGAAGTGAAATGAACATCGCGAAGATTGAAATGGGCTGGTAAAACTATTAAGTTAATTAAAGAACAAATTGATTAAAATACTTTAAGTGTTAAACTGAGAGGAAAACTTCATAGGGGTAAAACGAAGCATAGGTTGGAGAATCACCAGTTTTTAACGCAAAGTTAGAGATGATGCTCCTAGCCTTTCAAAGTTCGGACTAAGAATATGCAGGGAGGTGATTTCTCCTAGATGATGCTCAACCGTCAGAATTTTTCATTTATATTGGGAAAACAATTCATAGTGGCTGGGTGAGCCCCAGATCCATAAAGATCCATCTCCAACTACTAACATAATAAAATAAAATCCACCAGCGAGCGGGATTCAAACCCAGCATTTTCGGCACGGCTACTCACTCTGCCACAGCACTCTACTCCGCTCACACTAATACTAATATAAAAGTATTTTAAAATAAAGAGTGAAAAATGGTCCGGATGCTGCTCAAGAATAATTCCTTGAATAATGATAAACTATTTATTTGAAACCGAATATAAAAGAAGTGAATATTACAAAAACATATAAAAATCGCGCTCTAAACCAAAAATCTAGGTCTAAATTCGTGTTATACAAATTTAATAAACTCTTGATTATAAAAATAACTAATTAATAACAAAACAACCTGAAATAGAACAATCCAACATTTTACATTTGCATTTGCGTTCGCCAGTATTCAATATGAGCTAGATAGGATCACTGCCTGGGAAAAGCTGAACAAACTGGAATTGAACGCAATGAAAACCCAGGCCATTGTTCTAGGTTCCAACTCCCTCCTTACAGCTCCCCCTCCCAACATCAATCCTAAATGACCACCCCATCAGTTTCAAATCCTCTGTCAAAAACCTTGTCATTACAATTGACCAAAACATTTCCTGAAAACCCCATGTCACCCAAATATCCCGACGGTCAATTAGTTCCCTGAAGTTATTCCATCGATCTCTTACACAATCTACCCGGAAGCTTCTCGTATCATCCCTCACCTTCCCCAACTTTGACTACTGTAAAGTTGTATACGGGGGCCTATCGAAAATGCTTGAGGGCCGCTTAAAACGAATAGTGAACTGCGCTTTAAGATTTCTCCTTGGTACTCCGAGGCGATCCCGGGTGTCACATCACTATGATGAGTTAAAGTGGCTCTTCCCTCCCATTCGTAGACAATATTCCCTTAGTGCTTTTCTATACCAATCCATTTACTCTCAACTCCCTTCATATAATCTAAAGCCTCCTCCAATTCAAATCCTCTGTCCAGCACCGCAAAACAAGATCCCGCCTTTTCGATCTCTACATTCCTGCCCACAGAACCAAGGCATTCGCGCGTTCCTCCCTCGCCCGCTCTACCACTGTGTGGAACTCAATCCCACCTTTCATCCGCCATGATTTTCACTGGCTTCAATTAAATACCTGCTTTTACATCATCTCTTGACATCCCAAAAATACGCTCTCTAGGCAGGTCAATATTCCGCTTGAAAAACTAGCATTGAATTCTCGATCTCGTTGCTTACGTGTTTGGCTATGTAAATACTTTATTGCATGCTATCCCATTCATTTATTTCATTTAGTAATTTCGTTATTAACTATTTTATTTATAATTATTTTGTTAATATTAATATATTTATTTTCGACATATATATTTATAGTTAAAATTCTGTCAAGTTTCGTACTTTTTAATTTTCATTTCTATTTCCATTTTTATTATGTTTTTGTCACTCTTAAGTACTTCATGATTCGTATTATTATGTAGCCTTCTGAGCAAATGTATATTATGTTTATTTTTTATCTCCACGATTGTTATTCTAAAGGGACTCGATCCGAGAATAAAGTTTTTTTTCTATTCTATTCTATTTAACATTTCAATAATCACTATTCTTAAACAATAATTACATATCTATGTACAATTTATGTATTAACATTGTACAAGTGTCAATTTTATACTTATACTAGTAATATGTAATAGTATAATTATTCCCTAAAAGTCTATTTTTTATATATTTATATTGCATGAAAAAATAAATAAACAATTTCCTATAAATTATGTAATTGTTTAATAAACATGATTCAATCTTGTATGTCGGAAACGAGTGTGTATAGTTGTTGGAGTGGGCTGCAAGATTCGAGCAATTGATGAATTATCCATTAATGAAATTGAAACGTCGCTGCTTGTTCCTATTTGCATTCCCCACTTTGGTCCAAGTGATTTGTTTTTGTTTCCTTGTTGATGGCCAAGTGATCTGAATTTCACAGGATCTGACAATTTTAATCGGGTACAAGTGTATTTTTTCTAATATTTGTATGTATATATATATATATATATATATATATATATATATATATACATATATATATATATATATATATATATATATATATATATATATATATATATATATGTATATATATATATATATATATATATATATATATATATATATATACATATATATATATATATATATATATATATATGATATATATATATGAAAGGCCCAATATGGCGGACTGTGTAGCACTACTTAATTTTGCGGTAGAACTTTTAAAACCAATAGGTGAGTTTGTGACCCTAAAGAAGGAATTGAAACAGCAGTTGTTTCAAGGATTAGCGGTTATTCAGCAGGTACAGGAAAAATTAAACGAAGAAAGAAGACAGGGACATGCTGAAATACCAGTTAGGGCATCTACATCTGAGGTTAGTACAGTTCCAAGCTCAATAAAACTAAAACTGTACACAAAATTATAATTAAAAATAAATTAGAAAATAGTTCCCCCGATAACACAAAACATATCTTTAAAGAATTAATCAACCCAAGGGAAATGAAGGTTGGAATTTCTAACATTAAAACCACACATAAAGGTTTATTAATTATAGAATCGGACAGTAAATCCGATATAGAAAAGATCCAAAATAAACTTTCGAGCTCAAATTCCAATTTGGAATCTTACGTAGCTAAAAAGAATATGCCAAAAATCATAATTAAAAATATTCCTGAGGAGGCTACTAAAGATAACCTCGCGGCCACGTTGTTGCAACAAAACGAGTGGAGCGTGGAGTTGGAAGAGGTTAGGGTGCTATTCATCACCAGACCGAGAGAAGGCTCCAAGCGGCGAAATGCGGTACTACAAGTCAGCCCGCGATTGAGGAGGTTACTTCTAGAAGGGAGAATAAAGTTATGGTATGCTATCTGCTATGGCGAAGACTTTATCAGCGTCCGACGATGTATGAAATGCAGCCGATATAACCATGGGAAGGACGTCTGCGGAGGAAAGCTAACCTGCCCCATTTGCTGTGGTGAGCATGAAATGAAAGAGTGTCCCAACAAGGAGAATAATGAACAGTATAGGTGTATAAATTGTATAAATTACAACAGCCATTGTAAACCACAATTGAGAGTTGAGGTTAACCACACTGCTTTCAGTCCGGTATGTAAATCTTATAAAAATGCTATTGATAGGATGGTCCTTAACACCGAATATTAGGTGGGGTATTGTCTTTTTAATTGTTAATGATTGTTAATTCAGGAACTTATAATGATTCTGTTATAAACCTATTACAACTTAACCTAAAGCATTCATCGAGATCTACATCATCGATAATCGATTATCTCAGTTATAAACACATAGATATAGCACTATTTCAGGAACCATATGTTTATAACAAACAATCACACCAATCATATGGTAATTATACCACCTATATAGGAGGTTGCAATCCACGTACCCTTGCTCTTATCAACAATCGTATGATAGATGCTATATTACATACCGATTGCAGCGATAGGGATTGTATAGTGTTAGAATTATCAGTATATAAATTTAATTTGGTTATCGTGAATGCTTATTTAGACATAACACGGGACATAGATGATGAAATTAATAAATTACAGTTAATAATTGATAAATTTGGTCATAAAAAAATTTTAATAGCAGTCGATAGTAATTGCAGGTCTACATTATGGTTTGACAGACACACTAACAGACGAGGACGAAAATTGGAGAATTTTATAATAATAAATAATCTTAATATTGTTAACCAAAATCAGAATTTACCGACATTTGACGGACCTAGAGGACAAAGTAATATTGATTTGACTTTGACTAGTTTATCTTTAATGCAGAACATTTATAACTGGAAAATCAGGACAGAGGAGAACTTTTCGGATCACTTGACATTGACTTACACTATTAATACCTACGTACGAAGACGAATACATCACTATTCTAAATTTAGATTTAACACCGACAGAGCTAATTGGAAATATTTCGGTAATATACTTAAATTAGAAACAGAAAAAATATTTCGAGTAACAGGTGATATCGATATTGGCATGAAAGATATGTTAAACATTGACAATATCCAATTAGCTTTAGCAAAGTTCTCCTCGTGTCTGAATAAAGCATGTAAAAAAATCTTTTAAAACTCGAGGTGGCAATTTTAAATCAACTAGGATACATATGCCTAAGCCCTGGTGGAATGACGAACTCACGCAATACAGGAAAGAAACTAACCGACTACGAAAGATTTACCAAAAGACTAAGGACGACAATGAATTACGTAATGCTAGGAAGAATCAATACCTTGAAATTAGAAGGCAATATGTGAGGCTCATCAGGCGGAGCAAACTGACTTCTTGGAGAGATTACTGTACTAACATTGACCCTACGAACCCTTGGAAATGGCCTTACAAGTATGCTGCTGACAAACTACGTGACAAATACACTCTAAAGACGGTTCAGAAAGAAGATGGGACATATACAACTAACATTATTGACACATATCAATATATTCTTGAAAACTTCATTAGAACTGACTTGATAAGTACAGATTCACCGTATCACACAGAAATTAGACAGTCGATTATATCTCACGGAGTAACACAAGATGATCTACCTCTTACAGATTCCGAAATAGCTGATACGATTTATAACTTAAAAACAAGGAAAACTCCAGGATTAGACGGCATAACCACCGAAATATTTCAATATACTTTTAAAATATTTCCCAACTTTCTCACTAAGTTGTACAAAGAGTGTTTCTCTAATGGAATTTTTCCAACGGAATGGAAGAAATCTGAACTTATATTGTTTCCTAAGCCAGGACGAAAAGATAATAGTATATCAGCCATACGACCGATATCACTACTTCCGACGGGAGGCAAAGTTCTCGAGAAATTAATAAATCGAAGATTGTCACATTATCTGTATACAAATGATCACATACATAAAAATCAGTTTGGTTTCACCCCCCAAACTTCTACGGTAGATGCACTAAAAAATGCAACTGATTTTATTCAATATGGCTTGAGTAGAAAACTACATGTTGTTCTAATATCTATTGATATTAAGGGAGCGTTTGACAATGCCTGGTTGCCATCAATTCTACATACCTTACAGACAATGGACTGTCCACGGAACATTTACAAATCGATTTCAGACTATTTCAAAGACAGAGAAGCTTGTATTGTAACATCTCATTGTCAACTACGAAAAACACAGACTCTAGGAACTCCGCAGGGGTCCGCACTATCTCCGTTATTGTGGAATTTAATCGTAAATGGAATATTAATGAGAGAATATCCGGAGAGCGTGGTTGTGCAGGCATTTGCGGATGACATAATTTTACTTACACAAGCTGACAATGCTGGAACACTACAAGAATTAGTAGATCGATACACGCAAAAAATTGACAGCTGGGCACACGAAAACAAATTAACTTTCAATACTATAAAATCTACATACATGATTTTCACCAGATCAAGGAATTCACCAACTTTACAGGTAAAAATTCAAGGACAGCTTCTACAACAAACAAATAAACTAAAATATTTAGGAGTAACATTTGACCCAAAATTAAGATGGAACGTACATATTGAATTACTGGAGACTAAACTACTGAGACTTACCAACAACTTAACGATAGCAGCTAGGAATACATGGGGACTAAAAACTGAAGCATTAAGGATACTGTACAAAGGAGCCATATTACCAATACTAACGTACGCTATTAACATCTGGCACACAGGACTGCAGAGAAAATACAATCTACGGAAACTTCGACGTGTACAGAGATTGATGGCAATCAAAATGGTAAAAGGTTTCAAGACACTATCTTATGAGGCAGCCTGTGTACTTGCAAAACTAATTCCCATCGACTTGATCGCTCAACAGTACACTACATTATATACCTTACTTCGGACTAACCAAGACTGTGACGGGATACTTGCCGATGACGTTGAACGACCTATTAACTATAAAAATTGGAAGCATCCTGCACATTTCCCAGAAATCAAACAACTTACAAAAGAAGATTATGCTGAAGCAGAAATTTATACAGACGGCAGCAAAGATTGTGGAAATGTGGGATGTGCAGCGGTATTGTTTGAAGACGGTGTACTGACTGATGTAAAGAAATACAGACTTGGACCTAATTGTACAAACAATCAAGCTGAACAATACGCTATATTGAAAACACTAGAATATATACAGACATTTAATTTCCGCAGGACATCTATTTGCATACTAACTGACAGCCAGAGTACGTTATACAAACTCATTAATCGCAAAATTCATGAACCGCTGATTGAAGAAACCAGACTTACGTTACTCCACTTACAAAAAGCAGGATATAACATCAACTTCAGATGGGTGAGAGGGCACTCTGGCAACGTCGGTAACGAATTAGCTGACAAGGCTGCTAAGTCAGCTGCCAAAGACGGCTCACTTTCAATACTCTACAGTAAATTGACTAAGACTTACTTGAAACACAGACAAACAGTTACAAATATGGATCAGTGGCAAAACACATGGGATACGACAACTAAAGGACAACATCTTAAACAATACATAAATGACTTACATGAATATTTTAGGAATAACAAAATAACAACTGACTTCTACCTCACACAAATGCTGACAGGACATGGACCCACAAAATCCTACTTGTATAAATTTAAACTTACAGATAATAAGACATGCCCTTGTGACTTTGCTATCGAACAAACTTACTTACACTTAATATATGACTGCAGACTAACCGACGAACCAAGGACTACACTTATCAAACATGTGACGCAGAAGGACAGTTGGCCAATCAGTGCTAAGGACTTGTACTGGAAGTATTTTCAGCAATTCAAGGTGTTTGCTAGAGCAGTGTGGTTAATCATCACTACACAAAATCAATATTATAGGTGAACAAGAATTTTGGTTTTGTTTTCAATTACTTTGTTGTAATTTTGTGCTTTCTTAATTCTTTTTTTTTTTGTATTTGTTCAAATGGCTTAATATGTACTATGAACAATATTTTTATGTTTAAGTTTTGTTTTTTTTAATGATGCATTTTCAATTTAGCCTTTAGCTTTGTATATAAATAATTAAAAAAAAAAAAAAAAAAAAAAAAATGTAAACAACATGTAAGTACACTTGTGTGTAATGTACTATAAATGTACGGAACATGCAGAACAATAAACGTCCTTCTCGTAGGGGTACTGCGTGAAGGGAAAAATAAAAAATAATAATATATATATATATATATATATGTACATAATATAAGTACCTTAATTATACATCATCTAATACTCCAATAAATTAAGGGTTTCCAGTTCAAATAGATGTTGGAGTGTAAAATAAAAAAATTGACAAGGTTAATCGTTATTCAGATTTATTAAAGGATATTATTCTAAAGATAGTTAAAATAATTTTGTTTATTAATAAAGAATCCTAGATAAAAGATTATAATAAAATTTACTTATAATTATAATAAAAAAAAGGCTTAGCGAATCCTAAGGCTCGATGCTGATACAACCAATCTCTGCTTTACAAACTTCCGTTTATGGGCTACCACCCAAATCCTAATCTGTCCAACCCTTAACAGAATCCTCCCATCTACAATTTGCTTGCTTGCTCTGAAATTTCGTGTTTTAATATCCTGAATTCTCCACTGGATTCATCTTTTTTGGACCGAATATTCTAAGCAATACTTTATTTTAGTTTGGCTTAAACTATGTTGTATATATATTTTTTTATTTAACGTCACTGTATACTTGTATGGCTAATCGTACGATAATACAAGGGGAATTTTAAATTTTGATTAAGTTTAAACTGTTCTAGGTGTTACTAGAATTATGATCTTTATAGATTCCTGATACTGTATAGGCTATGCAATTTACGCTCTCTCCGTAGGACAACATAACCAACGATTTTTTACTATCTTTAAAGAATCCGTAGCTAACCTACCGGGCCTCGAATCAGCGATATTGGTCTTGGATGATTGTTATGCGAACTTTAAACTCCAAGGGACTTTACAGCCTTGTGCTCAATTAAGGGTACCCACTTCATATATGCTTTAAGATACTCAATACGGTCTCCAGGTTGGTTCACGTCAGACTACAGAATAATTAATTCATTTGCCACAACTGGTGACGAACTCGTGTAGAGATCGGTTTATTAATCGAAAGTACACAGAGATGTAATAATATTAATGACTGAGACTTCAGAAAGCATGAACAATAGAATATAATTTATATTAGGAAAATTATTGATATTTATAATATGTAAACATTTTAAATTATTCCCGCCTACGAGATCTTAATAACTTCCTTTAAATACTACCATATTAGGGAACAATAATAGGGCAGGATCTTTTGCCATCTGGGTACCTTTTAGGGCTCACCCAGCTTCTATAAAGTGGTTACCCAAAATGGGGGATTTTGAACCTAAGCTCCTCCATGGGTTGTAGTGGTACAGGTTAATCTTGTACACGTTAAGGATTGTATTAAATCATAGGATACCATAGGAAAGATAAAATTGATTCCAAGCACTTCGGAAAATATTATAATTTTTATCAGCAAAATTATTTCTACCTTTGGGCATCAGTGATTTTTTTTATTTATCCGTCTTAGTAGGAAATAATTGGATTTATAATAAAAATAAATAAATATAATAAAATAAAATTGCATTTAGAAATAAATTAGTTTGTTGTGGGGCATATAGCCAGTGAACGTAGCGGTTGTAAAAAGTTAGTGTGACGGTGGACTTGTTTTAAGTTCACTACCTCAAGTCCCTTATTCTCGCAAGAAAAATATAGTGGAAGCACTAAAAAGTACTAATGCACTTCGTTTTATCCTTGTTTGCATCATGAGCGTAATTTTGTCCCTTTTATTTTCAGATTTTTTAATTTTACAACCCTCCCCGTATTACGGGGAATAATACCAATACTCTGTTAGTGGCGGACTGGGAAGGGCAGTAAAATTTTTATAATTGAAAGAGTATTTTAAAAACATTTTTATTTTTACGCCCCATTTTTAACTAAATCAGGCGTTTACTATTCATCGCCTCCTTGGTAATTTAAAGGATATAAATAATTTTCCGACGCTTCCTCTAAAGGTATGGTGACAAGAGATAAAAACTTAGCATCGCAGTTAAATCTTATTACTAAGGAATGAAATAGAGTTTAGTGATACTTAGTAAACACTTTTAAAGTTTGTCTAATTAATGAGCTGCAACGGTAATCCTAGTAACGCAGTCGACCAGGGACGCAGACAATATACTCTTTTTTTACGTGGTCGGAATATAATATGGAAAATACAGAATTTCTGACAATAACACGTAAGAATGGCGAAGAAAATCTCTATGTTATTGTTATTACGTGTAGTAAGTTGATTTGCTGACTTGGCGGTTCGAATCTGGCTTTGGCAGAAAAAAATATTTAATCTATTAACTATTATATGGGTCCTGTGTCGCCCACAGGTCCTCCTTGGGAGTGATCTCAGCCAATTCATTTCCCTGCACAACTCTTGACTTAGAACAACACACTCCTAACTATGCGACTGAATTATGGTTACATTTTAATTGGGTAAACAAAACTGTTCTTTTTTTGGCATATTTTTACTTATCCCTTACTCCTCATAGTGAGTAAAAATTAGAAAAGTTGTATAAATAGTCAGTTTGTAACTACAGTGGCTTAATAATATATTGTTACAGAACAATTAATAACTTTATTGAAGTGATAGTATCGCAGAGATAGAGATGGACAATCTGATTATTAATCTTATGAAAGAAAAAAATCCTACAAATTTAATAAGCGCTAAACGATACTGGAAAGAATCATAGGGGTAGACCGAGGCGTAAATGGGAGGATTGCGTTAAGAATTTTCTGACGGATGTGGGTTTGGATAGAAATCCATGAGCGGAGGTTTGTAACCTTAAATTGGTGGTACAGGCATCGACCGTTAGAGTTCGCCAAGCCTGGTTATTATTATTACTTCACAAATCAGAAGGGAAAGCGATATTTATGTAATAGGGCGTATAAAAAAAAATGACCGTTTTATCAAATTCCAGAGTTCAAAAGTCTGTAAATATTTGAATGCTATTTATTATTTACCAACACTTAATAATCTCTTTAGAGCATTCTCTAAGCTTGTTTCCTAACACTGCAATTATTAAAAAAAGCCTCAGTTTAGTTATTTATTTCAAAGAAGAAACATGACAGTGCCCTACAAAATTCTCGTAATTTTAGGAAATTACTGGGAAAAAAATTTTGCAGCCGCTGAAGCAACTCGTGAAATTATTAAATGTGAATGGGAAGGTGTCCTTGACCAGAGCACTGCGCGGCGTTGGTTTGAAAGTTTAGCAGTGGAGATACGAAAGGAAGAAGGGTTCCGGGCGACCATTAATGGATATTGATGAGGTTCTGAAGAAAGCTGTTTAGCCAAATCCGTCCACAAGTACTCGCGAACTTGCCAGGGAGTGTGGTGTGTTAAAGATATTTTAGTATTATTATATTTTAAAGATACTGTTAGTCACCATCTTCTCTCCAGGGAGAAGGTGAAAAATACAAATATTTGGTTAAAAAACGGTAATTTTTTAATACACCCCATTACTTGCCGCAACTAGATACGCCTTCAGTTTTCTGGTTATACTAAACCGCTCGACAGTGTAATGCGGGCGGTATCCCGTTGTAGTTGCAAGGCGTTAAATGATATAAATTTAACTGTTATTCAGATAGATGATTTGTCTGAACTAATCCATATTCTACATACTTTATATAGATTTGATACTCTATGAGCTACCCCCCTCCATTACTTCTATTCTATTCTAAACTAAAAAAGAAAAAAATGGTAATTGTTTGTTTATTCATTCAACGTCATATAATGCTGCTATGGCTAATCCGACGATGCTGCAGTGGGAGTTCTTAATTTTTCCTATCCAGGTATAATAAGGATAGGGTTCTTTAACGAGTACATGGTGCAGGATCGGAATACCCATTTTACGTCCCTTTCGAAGGAAGGCATTTTTTAAAGGCCACATGCCGGGCTGTAAACTTAGTAGCCGGGCTTAGTAGGTTGTTATGCTAACCACTAGACCACATGTGACCCACAAAAAAGATAATTAAAATTAATTGTTATATTTTAAGATATGTTGGATATGGTTTCAAAAGACTATTAAGTTGTTTTGTTTACGATTAAGTGACAAAACAAGTGTCAAACATCGTTGGGTGTTGTTAGTGTATGGAGCGACAGAAGGCTTTTGAAGGCTAACAGGTTTAGTTTCCATTTTGAACGCTGATGTACGCAATGCTCTTCTAATTGCTGTGTGATGGGGGGGGGGGGGGGGAGAATTCAGGGGGGTTGAGCCCCAGTTTTCGCTAATAAAAGCCCGTAATGGCATTTAATAGCTTAATTCCCTTACTTCCGCCTCCGTTGGGGATTCAATTTAATCTCGTTTTGTAATCAATCGCTAATTTCTAGTTTTGATTGGTCGGGCCAGTCCGTTCCTGGCACTGCCTGATGCGTTATCGCATATATCATCATCGTCTGCCTAAAAATCATAGTACTTTGACCCTCATCTCTGCTTAAAATAAGTACTAAACATTTTAATAAAGTGCCATTTGTAAGTAAAGTATGTTTTAAAAAAGTTAGCGAATGGTATGAAATACTCAGGGGGTGCAGTGATTACAATAAATAAGAATGACTTAATTCTTTGTGCCTAAGATGTAGGCCATCTTCGGGGCTGAGAAAAAGGAACAGAAATAACTATATAAAACAGTACAAAGGAAGAATAACAGTTTAGATTAACAGAAATGATGAGAATGCAAAAAAAATGCAGAGAGCTAGATAAATTCTGAATTTATTATCTCACAAATATCGCGTGTTCCTATGGTTATATTTGATGGCACACTATACAATGTTCGTTCAGTTTTAGTGATAGTAAATATCATCAAAAAAGAGAATTACAATCTGTATAGACGTATAGACAACAGAAGTCTTCTAATTCCACTTTAATTTTATAAATACTAAAAACAGACATTTCATACGTAACGACCCAATATTTTATACTAAATCAAATTTGACAAGTTTAAAAATAATATTATTCAGATAATATAGAAAACATAATGGATGAGGAATTTTATAACTAGCAATAACAATTAATTTATACTATTTTTTTTTAAATATTTACAATTACTTTTATGTTCTTATTTATTTTATTCTTTCTTAAGCCTTGATTTAAGAATGGTTTATTTTCTTAAAAGCTTTTATTGTCTTTGATTATATTATTATAATCATAGATAATAAAATGTATAAATATTATGTTATGATAATTTATGAGGGGGATTTGTTTTTTTAATTGTTTTTGAGACATGTTTTGTACGTAATGCAATTTTATATTTTTAGAAATACTATTAAGTGGTTTATTATATAGAAAACATATTGGGAGGAAATTTAATTATTTTAATAGTAATGACAATTGATTTACATACCTTTTTACAATATAATATCAACAATAAATATATTTCTTTATTTATTTTTTATTAAGCGTCGATTTTAGATACAATTCTTATAAATTTTTATAATTTTTGATTATACTATTATATGACAATAATATTTTTAAATTGGCGTTGTATTTTCAATTGTTTGGGAGACAGGTTTTGTACTTAATACAGTTTTATGTGTTTACAAATATCATTATGGAGTTTAGTTAGAAAATATAATGGGCGAGGAATTTTTTATAATTAGCAATAAAAATTAATTTGCACTACTTTTTAATAAAATAATATTAACAATGGCTTATATTCACTTATTTTTTCTTAAGCCGCGATTTAAGAAATAAACAGTTCTTTTTAATTTTCATTATTTATTATAATATTATAAATTATAAATATTAATAATATAAATATTTATTTATAAAGAGTTGTATTTTTAATTGTTTTTTGAGACATATTTTATACTTAATGCAATGTTATATTTTTAAATAAGGTTAACGCGTATAGAGAAGTACGTACAGTAGGGAAGGAATTATATTATTGTTAACATTAATAACATTAATGAAAATTGATTTTCATAAATTTTTTTTTTATTATTTACATTTTTTATTCTTATTTTTTCTTGTTATATTTACATGAGTCAATATAACATTTTTTCCTCAACATTTCTTAGGATTAAGAGGAATACCCCGACGATACTCTGATTACCCGGATAATATACTGGATGAAATATAATTTCATCAGTTGGAAGAATTATATCAATAATTGGAGTTATTATATTATTATAATTTTATGAGAAAGTATTATTTCAAAACGAACAATTATATTTAGTGAGAGCATAATATCAAGAATTGAATGATTACAAAAAACACCTCCATATGAACATTTCTTAAGCATTTATTTAAGAAATAAAGAATTCTTTTAAAATTTTATTATTTTTGATTATATTATTATACGATAATAATATTTGTAATAGTATAAATATTAATTTATAATGATTTATGAGAGGGAATTGTGTTTTTAATTGTTTTTAGAGACATATTTTGTACTTAATGCTATTCGATATCTTTGAAAATACTATTAGTTGGTTTACATAGTAACATAATGAGGGGAATTACATTAATAGCAATAACAATTATTAAGATTCCTTTTTAATAAAATTGTGTTATCAAGTACACAGGTATTCTTATTTATTATATTTTTTTGTTAGCCATGATTTAAGAAATAAACTATTCTTATATTTTTTTATTATATTACTATATGATAATAATATTTTTAATTATATAAATATTAAGTAATGATGATTTCTAATAGGGATTATATTTTTAGAATAGGGATTGTTTTTGAGAAATACTTTATACTTAATGCAATGTTATTTGTTCAAAAATACTAATAATAGGTTAATAAAGAAAACATAGTGGCGTAGAAATTATGTTATTGCAAGAGTATCATCAAATGATGTACAAAACATTTTGAAATATAATATTAATAATAAATATATTTTCTGATTTATTATATATTTTTTTAAACCATGGTATAAGAAATAACCCATTCTTATAATTTTTATTATTTTGGTTAAATTATTTCATGATAATTATATAATATAAGTTGTGATGATTTTTTGAGAAGGAAACTTATTTTTAATTTTTTTTAAAGATATATTTCGTAATTAATGCAATTTGATGTGTTTAAAAATAGTATATTATGCGGTTATTATAGAAAACATTAGAATAGAATATAGTATACAATTAACAATAAATACATTTCCTTAAGCATCGATTTAAGAAGAAAACCAATCTTATACTTTTTTAAAATTATTTTTGATTATATTATTGTATGATAATGATATTTTTATAATATAAAAATAATATAATATTATAATAATATAAACATGAAGCTATGATGATTTCTGAGAGGAAATTTTATTTAAATTTTTTTTTTGACATATTTTGTGCTTAATGCAATTTGATGCTTAAAATACTATTAAGTGATTTATATAGAAAACATAATAGTGAAGGCATTATATTATTGTATAGCCTTGATTTAAGAAATAAACCATTCTTATACATTTTTATTATTCTTGATTATGTTATTATATGATAATAATATTTGTAATAATATAAATATTAAGTTATGATGATTTCTGAGAGGGTATTGTATTTTGGCCTGAGGAGGGGCGACGGAGTTAAAAAACTTTTCTTTGATTCCTTTTTCGGGTCGACATAAATATGTAGATTGAATCACAATCACTTCGCTATTATATAAAAACAGTTATGGGCCTCTGGGATGAATCCCGAGTCAACATTTTTTTGTTACAGCGCTCCATCGAGAGGAAATTCTTTTGAACTTTATATTTTCACAAGGATTTTGGATGACGTTATTTCTCTTCAGGATTCTCGGTTTTTTTTTCTGAATCATTATAGACTTAAGTTCTTGAACTTCACGATTCAAACTTATTCCCTGATATATCTATATAACCGAATTCACCGCAGTATCCGGTGCTGACCAAAAAATCCGTCTTATCCGAATTCGTTTTGAGCCCTACTTCATTACTAGTATTCATGAACGTTATGTGTTTACTGAACACTTAAAATAAAATATTTTATTGCATTTGTATATCACTTCCTAGAACATTGCTAAAACTAGTAAAAAATAAAAAGATCCTGACATACGCTTAGGGGGTATTAGGGGTAGATAATAGATGTAGAAATTTAATTTAATTTATTTTATTTAGTCATTTACCCTTGATCACGCTATTGATTTACCCGTCAGGTCCCCTCCTATTGAGGGCACCACCCACTCTATAGAGACTGGGTGAGCCCCAAGGGGGTCTCTTCAGATTCTGAAGGATCCATCTCCCGCTGTTAAATAAACCCGCCATGGCCGGATTTGAATCCGGAATCTACCACAGAGCCACTCCGCTCACTTCTGTTTCTATTTAATATTTCTAATAAATTAATAAGAGCTGATCCGACTAGTAAATGTACGAGGGGTTGACCGGATCGTAAATGAGAGTAGTGGATTCTGTAGCAACCCGTGGATGTAGGATTGTATGCGATTGGTGTCGCCGGCATTGAGCTTTCGGGTTCACTAAGCCCTATTATTATTATCATGTATTTTCCCACGCATTTTCGGATTCAATATTGAGATGGGTGACAAGTCCAACGACCTGCAGTTATTAGTATCTTCAAGCATTTATACATTTTCCTATTGTCCTGGTCTTATGTGCAAGATACCTTATTGAGCCTCCTTAGGACATTAAGCGGAAGTTCCAAACTCTCAGTGGATTTTGGAATCAGTCCATTTGTGGATATTATAATTGGTCTTAGCACCACGCTTTCCATGCGGTAGAGTTCTTTCAGGCTAGCCGCAAGTTTCTTATATTTTCGTAGTTTCTCTCCAACAGATGAGTTGATTGTATTATCATTAGGGATCGCAATAATAATAATGTTTGCTATAATATACCTCAGCTTAGGAGGATATCATATCTATTTTGACGAACAGTATGGTGAGTGATTACAGATGAGTACTGGAATGAAGAGCTTGAGGGAATATTTTTGAAGCCTATCTTGACTATATTTATAATATGGTGCCGTTACGTCCAATAATAATTATTATTAATAATAATAATAATTATATATATATATATATATATATATATATATATATATATGTATATATATATTGGTTTCTACTTATCTTGACTTCTTAGGAGACGTTTCGAGACTAGGTTAATCTCATACTCATGCCCTGACAGTGAAACTGAGCTTTTAGTAAAAACATTAAATAGCAAATTAAAATAAATATAAAATGGCATGTGTAAGTTGTAATAGATAGGCTGTACTTACAAGTTCCTAAATAATATGCCAAGAGAAAAATAGTTTCAAACGGAATATAAAAAAAATGATAACTACAGAGAAGTACAAACATCGCGCTGCAAACAAAATTCGGATGTTCAAGGTCAAAGTTCGTGTTACAAAAATTTAATTAATTTTTAATAAAATAATAATAGAAATAATCTAATATGATTCAACAATTAAATAACCTGCTGTTCCTAAAAATAGATTACTTATTCATTGATCATAGCTATTGCAATATAAACGTTTTATGATATATTGCGAAGCAACTGATTAACGATAAAATGATCTATTCTTTGAAACTTGTAAGTACACCCTATCTATTACAACTTACACGTCTCATTTTATATTTATTTTAGTGTGCTATTTATTGTTTTTACTAAAAGCTCATTTTTTCACTGTCAGGGCATGAGTATGAGACTAATTTTGTCTCGAAAGGACTGAAACTCGAGAACTAAAACATAATATATATATATATATATATATATATATATATATAGAGAGAGAGAGAGAGAGAGGATTGAGCCACTATGGACGTGTGTTTCAATTGATCTTTTCTTTTTTTCCTACCTTTCTCATTATTTTCCGTTTGCCACCTTTTCCACGTTGCTCCTGTTTTCTTTTTGGTCTTTCATGAAAACCCCGAGACATTCTGAAATCCCTTCCTAAGTGAAGAACGTCCTCCGATACCACCTACAATGCTCTTTTCAATCTCCTTAACCCACGTATTGGTAACTTTCAGCTTTTTGAAAAACGTGAAAACTCTTTTAGTCAGTCAGTTAGTAGAAATGGGGTTCATTCATTGAAGGTGCCAATAGAGATGAATTCTGCGTTTTCTTCTATAATAATAATTATTATTGTTATTGTTATTTTAGCGTAAATTAAAAGTAGTTGATAGCTACTTGAGACTGGGGTTACGCAGTGGTAAGGTATTGAACTGCTGTGCCGAAGGTCTCGGTTTCAATTCTGGCTGTAGCAGATAATTTATTTTATTTATTTAAAAGCCGGGGTGGGTTCTTTGGGATCTAGAGCTCATACAACCTCTGTAAAGTGGGTACCCAAAATAGGTGGTAAAACCTGACGGTTTTTCGTGATGTTGGAAACCATCTACTATTGTTGTTCTAGGGACAGTACAGTCTCTACTGCGTACTGAACGCAAGACTCTTCATTGGTCTTAGTAGTACAGATTTTTTTTTTTAATGCTTTTTATCTGATGGAATAAAGATAAACATTTTTCGGATGGAATAAAATGTTTTTTCACCCTGGCCCTTATCATTTTCCAAGGAGTGGCGACCCTTTCTCGAACTGAATCAAATGAAATCCCCTCAAAAGAAATAATCCTCATCTAATCAAAGTTTGTTGAGTCGGATGAAGTCGGTAGGGAGCTGATTTTTCGCCCTGATATTGCGGCCTATTGAAACCATCAACCCCGGCCATTATCACTTTAAAAGGGAAGATGTGATATTTGAGATTGAATTAGGTTAATACAATTAAAAACTCCCGTTGGTCCAAGTCTTATATTGGTCCGGAATAATGATTTTATTCACTTTTAACAAGGTTTTATTAGCTTCCTCTGTGCATAAGTATGTAACGGAATCTTTGAACCCAATTTTAGGCCACTTTAAAACATGGACTTAAATTGAAACTTTGCACAATTCTTAAGTGCTGATGGCAATAAAATAATATAATGTCTTATTATCCTGACCAGGATGTTCAGGATTAGCGATTTTTCATATCCGATGGTACGATAGTGTCTGGTGCCAAGCACTGAAGCGTGTACTAAAATATACATGGCTTAAACTTTGCAACAGGCAAATAAAATAATTAGAATTGAATTGATCGAGCATCATAAAGAATAAGATGTAGCTTCTTTTATTTTGTATGTATTCCGTAAAAAAAGAAAACAGTACGATATTTTCTGTAACGGTTTAATAAGTTGTTATATTGATAACTGTTAATATTAAAAAAATAAATGGGATCCCAATCCATTTTTTTATTATTATTTATTTTTGACAGTGATCAGATACACTCTCAGCGAAACTTCTATGTATCTGTATGAATTGTATGTTAACTTAATAATTGGGTGACGTGCGGTCTAGCGGTTAGCGTAACATCCTACTAAGCTCATGATCGCGGGTTTGTATCCCGGCAGATGGCTAGGATTTTTTAAAAGGAGTAAAAAGTCCTTGATAATGCCGTCCTTCGGAAGTTACATTAAGCGGGCGTCCCGAGACTATAATGTGTCAGGTACTAGTCAAAGATCTCTAATTAAACCTGGGCAGGCAAAATTTAGGGCTCCCTATGTTGCATCATACAATTAGCCATAGTAGCTTTAATGGAAGTTAAATAAATAATCAATCAACAACCTACTAAGCCCAAGATCTCGGGTTCGTAGCCCGGTAGATGGCCCCATGAATTCTTGGAGGGAGTAAAAATTCCTTGGTTATGCCGTCATTCGGAAGGAACGTTAAAAAACTGGGGTCTCTAGCCTTTGCGGTGTCAGCTATTCGTTTAAGATCTCTACCCTAATTAAACCTGGATAAACAAAATGTAGGGCTACCACTGTAGCCGATTAGCCATAGCAGCATGTATTGTTGTTAACTGAACAAACAACTTAACAGTCTATCTAGTTGAAAATTAACCATACCGATGCTAGGAGCGAGTCGAAAAGTAAACACATGATATTCCTCTGTCAGGGGCAGTTATAAGTCGAGAAGTTATTCCTAACTGAACCGTTCCTCTGGAGAAAATAAGTCACAACTGGTACCAATAAGCCACTGGGGTCGGGAAACTGAAACCTCAAATGTGAAGAACTAAGCCAACTTTTCCATACCAGCGATTAAATATTGACTTCGTGAAGTCCCTCTGATAACTTCTCTTCCACGAGGAGACAGTTAGAATTTTCCTAAATGGCAGAATTTTCGGACCTTATATTCTTCATATTAATGTTAAATTATTCAAAAGTCTTAAAAAAAGAGCTTTGAAGAGTGCTGATGGTTCTGGGTACATACCGAGCTGTGGAAGATAAATTATTTGATATATGTATATTCAAAATCACGCAAGTTTTCCCTCAATTAAGGCTACCAATTTTATAGAGGTGGAGGTGATCCCCAGGAAGGTCTCCAGGTTTCAGAGTGAAATCCGTGGCTATTTCCAAATGAAGACTAGACTATTTATAACAGAACGGTTGTGCAGGGTATTAATAAATCAACCGCCAGTTTTCTCAATCATGGGTACCCATTTTATAGAGGCTATGGCTGTTAACAGATTAAATAATTTATCTGCTCCAGCCGGATTTGAATCCTGGCCCTTCAGCACACTTTAATAAAGGGAGCGCTGTAGAGGGCTGAGTTACTATGTTGAGCGTCAAGGCTTGAAATCCAGCTGTTTCACATAAATTATACAATTTATTACTAGGGACGGACTGAGACCAAGGAATATGAAGACCTTCATAGGGCTCACCCAGCTTATAAATTGTGGGTTGTTATCCACCGATGCTATTGATAGATTAGTCAAAATCTAAGGGTTATGAGTGTTCAGGTTTTGCAGGCGCCTCTATAAAGAAAACCGGGAAGCTGTGCGTGATCACTGAGAAGTCATCTCATTGCGCAACCGTTGTCCTAGAAACTGTGCAGTCTCTACTATGTATTGAGTCTAGACCTTTCATTGGTTGCAGTGGTAAATGTTTTTTTTTTCAATGTAAAATTCATTATTGGTCTTCATCAAGGGTGAATGAATACACGATACAGGAATACAAATAAAATAATATAATAATATAAAAATAAAATAATTGGAAAAACAAGCTAAAAATAAATAAAATTGTAAATAATAACGTTTATATTTATAAAGTTCAGTTAATATTTATCAGTTGAACTCTACATCCTTCTGGTATATTTTATACAGTTATTGTTATTCTTTCCTCTTTCATTCGTTCTACATATATCCTTCTTTCTCAACATATGATTACAACAATTAATGTTTATCAATTTAATATAAAACTCCAACATATTCTTTCTATATAAAGAATGTACTTCATATTTTTTGTAATATTCTCTATTTTGTAATTATTTAAAATTAAAAATATTTAACACACAAACACTTATACAAATCTTGCTTACTGACTTACATCAACGAGTTATGGCCCAAATCCAAACCGATTCAAATAAATAAATAAACGAATTGAAGTCAGGGAGTCATAACTATCTATAATCCAACCATATCTTCACTTTTTTTATTACTTATTAATTTTTTTTTATAATAACAAATTAATCTAACTATTTCAGTGAGGCTTATACATAAACCACTATAACCGGCATTATATGCCAATAACTGTCAGTAAACTACTGACATACAAAGTACTTAAAAATTTAACAGATAAATATTGATAACAATAACAGATGTAATTGGCAATAAATAGTAGATGTATATTGCGAATTGCCACTAAATATCAGATGTATAACGCCAATTGGTACTATACGATACACACCTCGAGAAGCACGAAGCAAAGACATAACGATCTACAGAAATTTTACAAGAGAACTGAAAATATCCTACATTATATCAACAATCAATAAAGGCCTAATTTCAATCGTTTTGTTTATTCTTTTATCGATATTGTTATTTAAGATCGACTATGGTCTGATTAATCACTCTAATCCTTCGAAATCGCGAGAAAATGATGAATAAGGAGAAAATTTTATAATTTTTATTCTCGATGATTTTGATCATTATTTGATTAGCGATGAACCGATGGTAAACGTCCGAAAGGTAGACCGAGGCGTAGGTGGGAGGACTGCGTTTAGAGTGATGCGACGAATTTGGGTATCAGTCCTAAGACGGGAGCTAGTAAGCAGGGTTTGGCGGCATCGAGCCTTTGGGTTCGTGATTATTAAATATTACAAATCCGGAACTGAATAATTTTGATAATGATGAAAATCTAATCACTAAATAGTAATATTAATAATATTGCTCTTTCACCAATTTTTTTCTGGGTTCTAAAACATTGAAATAATAAAGAATACTATTAGTCACAAAGTACTTTATTTATGAAATTGATAATTTTCTTGGAAATATTATTTATAATAGATATTTATGTTTTGAAGAGAAAAGATTTGTCCTGGCCGGGATTCGAACCCGGGTGGTATGCGCCTCCTTCTTTATATAGGATCGGTGAAGAGATGGATTTGCCTGACTGTGATATTACCCCTGGTAGCTCAGTGGTTTAGAGCACTGCGATGGAGACGCAGACGACCCGGGTTCGAATCCCGGCAAGGACAAATCTTTTCTCTTCAAAACAAAAATATTTAAAAATAATCACTACCAAAATAATAATTAATAAAAATAAATTATTTATTATAGTAATAATTAATTAAAACTTGTACCACTACTGCCTATCAAGGGTCTTGGGCCCAGTACATGGTAGTCTTTACTGTTTCATAGAACAACAGTTGTGCATGGATGTCATTTGTACGAAATCACGATCAATTTAGGGTACCCACTTTTATTCCTAAGATCTTTTTTTTTTTTTAGAATAGAATAATTTATTGATATTTACAACTGTAATTATATTACATCAAGTAAATCTGCTGTATGAACAAAGGAAATGAAAAAAAAAACACTTGTGCAGAAACTATCCATTGATAGCACTCCAATAAAGTTCCTAAGATCTTAAAAATATTTATAGTCATCTGTTAAATACATGAAAAATTAAAATTAATAATGGGGCCGGGTAGTTAAGTGTGTACAGGCCTGTTCTGAAGAACCAGGATTAAAATCCAGCTGTGGCAGATAAATTATTTAATCTTTATGAAGTTGGTACCCTTAACCCATTCGAGACGACGATTTTTTTCGAACATGGTCCTCAGGAGCGAATTTTTTTCTTTCTTTATATTGTTCGTTTTAAAAAAAAAAACATGCTTACTATGGAAATCATCCAATCCAAAGATCATTGTGTCACACACCAGATCATTGTGCAGCTCGCTCGTCGCAAAAGTTTTATTGCGAGGAGCGGATTGAACTCCCGGTGTGCAATGTAAGGTAAAACGAAAATACATCATTGCAAAATTTATAAACGTTTATTTAAAAAATAGATAAGATAAAATCGTTATTTTACTTTCTATAATAAATAACAGAATATATTGTAAAGAAAATTTTTAAAAGTAGTAAAAAGTTTTTTAAAAAAGATGTTTGTAGATTTTTTTGTAAATAGTTTAACCAATGCCAAATTTTTATTTTATTTACTTTACAGATTTTATTAGTTTAAGAAAAAATTTATTTCGACGACTAGTTTACTCAGAATAACAGATAATTGCACATTACTGTTATTGCACACACGGTGTTAGAAGGTGCAAAAATTCACCTTTTAAGATGAAATTTTTATTTGCGTACTGCCACTGGGCAGTTTCTCTACTTGCCTTTGTCTCTGGACATGATCTATCTTTCATTATATTTACTTGATGTATTCTGTATACAGTTGTAAATTTCAATAAATACATTTTAAAACAAATAATAATAATTGCACACACAGTGTGCAATCGGTCTTGAATGGATTAACTGTGGGGGTAAATCCTGCGTTTGATGGTGATCTCGGACATGTCACCTCCCTGCACAACGGTGGTGGAACGAAGACCCTTCTTGGATTGTAGTGATGCATCTATTTTTTTTTAATAAACTATATATATCACTCACTTGATATTTTTGATAGAATGTACTTAGAATTGCTTATTGTTACTAAACTATTTATTTTAATTTTGTTTCAGGTAAGGCGTTGCTGTTAAGTAGGAATCCAGTTTTTAATGAGGTCAGTTTAAAACCTTGATTATGATTTTTAGTTTTTTTTTAGAGCGTTAGAGATAATGTCGTCGGGTGTGGTTCGGATAATCGAAAGTAACTTAAAATAAGACATACCCGAACAATCTCAATCTTCATATAAAAAAAATGTTTGTTTTATTTTATAGAACGCAAGTTAAACAAATAAATCTGTAACCACTACAACACGTGAACGAGTCTGGGGTTAGGTACATGGTAGAGACTGTACTGTTTCATGGACAACGTTTCTGCAAGGAGGTGACTTGTCCTAGGTCACGCTCAACCGTTAGCCCCCTCCCTTATTTTGGGTACCCTATTTTTTATATTTTATAGAGGCTGGGTGAGCCCCAGGAGGGCCCTAGATCCCATATGATCCATCTCCCGCCGCAAACAGACTAAATACATCTACTGGTCTACATAGAACAAACCGGAAGGACTATCAAAAGAAGGATAAAGGATCACATATCTAGTGTCAAAAATTTCAAGACGGAAAAATCAGCTGTAACAGAACACTTATACAACACCAACCACCACATACTATACCTTTCGAAAACACAGCTATACTGGTTAAAGAAAATAATTATCTCCTCCGCACCATAAGAGAGGCCATTGAAATAATCAAAGAAACCAATAATTTCAATAAGGAAGACGGTTAAGAACATAGTAAAAACTGGTATCCTGTCATAAAAAAAAAGACTCACACATTAACCTACCATATACACACATACGACAATACGGAACACACACGAACCCAACCGAACACAACTCGACCTACGGACTCGGCACAAGCGAGCCTTCGACCGAGACCACGCACCTAAGGCGTATATACCCTGACTCAACCATCCCCTCTTTACTAATCCCACTAAACGGTCTCTCCCCGTTTTGTATTGTATAGAGTCAGCGGCATTGCCGGTTCGATTATATACCACCATCAGCGGGCTTAGTCTATTTGTAATGCCTTAAAATACCGAAAGCTAAGATAAGGCTTTTGTTTATATAGAAGCTTTATAGTTATTATGTAATAATTGTAAATTGTAAAATAATTCAAAAATAAAAATCGAGGAAGGAAAAAAAAAAAATCCGCTCTTCATTTACCGAAGAAGCCTTGAAGAAGCTCACAACACGATGAGCGAAAGCTCAGCAAACAAAACCATCACCACACATCCCATCCCGGAAAAACAACATACGCACAATAGCTATAACAATTCATTACCATTACTTACATCTTTTATACGAATCATTTCGGATAATTGAACGTTCGGATAATCGACGCTCTACTGTACTTTGTACGTTTGGAAAACGTATTGTTATTCAGATATTTACTGATATATCTTCCATAATTGTACCGTTTCCTGTTTCCTCGTTGTTTTCTGCCCATTGTTGAGTATACGCAGAAATCCAATCAATAATGTAATCCAGGCATGTAAAATACAACAAAAGGGGAAAATACAATTACAGATATTCATAAAAGTATAGTCTTTAAATTGAGTATTCAGGAATATGGACATGCGTTTGAAAAATATGTGATTACGCGTATTTAGGGCAATTAACTATTAAATTTATTTACGACTGACTTTTTTTCATTTGGCTTCGAAACACTGTGGCCATAAAGAAATTGCCTTAATTTAGTTTTATTTGTAAACATAAAAAAATTTTGTATTTTGTAAACTGGTAAAATTTTGTATATTTGGCTGCTTAAACCCGAACATACTCTGAGGTAATGTCTCTTTTGGTCCTTTGCATTTTATGCATATGTGTGTATGTATGTATGTAAATATATATACGCTTAGGGAAAAGGGATAGCTCCAGTGTGTAGAGCTCTGAAATGCCTATAATGAAGTTCAAATCCGGCTATGACAGACAAATTATTTAATCTTTTAATAGCCATAGCCTATATAAAATGGGTACCCATGATTTTGTGGAAAATCTGGTGGTTGATTTATTACTACCCTGCAGAACCGTTGGGTTAGAAATAGTCCTAAATACACGTAGTCTTCAATGTACTGAAATCAGTGGGTTATGATGATGGATAATTTCTTTTATATATCTGTATGTTTTTTCTTGAAACATATGTTTATTTTTGTCCGATATTTTTATTTCTGTATAAAATAATATTGTTGTAGTGGGGAATTTAAAAATATAAAGCAAACAGTATAACTGTTTTCCCTATAAAATACAGGTTTTTTCTGTATTTATTTAGAACTTTATGTCTACGTATGTATTCATTTATTTTGTCTATACAAATAACTTGTACCAAATAAACTTGAAACAATTCTGAGCGTGAAAAATGTTTGAATTGATTTGAATCAATTGAGCGGCTAATATAACTTGACATGGTAGAGACTGTACTGTTTCATGGACAACAGTTCTGTAAGGAGGTGACTTGTACTAGGTCACGCTCAACCGCCAGGTTTTCCCCCTTATTTTGGGTACCCTATTTTTATAACATTTTATAGAGGCTGGATTAGCCACAGGAGGGTCCTAGATCCCATATGATCCACCTCCCGCCGCAGGCATACTAAATAAAAGTAACTGCCTGTAGCGGGATTTGAACCAGGATTTCCGGCATAGCTACTCAGTGCTCTACCAATAAGCCACTCTCCTCCCCTAGACTATTACGCCTCTCCAAAGTCCAATCGCTCCAAATGATTTGAGTGCGAAATATAGGGAGGGAATGATGGACTTTTCTGTTTTTATTATGTTCTATAAAAATTGTTAATAAATTACATAATTACTAAATTTATATTAAGAATAGTGTAAAATGGTCAGAAGGTGCAGTCAATGAATTACACAAAATAAGAATGACGTATGAATGATTGTTGTCAGTTGCACATCTCTCTGCCCTGAAGATGACCTATATTTTAGGTCGAAGCCTAGGCAAAGTTAAATAAGTCATTCTTATTTTGTGTAGGGGAGCGAAGTGACTCAGTGGTGGAGCGCTGAGTTGTCATGCCTAAGGCCCTGGGTTCACATCACGCGGCCGACTTTTATTTAATTTGTTAGCCGCTGGAGATGGATCCTATGGGATTTAGGACCTTCCTGGGGCTCACCCAGCCTCAGGGGTACCCAAAATAAGAGGGAAAACTGGCGGTTTAGCGTGACCTAAGCCAAATCACCTCCCTGCACAACCGTTCTCCAAGTGAAGTATCTACCTTCATGGGTTATAGTGGTCCAGTTTTTATTTATTTTTTTGTTTAATGCATAGACTGCATGACCATTTTACACCATTCTTATAATTATCCAGCCAACCATTTCCATTAAAAAAAATATATAATATTGAATGAATAAGGTTAAGCATTAGGAATTCGTTGCAATAATTCTAGTGAAACCTTTTTTTTTTTGTTTATCTACAAATGAAGATTTATTGACTTACACCAGTTTTCAACGAACTGCTCATTTTAAAATATTATTAAAACGGAACAAGCATATCTAATTGATTTATAATTTATAATTAAACAACTTATGTGAGGTATCTATGCTTTATTTGGTTATTTGTTGGACAATAGAAATATTTTATATACAGTTTTATTTATTGAATTATTTATATTGTTATAATTATGGAATTTATGCATGTTTTACAGATGAATGACTTATGGTTAAATTGTTAACCATATAATAAGTATAAAAAAAAATGAAACAATTAAAATAGAAGATTGAGAATGGCCTTGGCCGAAACGTTTCTCGTAAATAAAGAATAAAAATTTTTTTACTGGAAATAGGTTTTTTGTTCTCCTAATTAAAGAATATATTATATGATTGAGTCCAGTTAAAATTTATATAAAAAAATAAAAAAAAATATATAATATTGAATGAATAAGGCTAAGCATTAGGAATTCGTTGCAATAATTCTAGTGAAACCTTTTTTTTTTTGTTTATCTACAAATGAAGATTTATTGACTTACACCAGTTTTCAACGAACTGCTCATTTTAAAATATTATTAAAACGGAACAAGCATATCTAATTGATTTATAATTTCTATGTTCTTAACTTTCCAACAATTTATAGTATTTTTTTTTAGATTTAAATATTAAATGGTTTTATGTTATTGCTATTGCAGAGGAATTATTGATAGCTCGTTACTCTCAAGAGTTAATATATTAACTTGAAATATATATTGATATAATTGACATATTAAAATATATGTGAGCTGTTTTTAATAAAAACGAACATGTTTAGTACATGCATATGAGTCATCTGTCGGTAATAAATGGAGCGATGATCTGACGCGTTCCACTACACGCTCTTGCCTATCAACACCAGCATTCTATTGTTCTCTTCTGAGCGATCAACAATAGCTTCGTTTATGCATGTTATCACCTAATCCATATTTATAAATGCAGTTACTGAGGGTTTATGACATTTATATGTATTATGTATACAGGCACACTCAGATATATATTAATTTTTTGTTGGTAATACAGACCATAAAGGATTTTGGCCGCATTAGGCCATTTTACAGACATAATATGTTTTGATGTAACTTCAAGGTGAAGATCCAAGGATTATGGCTTAGCGTTAACTTAGCGTTTAGCGTGATCTCGGGCGGTGTGAGGATATATATTGTTAGTGGTAAATACATATATTTTCCTTTATTTATTCCTTATTCACTCGAAAACTTTGAACAAATAGATGTGATATCCGGGATTAAATATAAAACGTTTTCTATATTTTATGATGCTTATAATCTACATAATTATCCATTAATTATTTTAAAAGCTTTGAAATTAAAGGGAACCAGGTAACTGGTGTGCTGATTCGCAGGGATGAAGTTTCATGGTTCAAATCCAGTGACAGATGCATTATTTAATGTACTAACAGCCTAAGGAATCTGGAGAGCTTACTAGGGCTCATCCAGCCTATTTAAATCGGTTACCTTTTATAGGTGGAAAATCTGGCAGTTGAGCGTGATCTCGGAGTACTCCCCAACCTGCACAAACATATTCTGAGAAAAAGTACAATCTTTACTATGTACTGAACCAAAGAACCGTCCTGGTAAATATTATACTGTTTCTCAGAATATGGTTGGGCAGGTACGTGAGTAGTCCTACATTGTTTTACTAATGTATCCATTAGGGTGGTCACTAAAAGTCGATGTCGGAATTCAGTCGTTCCGAGAACTTCAAATAGCTCAATCTATGCAGAAAATTAGAAAGCCGAAGTTTTAGCAAGATCGTAGTATATTAACACGTGCCACTGGGCGGTCAAAGTTTCGAAAAGTACGATTTTTTGCTTGTTTGGCGGCGTCTTTTGGCAGTAACACCTGAACGACAAATACCTATCATACGATCTATGTATCAAATTCCGAAATTATTCAATCATTTTGTTGTAGTGGACAAACTACTGGTCCGACTTTAATTATTGAAAGCTCATTTTTCTCAGCAGCATAACCCCATTCCATTGAGCTGAACAGGGGCTCTGCCTTAGCCATGAAGAACGGATCTGATTGTGTTAGATAAATAATTTAATAGATTTACTTAAAAAATGTCATTTATCATACTATTTTATTTTTATGATTTATTTTATTGTTATATGATATAATTTTTTTAATATTTTATTTTTATTTTAGAAATTATGCGTACATTTTCATAAGTAATTATTACATCATATTCTTATATTCTAACTTTAGTTCAAAGGTATACAATACATTATATACATCAACAAGTAAATGATAATAACTAAAATCAAATAAGTAGTTATAGATGGTCTAACTGCCTAAGGGTCGTCTGCTCATAGTAGCCTTTGTAACATCAGGGTACAATTTCCTACATTTGCTTACCACCTGGAGAACAAATAGCTTTTGCTCTTCATCTTTTGTTAAAAGCGTGTTGAAGTCGGTGATTAGTTTTACTCCTCTCTCCGCTACATCATTCACTACCTTTAGTGAATTGACGATTTTAAGCCCCTCTGTGTATTGTGAGTTGTTAGGCCACATTCCGGGATCTTCTTTGAGGAACTCAGTCAAATGATTCCAAAGCGTTTGAAAAATCACAGTGTTTTGTGTGACTAGGCCTGGCAATCCTTCATTCAAGACTTGCTCTTGATGCTCTTTTTTTTAAATTTCGAGTTGATAACTCTTGGCGAATTCTCAACCTCGTGTTCGCTCTCAGCTAGAAGATTTCTTGCCATTTCTGATTTTACTTCGTCTGATAATGTTTCATCAAAGAACGCTAGAGCCACTAACTCTGGACTTAAATATCACAAGTGATTTTGGAATTTGGTCAATCCTTTGTTTGAAATCTCATCATCGATTGACTTGTACTGAATCAAACTTTGTAACAGTTCAAGATCTTGTTTGGGAGCCATGCGAAGAATTGGGAGCGTTGAACCAGCATTTACAATAAATCCTCACAAGGACTCAATACCACTTCGATCTATGTTACTCAAGATGAACTGCCCCCGAAACATGTATATTTTTAAACAATAGATAGCCTTCGCCATCGATCTTATAAGTGAATAGGCTCTGGAGATCTGAATTCAACAACTTGTCCATCCAGTGCTCCTAAAAGTATCAGTACCAATTGTAGCAGTTCTTTATAATCATCTCTGGGTTGAGATTGTGAGTGTTTTGACTGAAAATCAGTTGTAGTGTCAGAAACTAATTCCGGTGGCAAGTGCTTTCTCACATGTTCGCTGGCGACGCTCGGTTCATGAAGTGCCGGCCATTTCTTCCGGAAGCGTTTGAAGACGTCCGGTTCGGGACCAGTTGTTGAACCTAATTTAACAGTAATTAACTTTTACACCTAATTAACAGTAACACCTAACAACAGAAGAGTAATGCTTCTCGAACAGTCATCATGGCGGATTCTCTGAGATTTAATTTCACTGCACGCACGTGATAGAATAAAGTTGCCAAAACTTGGCGGTTGGAGGGTAGCTTGCAACCGGTGATTTGGTGAGCCGGATAACCGACAAGAAAAACTCTATCTTTACTTCTTGATAGATTCACTAGATGTGGAGGACATATTGTTAAGGGAGTGAACTACAGCTAGAACACATACACAAGCACAACTTGATAAATATAGTTTTACGTTTGATAATAAATTTAAAAAATATATAGGTATACTTGGGTAAAATAAAATAAAAAAAATCAAACAATATCACGACAAAAAGCAAAAACTCACGACACTACTCAGATCTTAGATGTTCAAAGGATACTTTGCAACTAACTTTTTTTTTTTTTAATTTGTTGAAATTTACAACTATAATAATATTACAATAAGTAAACCTGCTAATATGTACAATATGACATGAAACACACTTGTGGAGAAACTACCCATCAGTAGCACTCGAGGCCATCTTCTTTTGAGACGCCTCGGAGGGTTATCAGGAATAGTATGGGAAGCAAGTTGAGAGACTAGCGGATTCAAGTGTGTATGGAGCTTGTCATGGAAGGTTAGGTATCTAGTTTGGGCCAAATCAGTAACATATGGGATATTGAGATCATGATGGATGAGTTTGTTTGTGAAATAATAAGGAGCATTGAGGATTTTACGAAGGATTTTGGATTGCAAGGATTGGATACGAGATGAATTGGATGGTTTAGTAGAGCCCCAAAGCTCAACTCCGTATGTCCAAATAGGCCTGATAACTGTCATGTAAATGAGTCTTTTGTAATTAATTGGGAGCTTAGAGCGTTTGTCCAGTAAATGTTGAAGTAGGCGAAAAAGACGAGCAGTTGCAACTAACTAAAATTAAGAAAGAATACGAATTCTTTCAGCTATGAACCGGTTTAGTTAAACCCTCTATCTCACAGACCATCGACCCTTGGCATCAGAAAGGAACTTGAAATCGACATTATATAACGTGTCCTCTTGTTATCATGAACCAAGGAACTCACTTGTCTAATAACCAAACAACTCTCTTTTAAAAAAGGACAACAAATAGATACAAAGGTCGACCTAGATCTAAATTATATAAGAGTTTATGATAGCATGACTAGAATTCCAAGAATAGATTACAAGAAACATTATTATTTGACCAAGTCCATTATTCCAAGTATTGGTTGAGGTATTATTTTTTGTAGGTATTATAGGTAGTTATTTGAGTTCACTAGAATAAGGATAATTAGCAGAGAAATGAGCTTTCAATCATTAAAATCGGACCAGTAGATTGTCCACTACAACAAAATGATTGAATAATTTCGGAAGTGTGTTCTCAAAGGCACTAGGTTAAGTTTTTTACTATAAAAGCTCAAATATCTCAGTTGGACTTAAAGTAACGGTAATACTGACCATACATAAAATTAAAGAGAGGAACATTACCATTAATTTGATTCATAGATCGTATGATAGGACTGGTTGTCCAGGTGTTAAGGCCAAAAATTGCCGCCAAATATGCAAAAAATCGTACTTTTCGAAACTTTGACCGCCCAGTGGCACGTGTTAGCGTACTCCGATCTTGCTAAAACTTCGGCTATCTAATTTTCTGCCTAGATTGAACAATTTAGAGGGTTCGGAACGACAAAATTCAGACATTTTTTTCACCTATATGGTTAGTGGCCACCCTAGTATCCATAGTTGGAGATAAAATTTCACTGTTAATTAAATTAAAATTCACATTTACTTATTATTTTTTGTTTCAAACTTCCACCATTCACACAACCTTCCTCTTAAAATTGAGGAAGTATTTTGAAAAGTTGACAAATTTTCTGTAAAACGTAGATGAGTTAATGGTAATGATGGGAATATTTAAGCCTTCTCTAAGGTTAATATGACATTGAGGCGTAGTGGTTGGTCAGAAGCCTAGTTAGTAGAATCTGTTTTCACTTTTTGGAACTCTGCCCTTTAAAACAAGTGTATTTTTTATCGGAGCTATTTTGGTAGCGAGGTTTGGTCTCATAATGTTTTAGTTTTGGAAACCGTAACTAATTGTGATTAATAGATGTAATTTGTATTTTCTTATGATTTATATACCCCTCCCCTCTCTCTCACTCTCTCTCTCTCTCTCTCTCTCTCTCTCTCTCTCTCTATATATATATATATATATATATATATATATATATATATATATATATATATACATATATGTATATAATAGAATAGAAAAATAATTTTATTCTGGGACCAGATCCCTTTAGAATAACAGAGATGAACAATTTTAAATAAATATTTATCTGGCCAAAGGCCTACATCAGAATAATACAATATTTACTAGAAAATGTAACAAAATTAAAATTAAAAACAGACAAATTTACAATAAAAAGAAATAGGCTTATGGAAAAATAAGTGAATACATGATAGCAGGTAATAATAGAAAAAAATTATATCATTACGAGTGAGGAATATTTACTGTAGTTCATCAATCGATCAATTTGAATATTTCTATAACTTATTTATTGATTATAAAGCATCCAATTGGGAATTTAGAAGATGTAGCAAAAGTTTGGATTTTAATGAGGTTAAAGAAGACGCATGACGGATATCGAGTGGGAGTTAGTTCCAAAGAGAGATAGAACGGGTGAGAAAGAAACGATCAAAAGTTTTGGTTCTATGGGAAAGGATATAAAGATCGGTAGGGCGAGATCTTGTGCCCTGGGGTTGGATAGAGGATTTGAATTGTAGGAGACTACAGAGAGAGTGGATGTTGTGAGATGACGGTTTGATTTAAGCAATAACCTAGGAAATAGAGTCTGCGGATAGAAGGGAAGAGCCACTTTAACTCATCGTAAAGGCGGGACACGTGAAATCTTTCTTGGGGCGTCAAATACAAATCGAAGCGAACAGTTTATAATTCGCCTGAACCTCTCCTGGGGTCTGTTCGAGAGGCCACCATATGCCACACAACCAAAGTCAAAGTGTGGAAAGATAAAAGAAGTGAAAAGGAGCTTACGATAGTGACAAAAGATGCCTGGAACGGTGGAATAACTTTACAGAGCTTACTGCTCGACGAGAAATTTGGGCAATGTGGGGTTTCCATGTGAGGGATTGGTCGAAAATGGTTCCGAGGTTTCTAACAGAGGAACTGAAGGCAATGGGTGATCATTTAAGGTTAATCGGGGAAGTGAGTCGATAGATTTAAGAAGAAGGAACCAATTAGAATGGCCTGAGTTTTCGCAGCATTCAACGAAAGTTTATTCAAGTTTGCCCAGGGATCCTATTTAGGCCCCCTTGAATATTGGCAAATGCAGCCATGATCTCAGATGGAGGAAAGGACAAATAGATCTGGGAATCGTCGGCGTACAAATAGTGGGAACAGTGGAGGATTGATTTGGGAAGCATATATATATATATATATATATATATATATATATATATATATATATATATATATATATATATATATATATATATATACATTCGGAACCGTTCAAAATATCCATCCAAGCCAAGACACTATAATACAGTTATTAGGACACAACTACATATGGATCAGAGTGCTCAACACTGAATAAGAAAGGTGAACTTAGAGAACTAGAAATAAGAGAGAGAAAAATACTAAGAAAATTCTAGGGTCTGAGAAAAACAATATATGTATTAAAAGGAAAAATGAAGGTTTGTATAAATATACAATGAGGAAGAGAATGCTAAAACTGTATGGACAACTAATTACGTTAACAAACTGAAGAAAGCAGTAGGATGGATAGAAGCAGTGAAGGAAGATTCCAACAAACTAGGTGTTACAGAATAAATAATATGTTATAAGAACGGCTTCAGGCTGCTGATAGAAAACGCAACTTATGAAGACAAGCCTAAGCCTCAACCGAAGAGAGAGTGGACAGATGATCAGATTCGAGCGATCGGAGAGAAAATGAAGAAGTACTGGGAAGAGAATAAGAAAAAAAGACTCCATAAGTCTTGAGTAATGGGGCCGCACATAGATAGCAAACATAAAATATATATATATGCATGTATCCACATATAATGTTTTCAGGTTTTTGAGATTCTGTTAATAAATTTAAAAAATGATTGAGCGTCGTATAGAAATTATTATGATCTCTTATTCATGCCCTGAAAGGAAAATAATTTAAAAGTTATATTGGGTTAAGTGCAACATACTCATATTTCCTTTTTAATTTACAAGTGTGATTTATACGTTTTTTCATCTATGTTTCAGTCTAAATGTTATGTATGAATGTTAAATTTATGTTTATATCATAATGTACATCAGAATTTGTGGTCGATCACCAAAATCCTTTTTTCCTATTTTCTTTTTTTTATCTTATCTAATCTTATTTTTACTGTTACATCGAGAATATGATAACAATAAAGTTTTTTGTATGAGGATGAGGCTAGAAAAATGTTGGGAATGGAACGTCGAACACAACTGGATGGCTGTTCTGTAAGCTATTGTTATGGAACAATAGATTACAGACAGGCATACGATAGCATAAACAGAAGTGAGATGTATAAAAGTTAAAATATTTAGGATGTCCTTTGAAGCTTATCAAGATGACCCTGAAGGACAGCAAGGGAGTTGTCAAAATCCAAGGAGAACTGTCAAAAGAATTTGATATTAAGAGAGGTGTTAAACAGGGAGATCCTCTTTCCCCATTTTTATTCAACATGGTATTAGAAGTGGTCATGAGGTCAACCGGACAAGGCCTGGAGGATGTATCTACCACAGACTGACAAAGCATCTAGCGTTTGCAGATGACATTTTGATCACAGGAAGAACAGTCAGTGCATTACTTGGAGCATTCGAGGAATGTGAAGTAGGAGCTAGTAGAACAGGACTGGAAATTAATATGGAAAAAACTAAATATATGAGGACCAGAAAGGAAGAAGAAGGGAACAGGCATATCGAGGGGGCTGGGTATCGTTTCGAAAGAGTAAAGCAGTTTAAGTATTTGGGCACGGTTATCACTGAAGATAATAAGATTAGAGAAGAAATTAAGGCAAGGATAACCGCTGGCAATCGATGCTACTGGTCTCTAATGAAATATATCCAGAGCTCTCAAAATAAGAGTGTATCGGACTGTCCTTCAACCGGTGGTCATTTGTGGAAGTGAGTCATGGACACTGACACGCAATGATGAAAGGCTTTTAAACATGTGGGAAAGAAAACTCCTCAGAAAGATCTTTGGCCCTACAAAAGAAGGAGATCGCTGGCGGATGAAGACAAACGAGGAACTAAGAAATCTATATCGTTGTCTAGAAATCTATACACCAGATATCGTTGCCACGATTAAGAGTGCATGGATAAGATGGCTGGGGTACGTACAAAGAATGGAAAGAAGTAGATTACAAAAAATGATGATGGAGGGACACCCTGGTGGAAGAAGAAGCAGAGGGAGACCTAGACTTCGTTGGTTGCAGGGTGTGGAGGACCTTCGGACGTTTGGCGTCGTCAGATGGAGGAGGACAGCCGAGGACAGGGCGGAGTGGAGTACAAGGACCATAGCGCCGTTAGATAGATAGACAATTTTGAAATGGTGCCAAAATATAGTTTTGTATTTATTGACTCTAGAACCTGAAAACCTCATATTATAAAAATTCGCTATAAATATAAATCAATATATACATATTTTTCGTTGTTTTTTCTCATTAGTATGAGTGATGTAGTAATAACACTATTTTAATTGTTATCTGTTTTTTTAAGTTATTTTTTTTAAATTCTTTCTTTTATTAAGGGCATTTTCTTAAACTGCTTTTAAATAACGACCTTAACGTAGTTAATTTTCAGAATACTAAAACGGAAATATGCGTTTTAATTTTAATTACCTCATTTTTCCGCGCGGAAATTTTTGTGAAACTGAGCCCTTGATTCGTGTTTACAAGGTAAAAAAAAAATAATCAAACTAAAAATTCCTCCCAGTTTCTTTTTTGTTATACAACTCACCTTCTAGCAATATTTTTTCCTATTCGTTCCGTCCTTTACATCCTCAGTTTATGGCTTCCTTATATAGCCATTCAAGTGTCCCCCCCCACCTTATACAAGAACCTGCTTTCAGCGATCTGCCATAATCCCTGGACCTAGACCTATTTATCACTGTCCGTAAACTCGAAGGAGCTGGTGGAACGAACGCGGTTATCGAGATACGAAGTGTTCTTAACATTCACCATTGTTCTTAGCAGAGTTGGGAAAATAATTATTTCGAATCGAAGATTTATATTAATATTGTCTATTAAAATTTAATAGAATAGGTAGTATACAAGTATTTGCTTGGTCATTCCGATAATGCTATATTACCCATTCATCAAAATTATAGGAGGGTCTTGAGATCCATAGCCGGTCTCGTATTAGGCATTTACAAATTAGTTATCCAACATATAATAAACATACTACAATGTATTAAGCTATCCCGCAACCCAAATAAATTATAATTGAAAATAATTTTATATGATATATTTTCAACCAAATTACAATAGAGTGAACAGCTACTAAGTAAAATTAGACTTCAAGCAATAACGTTTAAAAAAAATCCTGTACCATTACAACCTTTAAAAGTGTATTGGGATCAGTACATGGTAGTGAATGTTCAGTTTCTAAGCCAACGATTGTGCAAGGATACGATTTGGTCGAGATCAAACTGAATCGCCAACTAAAGGCTGCGTGAACCCCTGGAGTGTCAGATCGCACAGAGTTGATTCAATAAATCATATAAATATAATAATTTAATCATATATATATATACATCATATCATATAAATAATTTGTTTGCCCGAACTGGTCTCGAATTCGCAAACTAGAGATCTGTTATCCAGGACTGAGCTACCCATTTATTATCAATTTACTTTTCATCACTTTAGTTTATATATTAACATAATGCATTTTTTTAACTTTACATGCTTATACACTTACACTGAAAATACGATAAATAAATTATAAAAGCTACTAATTTAAATTAAATTAATTTAGAAATTATCGAGCTACACAGAGCTACCCCGAAATAACGTTTTTAATATAAATTCAATAAAAAAAAATTAGGTATAGAAATTTCAACTGTATAATCGAATACATGAAGTAAATATAATGAAAGATAAATAATGGAACGAGATAAAGACAAATAGAGAAACTAGCCAATGGTGTAATAGGAAATTCAACTTAGAAGGTCACGAGGCCATCTTCTTTTCAGACACCTCAGATGATTATCTGGAATTGAAGAGGTTGCTTGGTATTTCATTTTTTAGGATTTTTTTTAATTGATATTTATTTTTAACGTTATGAACAATAAAAATATTTTTATGTTTCCCATTCTACAAAATTACATACATGACAAGTACTCAAAATTTATTTCAAATTACATATTTTCCAAGTTCTGGTTCATAATGGCGTGAGGTTGATCATGGTCCCATTTTTTTAGGTTATCCCACATATTACGTCTTTATTTATCTACTTGTGTGATACGTAAAATGGAATAGAGCAACGGGATCAAGGAATCCGAGACATTTTTATCGTTGTTTTTTTGGCAGGTTTATCCCTATTGTTTTTATAATAGAACAAGTTTTTCGTGGCTAAATGAAACATATCTATCCTTCGCCATCTTCTAATAATTCATTCTTCGCCTGGCTATCTCCACCGACTATCTTAATTTTGTTTTTAAGACATTCTGAGATAAAATAAATCCGGTAGAAGTTGCCGTTGAGTGGTGGTAGAGGGGGTGGGGTTTCTGTTCTTTCAGAGGTTTATCAGTGCCAAAGACTTTTTCTGAAAAGGCAGTAAGCGGAACTGATAAGGAATTTTTGGTGCTTTTGTGTTTCCAACTCAATAATCCTTATCTATTCTGTTTCTATGCTTTTTTGAGAAATTAATTTTCCCTCAGTCCGGATTGATAGGTATATCTGTAACAATGGAATCTAATTAGCATTATAAATATTTACCTAAAATTATTCAATATTGAACATTATATTCCACTCTGACCTAATAATATCTCATGTTTTAAAATCCCAAAAGCTTGCAGAATTTAATCCAGAGATATAGTCAATTTGCCTTAACTAAAGGTTCGGCACATGGTAGAGACTGTAATCTTTTAAGGACGATTACGCAGGTAGTTCTCTGATATCAAAACCAACTACCAGCGCTTCTCTCAATAAAGGGTCATTTTTTATAGAGGCTGGCTGAGTCCCAGAAAAGTCCCATGGCTCATCCGTAGCTATTAACTTATTAATCTGCCACAGCTGGATTTGAACTCGGACCTTCGACACAGCAGCACGGCGTTCTATCTACTAAGCTTTCCCTTCTACCGTTCTACTCCCACACCCTTCATAAATTTAACTAAGCTCCTAAAATAAGTTAATATTTCATTAATTAATACTTGGGTGTACCCCCTGTCTGCTTAACGGCGGAGCAACACCTATTTTACAAATTATAATAATAATAAGGCTAAGCGAACCCGAAGGCTCGATGCCGGAACCACTAACCTCTGTCCCCGGACTACTACACAAACCCTAATCCGCCATATCACTGTTAATGCAATCCTCCCACCTACGCCTCGGTCTACCTCCCAGACGCTTCCCAGTAGGCACAGCACTTATTAACATCTTAGGAATTCGTTCCTTACTAAGCCCAGCAACTTTACAGGCCCATAATAATCTTCGCGACGCTATCACCTGATAATATTTACTGGATGCATGATTTGCAATTCCGCGTTATGTAATCTCCTGTATTCCCCGGTGGTATCATTCTTTTTTCGGACTGAATATCCTACGCTACACCTTATTTTCGAATACCTGAAGACGTTGTTCATCCTTCAGCGTTAGCGGCCAAGTTTCACATCAGTGAAGAAGAGTAGGAAGGATGATTTTTTTATAAATTCTGATTTTTAGATTTTTAGTAGGGGAGTCCCACGGGTTTCGGATGTGGGGATGGTCGATGGAAATTCCCTGGAAGTTCCTCCCGGCTAAGTCGGATAGACTCGCTGACCAACAATGAGAGCGAAGTGGACAATGATGCTTGCTGGAGGGATGTGACGTAGGTTAGAACGTCCTACTAACATTACTTTTTTATCTTCTCCTCTTCTACTGCTAAAGGTGTGAGGATCCTTTCGGTAGATCTTGATCCATGAATCCATCTCCTGTACCAATCGTCCACATTACTTTTTACTTCACCATATACCTCTTATAGTCACGGATCTGCTTCGGTCTCCGGGTGGGGACTGCTTCAGGGGATTCTTGGCGCAGGTTGAAATACAGAGTTTTACGTCTAGGGACTTGAAACGTGAGAAGTCTAAATAGAGCTGGTTGGTTGAAATGGGTCTCAAATGAAGTTAAGGAAGCGGTAACTATTGTTCGGGTACTGAGTTTAGGTGAAGAAAATATTGCTTTCCACGTTAAGATACGTGCAGTTTTTTAGTATAAGGATATCGGTGGCTTTCTTTCAGGGGATTGGGTTAAAATCGCGCTGATATATTTTACAAATTATACAACTGATATTGAAAAGTATAATTTATGTGATTCATTAGTTGCATTTGAGCCTTGGAGGTGGAGTGATGTTTCTTGGGTGCATTATTCATTTTATTCATTCAGCATTTTGTTTTGCTGTTATTCTCTTTCTACCCTGAGGATGCCTCAATGGGTGAAATATTGGACAGATAATTTCAATTTCTGTTTTAGTTTGGAGACTTAAAGGCTTTTCGTTGGAATTTCTCCACGGCCTTAATATCTTATACAACTGATAATTTAATAGTTCTACAGTAAGTACTAAACGTTTTAGTTTAGAAATTGTTCAGTTTAGTTCCTATTTTGTACCTCCCTTGTAAGTTTATTATAATAGCAGTAACCACTAAGTATTGTTTTGTGAAATTCAATGTTTTGCTTTAAATAAAATAATAAAAAGTTTTTTATTTATTTTAGGTATGTTTTATAGGTTAAACAATTATTTATTGTTTATGGATTGTATTATTATAATTTAAAATAAAAATTATAATACAATTTACACTGTATATGTTAATATTAATACTTATGTTCTAATTTTAATATTCGTATATTATTTTAATTTTGTGTGCTGCTAAAAATTAAATTCGTATCATTACAACCCCTGAAGAATATTGAGTTCAGTACTTGGTAGAGACTGTACTGTTTACCAACTGATAGGTTTTTTTTAATCTGGTTGTATTTTATTTTTCATCTCACTGTTGACTTCTGGAGGTGAAATTTCTCATCTCCTCCCCTTCATAATTCCCCCTCTGAACTTAATTGAAATTAATGTTAAGCCGGTTCCTCTGCTGGTGTGGGTTGTGCATTCACTTTTCTTATATTTCAGATAGTGTTGTTAAAAAATTGTTTGTGAGAAATAATTTAATCATACCTTAAATCCAAAAGGGGATGGAGTTTGTATGTGTGGGTGGCCACACTTTACCATAATGTATCCAATATTGTTAATCAGTTGTTAAATTATTAAACTTATAAACAGAAATAATTATTTCGACAGTTTAACTCAGTATAGATATATATTTATTGCAGGTGTAAGATAAGCATCTACAATGGAAGTTAATCAATGAAAAATATCTTTTATTTTATTAATGATCGTTCTATTCTTAATAATTAAATAAAATCATCCTTCTATACGTCAATGTGAAAACTCTTCCTCATTTTTAATTGTTACATAATTTATTTTAATATCAAATACATGTATTATTATGGAATCTGTTAAGTTAATTAATTCTATTCCGACTGGTAAACGTCTGAACTGTAGGCTGGATTGCGTTAAGAGTGATCTAATGGGTTTGGGGAATAGTCCGTGGATAGAAGGTTATAAGCAGGAATTGGTAGTATTGACATCGAGCATTCGGGTTCACTCAGCCTTATTTTTTTTTTCAAGTTTTCACCACACTCGGACTTATTCAAGTCTCTATCAATGGAATATTTAACTACTTTCTGACAAATACGAATGTCCCTTCTTCCAAAATATAGTCAGAAATTATAAATGCTTGGCAGGTTTCAACTGTGTCCTCCGTGACCAATACGTTGCTAGATGAATAATGAAGGGCAACACTTTGATTCCTTTAAGGCGGCAGGGTTGCTTCAATTTTTAAGATATTTTTTATTATCTTTTCTACAACCTCTTATTGTATGTTATCATCATTAGGAAGTTCCAGACTCTCACCGCTCTTCACTGTGGATTTAGAAATCAGTTTATTTGTTGGTATTATAACCGGTAGTGTTAAGACCACGCTTTCCATACGGTAGAATTATTTTAGCTCCTGATATTTCCGTAGCTTCTCAGCAACTGTTGAGTTGATATTATTATCGTTAGGGATCGATATTTCAATGTTTGCTTTCCTCTCTCTCTCAACTTTATAAGGAGAATGTGTGGTCTACTGTGAAGCACCTTCAGTGATTATAGATTTATCTTAATACAGGTTTGAGGGGAACTGTATTAATAATTGTTATTATTAATACGAAATAAAATACTAACTTATGCGCAATGTTTAGCTAAGCTGTTACATTAGAATTCTTTTCGATTTGACTTAATGCATCATTGCAATTTGGAATGATACGGAGAATGTCGGTTCAGAAGGGTATGGATATACGAGGGTACGATACATCAAGAGAAATGAGATGGGACGATATGAGGTCATTTCTGATAAAGCAGGTACCGAAACCTTTTACCGGATCTCAACCAATCAGCAGCCTGTATTCATCCCCTCCCTCCATCTTCTACCCCACACTTTTACCCCAATTCTCCATCTTGTATCTCATGCCCAGAATAGGTTTTTTTCTTCCCGAACGCATTACCTTCAGGTGCGTTCTGTTTTCAGGTCCTGTAGTGATGCCTGCGAAAATTGGCTTGCTTTCCAACATCCACGCGTATCATCCGTACTTCCTGAAAGGGGAAACTCATATTTAAGGGAAACTCGCCCGGGGGGAGGAAAAACCGTTCCTTAACTTTATGTGCAGTTATATGGAAATGAGTCCACTTTTGCAGAGGATGGGAATAAACGGAATATAGTGGAATAAAATGAAAGCAATTTGCCCGATTCTTTCCGAAATGCACCTGTTACACAGAGATACCGGAATTTTCCCGGAAAATTAAATGGGGCATTAACATAAAGTAAGATTTTATATTATTTATGTACCCTTAAGGATAGTTTTTTAATATCACTATAAACCGAAAGTTTGATATTTTGCATTATTTTCTATATTAATAAGGCTTAGTGAACCTGGAGGCTCTTTGCTAATACTATTTCTGCTTACACACTTCATCCATGGAAACAAACCCAAATGAATTTAATACATTTTCATGCAATCCTCCCAACTACGCCTCGGTTTACCGCTTATTAACTATTCAGGAATTCGTTCATAACTAAGCCCAGCAACTCTACTAGTCCATCTCAAGCTTTAAATTATTATTCAAATAACTATATATCAATTGTTTGAGATATATTTCATTCTTGTCTTAACATTGGAGTAAATATTATAGCTCTGGTGGGACATGGAAAAAATGTTTTTTTTATTTAATAAATATTTAAATGAAATAAAAATTCAATGAAATTTTTCAAGATGGTAAAGAGAATAATATAAAAAAAAATTTTTACGCACATTAAATTTAGTTGGATTATTTATAGAAGCATTCCTATTATAAATATTCCTCACGTTATTTTTATCGTGTGTTAGTATTTCAGTGAACTCTATAGTTCTAGCTGGACAGAGAAAATATTTTTTATTGAAATATATTTCGATTTATAATAAATTTTTTTTAACTCGTTTTTGTTACGAAAGTAATATTATAAACGAATTGTATTTTAATCGTATTATGTTTAGTAAGACTTTTATTAGAGTATCACTAGTACCATACTACATACCAAAACGTTGATGCACAATTTTATATGAATTTTCGAAATAAATAAATTCAAATATACAAGAATTTTGATGTCCTTGTATCAACATTTGAATGAATGTTATAGTTCTTCTACAAGGGAAAATATTAATTTGTTTAAATCAATTTTTCATGAAAATTTTCAACACGTTAGTAAAGAGAAAAATACTATAAACAACCCGTATTGTAAGCGTATTTTATTTAGTAAGACTAAGTATAATATCATCGTATAGGTTACCGAAACGTCCAATTTCACGTGAATTCCAGTAAAAAAAAAAAAAATTATATATTCCAGAGTATTTTTGGTCTAAATTAAAATTCGAGTAAACATCGTAGTTCATGCTGGACAGGAAAATTGTTTTTAAAATTAATTTAAATGCTTAATGAACTTTCCCAGCAGTTAAGAGAATAAATTTATAAACCGATTGTATCATAAACATATTAAATTTAGTAAGACTTCTTTATGAATTTCACCATATTGGGTACCGAAATGTTGATTCACAATATTATATGACTTTCTGTAAAAAAAAAAAGTCATTCTCCAGTCATAATTATTTTTTTTCTCGCTTTCTACAAAGACGTTTCGACCCCTGGGGTCATTATCAATTCTTTAATTGTCTATCTTGATTTATACCATTTTTCTGCAATTCACCATATAATTTTACTAATATCAACAACAACATAAATTATTAACAATTAAATTAAAAATGTCCTAAAAAAAACGAAAATTTAAGTATAGATACCTCATATGGACGTCAATAATATAAAATTTTTTTGGAGATATATTCTTCTCCATGGTCATTTTTCACTCTGCCTTATACTTTGGACTTCCCCTATTCCTAAAAATACCTTGATATTGCCTTGAAGAAATTAAAATTGTAAATCTCTAGGAGTTTATATAAATTATGCTATATATTATTTATTTTTAATATTTTATGTTTGAAATTTAGTTTTTTTGGAGTATTAGAAATAATATGAATATGATAAAATAATATGTGAAGTTAATAATAATAATAATTAATTATGACTGGAGAATGGTTTTTGTACTTCTTAGTTAAATATCATCAATTACTAGTCCAGTAAAAACCTATATCATAAAAAAAAAAAGTTTAAATACATTTAAATATTCCAGAATTTTTTTTATCTTGTATTAACATTCGAGTAAATATTATAGTTCTAGCTTGACAGGGAAAAACATTTTTAATAATATATATATATATATATATATATATATATATATATATATATATATATATATATATATATTGAACATTTTAAGTTTATTATATTTCCTATGACATCTCTCAAAGTGATAACTAAGAAAATAACATTATATAATAACAAATTGTATTATAAACATATTAGATTTGGTAAGACTATATTTTAGAATATCGCTAAATAGCTTACCGAAATGTTGAAGCATAATTTATATTATTTCTAAATACAATATATTTTATTAAATAAAAAAATAAAAATATACCATATTCTTGTTTGTTTGAGTATTAACACTCGTTATTCACAATTTTATATTTATTTCTATAAAATAATTAACTAAATTAATCGTATCAGTGCATTGATCTGTATTCTGCGTGATTTTTCTAAAAAATAGAGAAAAATAGATTAAATTAATTTATTCCTGACATTTTTTTGTATGACTCATGTAGACTGAATATTTATGAAGAAATAGGGAAGAATGTTTATTTATCGAACTAAATTTTCCACTTTCTCAACATTGTAGTAAAGAGAATATTTTTTTTTCTTTATACTTGTACCAATACCTGTCAAATACAAAAAATTGACAATCAGCAGATTGTCTGACAGTAAAATAAAATACAGTAAAATGAGAATCAAGAAGAACAGTATCCAGCGGTACCTCTCCCGTAGCTTGTTTAAGTATAATATTATAAACAAATTATATTATAAACAATTAAATCATAGCCTCTTATTATTTACGAATGAACTGAAAGAGGTAAAAGTGCAGATTTTAGATTTAGAGGTCTAGGGTTCAAATACCTGTCTACATTATTCTGTTTAGTAATAAACGAACAAATAGATATTTTATCTTTCACCATCTTCTTCGTGGTAGAGTGAAAGAGAAGTTTTCCTAAACAAGATGAATAATCAATCACTCCTTGGCAAGAGGTATTTTTACCTAATAGCAATATTAACCGATGTATCAGTGTCATCCCAGTTTCCCAAACCGCATCCATCATCTCTCGATACCTAATAGTATTAATTATTAATAATAGGTATGCGAAAAAATGAGTTATAAACTTTAATGGAATAATAAAATAATCCCATATTTTTTATGATAAAAGACCTATCCTGATGTGTTCGATTTATGTTCAACGCTATTTGAATTTTAAAAATGTACTTAAGGATTTAATTTATAGTATTTTAGAGAGTGGGGCAGCTCAGTGTGTAGAGCAATGAGTTGCTGGTCTGAATGCCCCTTTAATCAGGCTGTGGTAGATAAATTATTTAAAGTTTTAACAGCCAAGGACGGACCCTGTGGGATTTGGAGACCCTCTTAGGGTTCAACCAACAAGTATAAAGTGGATATCTGGGGTAAAATTTGCCATTGGTTAATCACTTACATGTACAACCGTAAGACTTAGAAACATTGCACACTAAAATTTACTGAACCCAAGACCTTTCAATGGTTGTAGTGATACAGTTTTTTTTAAAACTTTTTTTATTTTTAATTTACTCAAGCATTACAAATAATATTGCCAGAATCCATTTTATCTAAAATAATTAGGCTATTAGTTAGTCGAAGAGGAAATCGAAAATGGAATGTTTGTTCTTCCAATATAAATAGTTAAAATAAATATAAACTAATATATTACTAATATATAATAATAAAAAAATAAAATAAAATAGTTATAATAATACATAATGACGTGAGTCAACAAGATCCTACTTAAAGTAATGTTCAATGAACAGTCTTCCCCTTGTACACATCGCAAATTGCGAGAGCACGGGGTTATGGGATCAGTGAAGAGAACCAGGATCGCTGAGGTGGTAGAGCACCATGACGGAAACATGGGAGATCCGGGTTTGAATCCCGGTCCTGGGCATATCTTTGCTCTTCAAAATAAAAATATTTAAAATTATAATATATTTATAATTTTATATTTTTATTAATTGTTATAATTTTTAAATATTTTTATTTTGAAGAGAAAAGATTTGTCCTAGCCGGGAATCGAACCCTGTTGTCTGCTCAAGTTTATAACTCATGCGTATAATATGTAATATATTTATAATATAGGGCATATCTTAAATAATGATAATCAATTTATCAGAAACCCCCTAAACTATGTATTAGAAACAGCTCTAAGCAACCTATAAACATTTAAATTTATAAATAATTTTATTATAAGTTTACATTATTCCTTATAATTAATGAAATTCCTTCTATTTAAGGATTTTTTTTATCCCTACCTGGAACATTTTGGAATCATATCATTTTTATAAATTATCAATAATTCGAAAAATCAATCCTATAAATACAACTAATGTGAAAATACTAAGTTAAAATTGTCAGTTTTAATAACTTTTTTTTGTTTACTGAAGCCAATTCATAATATCATTTTTAGTAATAATATCTTTGATAAGTAATTATTCATTAGAAGGAAAATCAACCTTATAAATGAAAAAATTATCGTTGAAGTTTTCAAATACGGTAGTTTTACTTACATTGTTTTGTTTCTTAACTTTTTTTTTTAATCGTTTGAAAAGTTTTTATTTGATCAAGAAAAATTTTGTTTGATATTTCTATAAAACCTATTATTTTTATGCTTTATGTACTACTGTACATACTATTTTATTACTTTATAATCATTTTTATTGTTTTAAAATTACTGGGATACACTGTCGATCCTTCTTGATCCAGTATATGACAATACAATCGTCTAATTTTACATTTCATCTTCCTTATATTCCCTTATGAATATGTATTGCAAATTAAAAATGGGTGGAGGCTCAAAGGATGAGTATTTTTAAATATAAAACAATCATAAAAAATGAATTACTAAAAGTTCTTTGGCCACCTTGTTATGATATAGAACAGAGACACAATTGTTAGAAACAAAATTTTGTTTTTAGGTAATAAACAAAAAATTGTTGTTTTTTATTGTATTGGGCGACTGGTAATCGTACAAAGGATAGACCAAAGCGTAGGTAGGAGGATTTGGGTTTGGGCTGTAGTCTTTTGCAGAAGGAACTGATAGTATCGGTCGGCATCGATCCTTCGGGTTCGCTAACCTTTATTATTAATTTTTTTTTTAATTTACTATAATTCCGCCAATCTTTAAAAAAATAATAATTAAAAGACACAGCTTTTAACTGCGGCTATATTTCCTCTTGAATTTTGTTTTTTCTTGTTAGCATGGATCCTAACTTCTTAAACTTCTCGACATGTTCAAACTTATTTCCTCTCTATATCAATACCACCAAAAATACTCCCTACAGTATACATATCGAAAAGTAAATCATTTACTTTGTTTATATTTGTAATTTATGATTGTTTATAGTTCTTGATGACCTCCTGGGGTAATTCCTTTAACTATAAAGTAGTTACTCTAAATTAGTGCGAAAACTCGGCGGTTGACTGTTATCTGGGACCCCCTGCAGTTGGCTGTTATTACCCCCCAGCACAACAGCTATCTTAGAAACAGAACAGTCTCTACGATGTAAGATTTTTTTTATTTATTTTTTAACTCGACAAATTAATTCACTAATTCGTACACAAAGTTAGAGTATGCAAATAATCTGTTCTTTCTTCTTTTTCATGCTTAGCTTTCATATACTCTTTTAAGTACATTTTTAGTTACTCCAAAAATGGACTCTTTGATTACGAAAATTTCCTTTTGATCGAGTAAAAATCATTATCATCTCTGTGACATTTATTTTTTTTATTTTTATGACCTTTGACATAAAGTCTATTTTATGAACCGTAATTTCGTTTTAGGAAATTAAAATACTCCCCCCCCCACCTCCAATCTGCTTTGGCGCCTAGCGCGAATAATCATTGGCTCCACGTGTTTAAATTTATTTCGTTTTGGACTTAATTAAATATTCGCCATCTAGTGACTTCATTATGGACTTCACTGAAGCGACACAGGATCATATTCATTATCGCTTTATATTTTAATATGATGTGCCTCTGCCCTATTCCTTTGTATGTACTTTGGTTTTGAGGGGATGATTGGCATTTTGAGGTTTTAATGTAAATTTAAACTTGCTTTTGTTGCTAACTAATAAAGGCTGGTAAAACAGGTTGAACTTGAACTGTCATCGAGACGAGAAACGATTTCAATATGGAATTATTTATTGAAATACTTATTTTTCTAATTAATAAATGAAATATAATAGTATAACACACCGAAACCAATAATTACTATTAATAATGACAATTAATGGTGGTTATAATGGTTTTTACTGCTTAGACTACCGAGTGTCCTAGTTTAAACATGAAAAAACACAAGAAAATCTAAAAGATAGTATACTAAACAATGTTCGTTCAAAAGTAAAACAAGTTTATGAAATAAAAAAATATATTAGAAATATTAACTCCCATTTTCTATATATTTTTTCCAACGCTATATCAAATTTTCAAACCCAGAACTGAAAAATGCAGGATTTTTTGATGAAATAAAGCCTGGAAATTCATTTCAGGCTTGAGATTCATATTAAAAAAATTACACTTAATAAGTTGTTCAAATTTTTGAACGAATGGAATTCTTCTGGAAATAATTCTGGGGAATATGGTGGGTGAGGGAGGACTTCGTAACCCATCCCGTTTAGTTTCTTCACTGTCTGTCGTGAAACATGAGGTTTGGCTTTGCCGTATAAGACTATAGGTCCGAACATTAGCTAGGACAACAACACATTAGCTAGGAATTCCTTAAAGAAAAGAATTTATGGATAATTAAGTACACTAATTCCAATTTGAATTTTAGGATTATTAAGAATGGACACTTCATATAAAACGACCCTATATATATGTGTAGGGAGCGGAGTGGCTCAGTGGTAGAGCACTGAGTTGCCATACCGGAAATCCCGGTTCAAATCCCGCTGCAAGGCAGTACTTTTATTTAGTCTGTTTGCAGCCGGAGATGTATCATATTGGATCTAGGATCCTCCTGGGGCTCACCCAGCCTCTATAAAATATTATAAAAATAGGGTACCCAAAATAAGAAGGAAAAATCTGGCGGTTGAGCGTTACCTAGGACAAATCACCTCCTTGCAGAACCGTTGTCCGTGAAACAGTACAGTCTCTACCTTGTACTGAACCCTAGACCCTTCACGGGTTGTAGTGGTACAGTTTTTTTTTTTATATAAATGTGTTATATTATTATAATAAAGAATTCCGAGAAATAAATTTTCATTCACTACCATACCACACCATCTCGCTAAATCCCACCTCAAATCGTCCGTTCATTGCTTTGCTATACCGCCTGTAAGACAAAGCGGTTCATTTCTTAAATTGTAGCTTAAACAAGGTTATTAAAATATTTAAAATTATTATTAGGGATTTTAATTACTTTTAACTCGGATGAGAGCGGGGTAACTCAGTATGTAGAGCACTGAGATACTCTGTTGAAGTTCCCGGTTTCAAATCGGGCTGGGATTAAATAAATTATTTTATTTGTTGACAGCTATGAATCGATCCTTTAGGATATTGAGGTCCTGTAGCTGTTCATCCAGACACTATAAATAGGGACGACAACTTAGCGGTTGAGCGTAATCTTGGTCAAATCAGTTCCTTGCACAACCGTTGGCTTAGAAAGAAAACAGGTTTGTAGTGGTATAAGCATTGTCTAGGCCTGTATTGAGCAAGCCATAGTGTAACTCTAGATTAAAAATTTTTTTATAGATACAAAAGGGAATGCATTGAGAACAGGGCTCGAGCGAATTACACTGGTTTATATTCAAATCTTTATTGTACGTTAGTGTGCTATAGGAATATTCCGTTTTATTTTTCCCCATCTGTTTTGTGAAATTATTCAAATAATTTCTTGTCCGGATTATATTTAGCATAAATTAATCCTTCAAATGTATAAAACTGAATATATTTTCATTTAAGACATCTCGTAAAATTAATTCTTTAAAAGAAAAATAATAATAAATGCAACTACAACGATGATATTTCAATATGTAACTTAATTTTGCTGTAAAACAATGTTCTCGTGTTAGAAATTCATTCAATAATTTACACGAGTTGGGGGTTGGCGAGGGAGGAAAATTTGAACACTAGCGGATTTTCCCTGAGTAGATTAAAAAAGGAAATAGAGATTAGTGGAAATCCCATTAAAGGGCACACGTTTTACTCACAAATCAAGGATTTTCATTCATAATAATTCGATTGGCCTGGCGTAGGGATTATTCTATAACCGCTTTCCAATCTCACATCTCACACCGACAGTTATCATAATTATTAATTAAGTTCTATCGTACTTATTCATTGGTTTTTCTATTATTTTATAACATCATTTAACGCTGAAGGATCAAGGGACGATGGCAACAACATACTTACCGCTGAAGGGTTTGTGGTTCAGTACATGGTAGATACTGTACTGTTTCTTGGACAACGGTTATGCAGCGAGGTGATTTGTCCTAGATCACGCTCAACCGCCAGGTTTCCCCCTTTATTTTGCGTACCCACTTTATAGAGACTGGGCGAGTCCCAGGAGGGTCGTAGATCCAATAAGATCCATCTCAGGCTACTAACGGATTAAATAAGTCTTAGTTAAGCGACCCTTTTTTTTTTCCTCCCTTCCCTGCCTGTGAGGCATACAGAGTCACCACTGGAGGTACAAATCGGAAATTTTATTCTAATATTTTGTCTTTATTAGAATAAAACCTCTGGAACTATGGTGTAGCCTGGTGCACGGTTGTGCTCCTTAGGGCTACACCTTATCCTTTTCCTCATCCACGGTTATCCTTCGTCCACGGGGTCCTCCAAGGGTTGATCCGGCGGTCTTCCCGGAGCCCGTCCTCTTCTCGTGATCATGAAGTGGACCTACGACCGCTCTCCATCCGTACACGAACTCCCTGAAGCTTGTGTAGTTCTCCTCCTCCACAAGCTTAGGGAAAACGTCCTCGGTAATTACATAGACTCCAGTCTTCGTGGATAACCTCGCTCTCAGGGCGTCGTATGCGGTGCATGATGCCAATACATGCTCGGAAGTTTCCGGAACTCCACACCTGGGGAATTTGGGGTCCAGATTATATCCGTGCTGGCTTAGCTTCCACCTGAACCCCCATGCCCCGTGAGGATCTGCGACATCCAGTAATCAGGAAGGACCTACTTGGCCTTCAGTCTCGACTCGACGGTGGGGAAGTACTTCCTAAGGGTGCTCCCTTTTTTGGATGTCACCCACCGTCCATTCCACTCCATCAGTGAGTCCTTCCTGAGCTCCTCCTTTCAACTGTTCGGGTTCGCCCTGATCCTCTCCTGGATTCGCTCCGGAAGGGCTGCCAAGCCTCCTCTCTTCACATCATACTTAAGTAGCATCTTCAGCCAGCAGGAGGTCTACAGGCATACCTCCCGCCAGGATCTGCACCGCTTCGTGGGACGTTGTCCTATACGCCCTGGTCATTCGCAGCAGAGACGTTCTCTGAGCCGTTGCCAGCTTCCTTCTTTGCCGCTGTGAGAGGTTCACGCTCCAGAAGGGGGACGCGTACCTCAGGAAACCCAGAGTGACTCCTTTGTAGATCGTCATGCTGACACCTGAGGCCCTAAAAGTCTCCACCAATCCGACTGAAGCCGTTCATCGTCTGGCTCACCCTCGTCGCCAGATGGTCCAAGTGATGGGTCACGTCCAGGTTCCTTCCTATCCTTACTCCGAGATAAGTGACCACCTCACTGGCCCTGATCCTTTCATTGTTTACTTTGAATGTGATAGGGTGAGCCCTATCCGTTCTTCCACGCAATAGTACGGCTTGAGTCTTAGCGGCTGCCATCCTAAGCGTCTTCCTCCCACACCAGGCACCTACCAAGCTGGCACATCTCTCAGCTTCCACCGAGATCCCGGCTCTGCTATTCGAGTAGACAATCGCAGCGAGGTCATCCACGTACGCCGTGGCAGGAACCGCTCTTTCTCCAGGACGCCGAGCAACTCGTCGAAAATCAGCTTCCACATGGCCGGTCCTAGGACCGAACCCTGTGGGCTTCCTCGCTCCACCCTGTCCTCGTGCCTGTGGTAGCTACCTCCGACCGTGACTCGTGTGTCGTCGAGGTAGCTCTTCACCAGGGCGAGAATATTGCTCGGCGCCTCGTGCCTCTGGAGCTGCTGGAGAACGCTCGGCCACCACATACTGTCGAAGGTGGATGATATGTCAAAGAGGACTAACATGACATACTTCTCCGCCCTCGCTTCAAGGTCATTACGTACCTGCAGCAGCGCGTCAACGGTTCCCCTGCCTTTGGTCGATCCGTACTGCCGTGGGTGACCAGCCCTGTTGAGTGTGGGTCGCAGGCTGGTCATCATGAGGCCGTCCAGGACTTTACTCATCACAGGGAGAAGACAGATAGGCCTTTAGGAGCTAGGTAGTTCCTTATCTTTGTCCCCTCCCTTGTAGAGCAATCTCAGGTCCGCATTCCTCCATTGCCTCGGGAAGTATCCCTCATCCAAGCAGGCTTTGTATATCCTGAGGAGCCGTTCCTTAATAAGAGGGATAGCTTCCTTCAGCATGGAGGAGCACCTTGTCTAGTCCTGGAGCCGTCCTGTACGTTGCTTTCCCACGGCTGTACGGAGGTCCCAGATGTCCCATGGTGGGCACAGGTCAGTACCCTGTGGGTATTCCGTGGTCCGCCGGATCATCTGCTCCTGGGAGTCCTGACTAGGGACGTCCCTGGGGTATGTACTCCTGATGAATATCTGAGCGGCTTCCTCCATTGAGACCGCTCTTTCCTCACCAATCCTCAGGGCCGCTATCGTCTACATGGACGAGAGCTTGCCCAAAGCGACCCTGAACGGTATACCCCTGGGATTCTTTTGAGTCTCTTCAGCTACGAATTCCTCCCAGGATTTCCTCTTTTCCGTACGGACCACGTTTCGGTAGGCACCTAACCTGCGCTTGTACTCTTCTTGAAGTGCAATGTGTCTCTCCTCGCATTTGCACTTCTGGTACGACCGCCGAGCCCTGTAGAGCTGTCTCTTGAAGGTGGTTAAGTCCGGCGTCCACCATGGGACCGGTTTTCTCACCATTGTCTTCCTTCGGAGGGATTGCTCCGCCGCGTCCCGGACGACGTCAGTGAGCCGACTGACCTCGGCATTGATGTGTCCGTCCCGATCCGACATCATCCGCTGCCATTCGTTGTCCACAAGCAACCCCTCCAGATGACTCCTATAGGCAGTCCAGTTTGCCCTTTTCGTAACAGCCCGGTTCCCCACCATGGAACGATGGCTCGTCGGCCTCATCCCTTGTGAGGCCGAAGGCTATGGCCGCGTGTTCGGAATTCGTCTCTGATCTGAGGGTCCACCCCCTAACGTACCTTGCCATGGCGGGCGACGCAACCGTCTGAGTTAAGCGACCGTGATTTGAATCCAGAATCTTCGGCATGGCAGCTCAGTGGTCGATTCCTTCGATATAACTAATCGATGCATGCTAATTCCCCTCCCCTTGTACCATCACCCAAACCCGAACCTACAAAATCACTAATAAGATAAGACAAAAAATATCTTAATTGTTTACTTATATGTTCTAGCTACTATATAATTGTGGGCTTAATCATTTAATAGTCATCAATTTTAATTTTGTCGGTAGATAACGATTTCAGGAGATGAAGGAATAATCGATGCATGAAGGAAGATAGGCAAGAAGATTTAAGGATAGAGATAGGTCAGTAGTTTCAAAAGAAGTAGCGCTATGTGATGGAAGACAAACATCGATTGGTCCCGGGGTTGGAATAGTGGGCGGACGAACCGAAGACACAGGAAGGTTTATTGCCTCCCAGGAAGGGAATAGGCTGCCACTGAGCAAGTTCCCCGTCGTACGGAGAAAGACAAAGTCAATTTAACTCTCTGCGATAGTTGGATCTGGCAACTCTAAAGAGAGATCTTAAAAAAAACTTATCATCTAATAGAAAGTAGATATTCATAATCATTCTTGGAAATCGCCGGATTTCCAAACACGGAATCAAAATGATAACGTATTGGATCAACAAGCATGGGTAAATTGTTTAATTACCTTTATATAGGTTTAAAATAATTTATAATTTCTTCCATCGGTGTATAAAGATTTGAATAAACCAATAATACCGTAGAATTAAGTATATCTAATAGGAATGTACATGGCATATGCATCAAATTGAGTTAAATCCTGTAAGTATTTTTCAGAGATGTTTAAACCAAGGCCAAATAAATGAACGTACTAGGAAAATTGTCAGGGCTGATTTCGATTGATGATTGCGATGATGCATGAAAGAAAACATGTCGATTGTTATGAAGGAGAAAGAGGTACGTGAAAGATCCTTACATAAATTTACAACAGCAGCTCTTCGACGAGACTGAAGGGTTTGCAATAACATCACGGGTTTTTCTCAAGAAATTTTCTTGTAAATTTAACAATAATTATAATAAAATGACGCTTTAAAGAATATAAAATGAGTTAAGTGAAAATTAAGAGTTAAATGTTAAGTGAATAAACAAACAAACTTGCATTATTTTATCTAAAATGCAATATGTATTCTGAAAAGTTATACATATTGAAAAAGATTTGAATCGGAATCTGGAAAATAAAATATCCGATTCACTTATGTTGGGTGAGAACGCGATAACTATAAAACTAAATACAGAAACATTGATTAATGCAGATAAGGAAATATGGCTTGAAGTAGATACGAATAAGACAAAGTATGTGGTTAGTCACAGAAATGAGAGGGATCTTGAATAAGTTTGAACTTGTCGAGAGGTTGCAGTACTTAGTCTCTATTATAACTTATGAATAGCAAATATTATGGATGATATGTTACAATCTTATGATATGTTACAAATGAAACATATCAATAATACTGAGGACTATTGTCTTCTATGTTTAAATAATTCACTTGATTACCTATAGCACATATTTTTTACCTGACCATTTTAAGTATTGGTTCGTAACGGATGATATGTCAGTTTCGTTTATTTACAGTTTTCTTTTCATTAGGGATTTGATTATTAGGGAAAGATCATTTAATCCTTTTTCATAATCAGTCTAACTTTTCCTTTAAGCAACGTTTTAAAAATAAATAAGAATGAAATTATGTCTTCTGCGGAAATTCGGATAATTTTTCTCTACGAATTTAAACTTGGCCATAGCGGCACGGAGGCGTTCCGAAACATTAATATTGTTTACGGTGAACATACAATGAGGGAAATAACCTTCTTCCGTTGGTTGAAAAATTTGGGTCAGGGGTTTATGACCTTACCATCAATGAACGTGGCAGGCCGAAGACTACGTTGGACAACGAAAAGATGAAAGAGCGGGCCCTTCCCAAACACTTTGGAGCAAGTGCCATGACTGTTTCCAGACACCTTAAGGAGCTTGGTAAGACTTGGTAAAAGCAGGAGATGTGGGTACCACGTGAATTAACCGAGGGCCAGCAGCTCATCCGATTATTTTGTAATTTCTTTAATTTTTGTAGTTTTCGAACCAAACTCTCTGTATTTTAATTAGGTAAAAATCAGAAATGAAACACATCTAGCCAAATTATCAATTTTCGGATTTTCTTTGAGGTTTAATTGACTGCAAAAATGAGATGTTTCTATTGGTCAAACCCACTAACTCATATCTTCTTTTATTTATTTTTTCCTGTTCTTCTTATTTACATTAAGTACTCCAACCTTTTCTTTGGCGTTTTCCCTAAATCATGATTTAGACTTAGTGTATTTCACTTGTATTCCACGATATGTGTTATCATGCTTTTGGGGTTTTCCATATTTCAGTTGCGATTCACAGTCCAAATATAGAACTGATATTCAGAAATTATCTATGTATGCCCATGGATTCTGGCATTTCTGAGAAGCAAGCGGTGACAGTAACCAAGCAGTCCGCTTTTCAATGAGAACTTTCAAACCTGAATTTAATCGATAATTAATTAATCGACTCATTATGGGACTTGTGGTATCACAATTGTATCGCCACTGGTTGTTTTAGAATTGATTGAGTCGCAGTTGATTATTGAATCATGGTTTGCTAGGAGTAATTGAATTCTGTCGTTTTGGTCCTTTACTATGGAAATTAATACGTAATATAATTACTATATAATGCACTTATTATAAATGCACGGATCATTAAAAATATTATCAACAATTGATAAAAATGTAATAATAACAGGCTTAGCTAATCCAAATACTTGAGGAACAGGAACAAATACTAAATGACCTCGCTATGTATAGTCAAAAGTAGCTGCAGTAACAATACAAAGCGACTAGTATGTTGTATAAAGATTATTTTACTTGCATTATAAATTATTATGGATTTCTTCATTAATATGCCGATGTAATAATAATAAAGTATAATCAAACCTGAATGCTCCATGCCGATACCTCTAATTTCTGCTAACAAATATCCATCCACGGATCACTACTCGAGCCTTAATCCACTAAATCATTCTAACGGAATCCTCCCATCTCCGCCTCAGCTGCTTACCATTCGGCACAGCGTTTATTAACTTTTTAGGAATTCGTTCGTTACTAAGGTCAGTAACCTTACATTTCAATCTTCTCGTCGTCATGACATCAATTGTATTGACCGCGCGCATGCTCCGCAATATCGCGTTGTATGTTCTCCTAAAGTCTCCATTGGTCTCATAATTTTTCGGACCGAACGTTTTATGGCTAATAAAACATATAGCAATAATTGAAAAAAATGCGAACCCGAACACTCGATGCCTATTCTATCAATCACTGCATTCAAACTTCCGTCCCCGGATCACTACCGAAACCGGTATCTCCCAGATCACTGCTAATGCATTCTTCCCATCTACGCTTCCATCTAGCCTCGATTCTTTACCAATCAGTTCAGCAATCATTATGTTTCGGGAATTCGTTCCAAATCAAGCCCAACAACATTACTGGCTCATTTCAACCTTTTTGAGACTATCACTGCAATTCCGTATTGTTTGATCTCCTTAATGCATCAGTGGTTTCAACCTTTTTCTGACCTAATTCCTTCGCAATACCTTATTTTGTAATAACTTATGATATTGTTCATCCTTTGAAACTGGTCAGATTTCACATCCGTGAAGTAAACTTGGAAAAATAATTGTTTTTAGGAATTCTAGTTTTTGAAACATGATACATTTTTTTTTAAATTGAGGTTTTAACTATAGTTTTTGTAATAATAAACACCATAAAGTTTTTAATAACAAATCTTTTAAGCTTATACTAAGTTTATGTTAGGCGTTGGAGGATTATGTACTTCAATATAGCGGCTAACTTCGCGAACGCCCAAATTTTAGGTAATTATTGACCAAGTTTAGGGACGTCTTCAATTAACTCGGCTCTTGGTATTCCCTTTATCTGTTTGCTAATGGCGTGGCCAGCGCGTAGTTCGATTTGCCAACAATACTCCTAAAAGTTATAAAAAGTGACTTGTTTCTTCATGGATCTGTAGCAATACAGATCAGATACAGATACCCATGAAGGGTCTGGGTTTCATTACATGGTAGCTACTGGGGTTCAGAATATAGTAGAGACTGTACTGTTTCGTGGACAACTGTTATGAATGGAGGTGATTTGTCCTAAATCACGCTCAACCGCCAGAGTTTATCACCTTATTTTGGGTACACACTTTACAGAGACTGGGTTTAACGTTATAACTATTAACATTATAGATTAGGTCCTAGATCCCATATGACCCACCTCCGGCTGCTAAAAGATTAAGTCTGCCAACGAGTGGGATTTGAACCGAGGACCTTCGGCATCACAACTCAGTCCTCTACCAATTAGCAATTACTTATAAAATAATTAAAATTATTTTATGGGCGATAAAATAAGGAATTTAATATCAATTTAAAGTCGTGTTTTGTACCACACCATGTATCACCATCTGTATTGGCGTGATCTGGAAATATTGCAAACATAATATTGCTAGGATTGGAGAAAAGCTGGATGAAATCGACTTTTTAAGTGAGTTAATTTCTCGTAGTCAATATCAAAGTAATTTTTGAATATATCAAAATACTTTTTTAAAGGATTTTTATAATCAGGTTTCAAAGATGGATTAATTATATTCTACGTATATAATCAATAAAAGCAAAATTATGTTGGACATTTTGTGTGCATATTTTAATTATTTAGTTATTTAGTGATCTGATGGATTTGGGTTTTGGGTAGTGGTCCATGGGCGGAGAATTGTAAACAAAGATTGGTGGTATTAGCATCGAGCTTTCGATTATTACTATTGTTTATTTATTAGCCCACTATTTGCACATCTTAATAACTTACGTAACTTGGCCAGTAATAGCTTCACCTTCCACTAAGACTTAAGTCCGTTTCGAAACCGACTTAGGGTTTCTCTAAATGGTCTTTGTTTGGCTTAGCCACCACTTTAGTGTGACCTTTCATCATTAACTGTTTGTTAACGGTATGACGAATTCGATGCTTACACAACTAAACATTGATTTTATGATGTTACATATTTAATTTTTTTTTTTATTCCCTACTTTTAATTTTAAACTTATATGTATGTATGTATCAGTTCCAATTGTTTACTTTTTTGAGACCACTAGAATTCCCCATGATTTATAATTGTTAAATGGGTAGTTTCTTTATTTATTTAACGTAACTTTCATTAACGATAATCTTCCACCACAAATGTCTCGAGACCCCCATTATATGGTTCTTCCGATAGATAGCACCAAGGATTTCGATTTAAAAATTTCTAGGGTTAACTGCCGGGCTTACGCTAACCACTGCTCCATAGGTGACTCCAGATAGTAATAGTTTTAATTGTCCCGTCTCTTCAAAAACTATTAAAAACGTTTATTCCTGAAAAAAAATTGTTTACTTCTAGTACAACGGTTGTTCAGGAATGTGATTTGTCCGATATAATCTTCAGGTTTTTCCTCCAATTCAGGATACCAATTTTATAGAAGCCATGGGTGGGCCCCAGGAGAGTATCCAGATCCCTAGGGTACATCCGTGGCTGTTAACAGATTGAACAATTTATCTGTTTCACCCGGATTTGAACCTGGACCTTCAGGATGTCTACACCCTGTGCTACCCTGGTCCATATTGTATATATATTATAATTTATAATATTTTTTCCGGTATATGTATTTTTGTATACATAAAATGTGATGTAGGCATATTGTTAGTGTTATATAAACTGTATAGGGAGTTACGGTATGAAAAATATATATAAATTTATAAAAATATGAGTTGTCTTGGGTTCAGTACATGGTAAAGACTGTACGGTTTCTAGGACGACAGTTATGCAGGGATGTAATTTATCCGAGATCACGCTCAGGTTTTCCCCCAATTCAGGGTAATCAATTTATAGAGGCTGAGTGAGCCAAATTTGTCTTAGAATCCAACATGGTCTACATACGACGGTTAACAAATTATATAATTTATTTCCACAGCCGTATTTGAATCAGGGACCTTCGGCACAGGAACTTAGCGCTCCACACAGTGAGCTTCTTCCTCTCATATACGTATACATTATTATATTTTATATTCTTAAATTACTAGACTGGAACGACAAGAAACAGCTCGCCGTTTTAGGCTACTACAACATTTACTAGGCAAACGCTCTAAGCTCCCAATTAATTACAAAAGACTCATATACATGACAATCATCTGGACTTACGGAATAGAGCTTTGGGGCTCCACTAAACCATCGGTTTTCTCTCGTATTCAATCCTTACAATCCAAAATCCTTCGTAAAATCCTCAATGCTCGTTACTTTGTTACGGAAAAAGTAATCCATAATGTCCCGTTTATTGCTGATTTGGTCCGAATCCGATATCAATCTTCCTGATAATCCTCCGAGGCCTCTGAAAAGAAGATGGCCTCGTGACCTTCTAAGTTGAACTTTTTATTTGAGTACTACCACTGGGTAGTTTCTCTACTTGCCTTTATCTCTGGTCATGATTTATCATTCATTATATTTACTTGATGTATTCTGTATACAGTTGTAAATTTCAATAAATATATTTTAAAAAGAATGGTCTTAAATATATTTTAAATATTCTAATTGATTTTAAGATCTTTTAAGATAATTACTCAAATTATATTTCTCCAAACGTCCTAACTTTATTCTTAATTGGATTCTTTTCCAAAATTGATTGTGCGTTTACCAATTAGTTAAACCATCAATATATTATTCATGAATATATAGTGCATCTGGGTTAAGTAAGCACCAAAAGAATTAAAATGAATATATGAGATGAAATGAATATAAAATATAATATAAAAATAAAATGAATATACTTTATTAATACGATTTGAAATATCTTTAATGATTCATATATAATATAGGATTGCCGTAAAATACAGACGGAACTTAAATTACAACATATCTTGTGAAACAGGGGTAGATTACGTCTGTAGGTAGGTCTTCCGGCTGGCCGTCACCGGGTACTCCGCGCCCAGCATCGCTCTTCGGCCTCCGCCTTCCTTCTCCTCGCTCCTTCTTCTTCGAGATTCTTTCAGAGAGTCTCTTTTCAAAGTTCGAGTGAAGAGATGAACCATTCTAGGTAGAATGGTGAGCGGCCTATTTCCTACAAACGGTCATTTGCTCCTTGTGCAAATACATATTTATTTTTCTAATAACCCCCGGTACGATACATATCAATATACTAGATCTAAAATATTTTAAGAGTACATAAGAGAATTGGGAGATAATACTTATTTAAAAGAAAGTAGAAAATAGTGTATTCAAAATAATAGTTCATAATTAGTAACGTAATTCTATAGTCGATAGAAAATTTATTTAATTGCAGTTCATTGAATGAACCAGGCGAATTTCGTTTTATTTAACAATAAATATATTTTCATCTTACATTTTAATTCACTGCTTTTTAACTGTATGGGTTCGAATCAAATATTGTAAAACGAGATTAAACGTTTCATATGTTAATATTCTTTTTTTACCTATTATTCATTCCAAACTCCATTGCACAGATTATGCATTTGCTCATTCAACTGAACTAAAGTAGGTACTTAACGTTTTAGTAGAGTTATACCGATATTATCCTAAAAATTGAAGTTCAGTTTATTGCTTATTTTATAGCTCCCTAGTGGGTATATTAAAATATTTAGTACCTTCTTTGTATTGATTTGAGATATTGAGTATTTTGCATTAAATAAAATAATGAAAATTTTTTATTTTAGGTTTGTTTTACAGCAAAAATGTATTCTCGTTTATAAGGAAAATGCATTAAACTTATTCCACTGAATTATAAAATATTGCACCACTAAAAACTTTTATATGTTTAAAAGATAAATACGAAACGGGTCTGCCTTGTGAAAGAAAATTCGTTATCATTGAATGATAAAAATCAAATATTTTGGACCAAAAACATGGCTAAAATCGAAGATGAGAAAATAAACTCTGCTCAAAACTATGATATTTTTTTAGAATTACACAGGCCAACAAAAAAAAAGTTTTGAAAACTTTTTTAACATTAATAGTTGATAGTTATAGATTTTTATGTACTGAATCTAAATTTTTTAAATAGTTTTTTTGTAACACTCATAGTTTTCCTAGAGTACTATAGTGTAGAACAGTAAACTAAATCACCTTTTTGTTGAAAAAATTTGGAAAATTGTTGCTCTCTCTTCCTTTACACATAAATGCTGGTTCCAACCGCCAACAAGTTTTTTCTTTTAGTCTAGAGCCAAGCGATTCAGCTTTTTCTTTCGTTAAGCCAAGATCCCTAACCAAGTCGTTAAGCTCGATTTGAGTAGATAGTTTAGGCTCTACATTTTCTGTAAAACATTGGAATTCTTCATCATCTCGTTCATATAACTCCGATTGTACATCAGAAAATACTTGGAATAGAATTTTAATCATCTGGTGGTTCAGGGACTGGTAAATCTACACCGTGCCCTATTGGTCGGATGGCGTACGGAAGGTTAGGGTAGCTTATTACCTTGTTGTTTTTTGAGTTATGACCAGTAAGATCGACACTGCAAAAGAAGCAATCATCGGAATGATTTCTTGGCTCCCTCCATATCATATGAACAGCAAATTTAAAAGTTCTCCTTTTTTGACCATTTTCTTAAATCTTCGACATATACATAACATACCTTATGCGGAGCCCAAGATTTATCCTGATCACCAAGTTTAGTTCCAAAGAATGATAGATAAACCTTTTTGACAAAGTCTGTAATGTTTCTTTGGTGTTTTTTAATCACAAACATAACAACTTACCACAAATATAACAAAAACTGTCAGCATAGTTTTTACTATTAGATATTGTACTGAGCACATGCACAGGAAACATCAGCTGTTAACAGAAATAGAATCAACCTTTTTTGGCCAGCAAATGTGTTTCAGCTGTGCTACCAATTTCATCCACACCAATAGACCTAGTTTTTCAGTTATTTATTTTAAATCTTAAAGCTGTTCAATTCTTTAAAAATCGCTTAATTTAATAAATTCAACTATAAAATGTGAAGAAATTGTGAATCATGCAGCTTTTTCGATATCATATTTGGATTCAGCACACTAAAAACTAAAGGAATAAGGTATTTTCAGTTCAAAATTGTTTTCATCGTTGGCCTGTGTTATATTTAAAACTCTTACACAGTTTTTTTTTGTTGCAAAAAACTCTTAACTTCCAGAAATAGAATGTATAAAACGTTAACCTAACATTTCAGATAACTGTCACTGCCAGGAAAGCTTTTACGCGTACTGTTGACCGATGTAACGAAAAACATATTTCGAATTCCAATATGCACATTGGTATAAGGGTACAAGGGTAATCCTTGAGTGCAAAATTTTTTTTTCAGAGTTATAAATAAATAGCTTAAAATAGTCCCAAAAATGTGAGGCAGATATCATTTTTCGTTGCTTTAAACAAATATTTTTAGACAAATCTTAAATATTTTTATATTTTGCAGACGCAGTGATTCTTGAAATGACGTAGTATTTGCTAAGGATAACATTTGCAGACTAAAAATAAATAACTCAAAAAAAAAATTAATTTATCGTTATCCGTCGGTTAATTCGGCCTTATTCCTGAACTGAATTTATAATGTCAGTTGTTTATTTTTTCGGTCGAAAAAAATATTTCGTAGTAGGCACACTGTCGAATATCCGAGTCGTAGGTGGGAGGATTGCGTTCAGAGATTTTGGTTCTGGTGGTCCATCCGCCAGGAATAGGAAAATTTGTAAGCAGAGATTAGGGGCATCGGAATCGAACTTTCGGTTTCGCTAAGCCTTTTATTTTTATTATAATTATGATTTCTTACGATAGTAATTTGTCGCTATAACTATTTTCAGTTATTAATAATATTTAATTAATTAATTAAGCTTATTTTTGAAAAATCGAAATTTTCATGGATTTTAATAAAACGATCCTTCTGCATTCCCACATTTATTCCACAATCGAAAATCATTAATATACTGGCGTATTTGGTGACGTACAATTAAGTCATTTGCATATAATATTAATATTAATTGTGTAAAACAGTATGTTATATTAATTAATTAAAATAATAATAATGAAAAGATTAATTAACACAAAGGTTCGAAGCCAATATTAAGAATCTCTGCATAAAAATCTCTGCTTTCGTCTACGGACTAAAGCCCACAACAAAAATCCGTTAGATTTGTCTTAACGGAATCCTCCCACCTACACCTAGGTCTACCCCACGGCTGTTTACCGATAGTAGACATTAAAGTTTAGATAAATTAAACTTCTCTTCATAAATCCAGCTGTGGCATTTAAATTATTTTATTTGTCAAAAGCTACGAATGGTTCCTGTTATATATACAGACCTTCCTGTAGCTCGCTCAGCCTCTAACTTGATACTCTTCATTAGGAGATACCTGTCGATTGAGCGTGATCTTGAACACGCATATACTGAACCGAAATATATAATTCCATAAAGAAAATACTTACTCGTTTTATGAGTTGTCCGTTTTTTTATTAACTTCTAGAAAATATATCTTATATGTACAAAAAAAATCTAATAACAATTATTTATTAAATTACGGCAATTAATAATTATATTCAATTCATAATAAAATTATAAATATGTACTTAAAAAAAGAATTACCAGCTGGTTATGTGAAACAGATAAGAAGGAAAGTAGCTAGTAGTAGAAAAATCTCATTACTGCACAACCGTTTTACAAGAAACAGTACAGTCTCTACCATGTACTTAATTTAAAAACCTAATAATAAGACATAAATTAGAACAGTGTTTCGTGTTATAATGATAATAGAAAGCCTTGGGTTATAGTATTACACAAAATCCTTTCTAACCTTCGAAGTGAAGCATACGATGGGATAAAGAATTTCTTATTTGTTATAAAAGAGTTGTCTATTTTTTGACTAAATGCTAGAAAATATTTCTTTTAATACTGTTTTTTGAACTAAATGAGTTCGGTACGTGTTTAACGATTTCATGTAGCTAATATTTAAAACATGTTAGCCAGGAACGTTGATTAAGATCGGTAGCATCTGTCGTGATGAATCTGTAACCGATAAGTCAAACTAATTAATGATTTAATTGATGCTAATAACGCTAAATAATTAATAACCTGCGACAGATGTTCGCGTAGCATGAGAGCGTGTTTCCTAGCGCCAATCCTTGTCAAGATTATAAATTAACATGTTTTGGCTTTCAGGGTTTGTTGCTAGTTATGTGTGTTATATTTTGAATACGAATTACATGTCAATGAAGTTTAGCGATATATATGTATATGTATATATATTTATATGCATTTTATTTTGGCGACGTTTCGAGACTTAATTGGTCTCATAATTGTTCCCTAACAGTGAAAATGTTTATGTTTATTTTTTTTTTTGTTTCTTATATAATATGTTACAATTCACTAAAATTATATGCTGTACCAAATAGACCAGTCCCAAACTTAAAAACAAATACCATTGAACAAATTTAAATGTATCTATACAGATTAATAATATACAATGAAAGAGATAAAAATATATATAAAAAACTCAACAGAGAAAAAAAATTAATAATAATAAAATAAACAAAAATTGTAACTATACATTCTTAAGATCTTATACACATATATATAAACAATAACAATAAAATAAAATATATTGGTATCCTACAATAATAAATGCTTTGTTCTTTTATGTACATACCGCTTTGTACTATCAACCGCCAAGCTTTTTCTCAATCAAGGGTACTCACCTTTTAGAGGCTAGGCGAGCTCCAGAATCCTCTGAAGAACCTACAGAATTCATCCATGGATGCTTAAAGATTAAATAATTTATCTGTCAGACGTGGATTTAAAACAGCATAGCAACTTAGCGCGCGACACACTGATTATTTAAGGAAATAATTTTACTATGAGAGACTCATTTCGTATTTAAAAAAAACTTATTTCCTATTTAATTAGTATATTTCAGTTGAATAATTTAATCATTTCTGGTGATAATAGAATGTGTGATTTTTTTTGTTTTTTAGCAATTTCGACTATTATTGTAAACTCTATACAAAGTTCCGGACATACGATGAGAATTTATTTAGTGCTAATGTTTAAACCTCGTCAAAGAACAGTTGTACTGACACAGTGTTGTTTTTTCCCGATGCAACTGGGTAAATATGATCCAGCCAACATTTCGTGCTTTGCAAACATTTCAATTTCTCTCTACTTTAAATTATTCCTGTGAAGAAGTTATAAATATAGTTGTTTTAGTTGATAAATATGCTAATTTGATTATTGGCATTAATTTATATAAATTGTTTATGATTGTATTGTTGTCTAATTTACTGTATGACTATAGGAGTCTTTTAAATTTTTTAAAAAAAGTTTTGCTTTTTTTAGTTAGTTTTTTAGTTATACATTTACAAGTACCGGAAAATTTGGAAAGAATTTTTCTTATTGAAAATTTAACTTCATTGTTTTACGTGTGTTTTAACTATGCCGCGGAGGAAAAAAAATACATCATAATTATGGTTTCTATTGTGTAGATAGACGCCATTAGATAGACACTAAATGTTTAGAAAACACATTTGTTATTTATATATTTTATTAACAATAAGGTATTTACCTTCATAATTTTACCTTCTAAACCCAATCGCGAATTTGTTACGAAAAAAGTTCAAATGACTATTAATTATTAAATTAATATTTACAAAAATTATCTTATTCACTTAATAATGATATTATAAATATGTACATGAAAAAATAATTAATAGCTGGTTAGATGAAACAGAAAGGGGGCAGGATAGATCTGTGCGTAGAGCGCTGAGTTACTATGCTGAAGGTTTCGGGTTCATATCTGTGTGTTGCAGATAAACTATTTGATCTTTTAACAGCCATAGATGTTCCCTGTGGGATCTTCAAATCCTTCTTGGGCTCACCCAGCTCTATAGAGTTAGTATCTATAATTGGCTTAAACCTGGCGGTTGAGCGTGATCTTACAAATCATCTCCCTTCACAATCGTTGTCCTGGAAACAGTATAGTCTCTCGTGGTAAAGATTTACGGTTACCAATACCAATAAGAAATTAACTTAAAACAGAGATTCGTGTTGTAAAGGGTAATGTGAGGGGTGGAGATGCAAAAAGGGATACATCCATATTTAATAATGTTTAATTTTTTTTTTATGTTTTTCACAAATTTAGCGTCCTCTATGCGGTAGTGCATGGCTCACCATTCTAAACATGCCAAAGCCAATGTAAATTTTCTAAAAACAATCATCTCTATTATTATAAATAATAATTTCATAGTAACCTTAATTATGCACATGTTTTTGCTTTCTAAAAAATTTTTAAATTTGGATTTGCATCTCAATGCCTCATATACAAAAATCTAATCTAAAAATCCTTATTAATTTTTTTATTTTGTATAGCATTTATAAAGAATTAGAACCTTCTGCTAAGAAAAAAATGTAATCTATATGCAGATCTATATTAATTAGATGGGGAATTAACACCTTAAAAATTACCAAACATTTTTTACAAATAAGCTTACTGATAAAAAAAATGTGATAAAAATCATTTATACAATTAATTATTGTATGCTTATATTAAATATGCTTCACTTCTAGATGAAGTTTAATCTTCCATTTTTATTATATTTACTTTTTCCAAGAAGTTTTCCTTACTGTTTCAAATTAAACACGTGGATCCGTTTTCAAGAAACATTTTAGGACGAAATAAATATCGTTATAATGTACAAATATAGTAAGATATTTACAGCTAATTGCCTTTTTTATGTTAGGGAAGGTATTCAAATTTGAATAATTAGATTATGTTATAAGATTAAATTATTTTTTTTTTAGAATAATTTATTGATATTTACAACTGTAATTATATTACATCAAGTAAATCTGGTGTATGAACAAAGGACATGAAAAAAAACACTTGTGGAGAAACTACCCATTGATAGAACTCCAATAAAGTTCTACAGTAGAAGGTCTCGAGGCCATCTTCTTTTCAGAGGCCTCGGAGGGTTATCAGGAATATTTTAGGAAGCAAGTTCAAGCGGATTCAAGTGTGTATGGAGCTTGTCATGGAAGGATAGGTATCTAGTTTGGGCCAAATCAACAACATATGGGATATAAAGATCATGATGGATGAGTTTGTTTGTTACATAATAAGGAGCATTGAGGATTTTACGAAGGATTTTGGATTGTAAGGATTGGATACGAGATGAATTGGACGGTTTAGTAGAGCCCCAAAGCTCAACTCCGTATGTCCAAATAGGTCAGATAACTGTCATGTAAATGAGTCTTTTGTAATTAATTGGGAGCTTTGAACGTTTGTCCAGTAAATGTTGAATTAGGCGAAAACGTCGAGCAGTTTCTTGAATGAGGAATTTTAATCTTAATTAATTATTTTTCTTTGCTTTTTAACACCGTTTAAGCACGGTAGCTTTAAGCATACAGAATAAAAAAAATCTTAATATCACACACCATTTTTGTCCTGCCCGGACTAAGGCATTTTATAAGCATCTGCAATATGATATTTGATTTTCTTTCTTGTTGATGTTAAATTTTTCTCAATAGTTAATTAGTGGCATATGGTAAGATTATTAAATTATTTGTATTCAATGTGATAGGTAAAGATATAAAAATAAACTGAGTATGTTTCTACCTTGTTCCTCTCAGAATGTAAGTCGTCAATAATAATTGTATTTTTAATGACAATTAAAATGCGGAGTGGCTCAGTGGTAGAGGCCTGAGCTGCCTTACCGGAAATCCTGGTTCAAATCCCGCTGCGGGCAATACTTTTATTTAGTCTGTTTGCAGCCGGAGATAGATCATATAAGATCTAGAACCTTCCAGGGGCTCACCCAGCCCCTATAAAACATTATAAAAATAGGGTACCCAAAATAAGGGGTAAAAATCTAGCGTTTGAGCGTGACCTAGGGCAAGTCACCTCCTTGCAGAACCGTTGTCCATGAAACAGTACAGTCTCTACGATGTACTGAACCCCATACACGTTCACGGGTTGTAGTGGTACAACATGCATTTGTATTATTTTGAACTACTTAGAGTAATGATTGGTCTGTTTGAGTTGCTAATGTGAGTTGTGCTCCATTTGATCTTTATTAATGTGAATTTTTATTTTGGTGTATGTCCTAATGATGAATTGGCGTAACGGGGACTGGTTAGTAATTTTCCAGTAACAGCACATTAGAGATTTATAGGTTTGTTTTTTGTAGCGGGGCAGCTCAGCTCAGTGTGAAGAATGCTGAGCTGTTAGGCTGAAGGTTCAGGGTTGATATCCGATTGTGACAGATTTATTTAATCTTTAATCAGCCACGGGTGGACCATGTGGGATCTACAAAAACCTCTTGGGGCTCACCATGCCTCTATAAAGTTGGAACTCTCAGAAAACCTCCTAGCACAACCCTTGGCCTAGAAACTGTACAGTAACCACCATGTACTGAACACATGACTCTTCATGGATTGTAGTGAAAGAGGATTTCATAAATACAATAATTACGAGTAAGAAAAGATTTAAAAAATGACACAGTAAATATACAGTGTTGTGTATGTACAAGACAAATTTAGTTCATAAAATATAAAATGGTTTATAACAATTGCTACACATTTTTATTCTATAATTATTTATATACTTGATGCTTTGTTTTCTAATTGGATTCTAATAATTATTTGATGTATTTTTTAAGGTTTTACAAAATATCATTAATTGACAAATAAAATAATCGATTTCGTTAAAGAATAATTGCAATTTCTTGTTGATTTTTTTTTCTAACTAATATTCAAGTAAGACCTTATTGACTCAACTTTTATGCATAACCACAAAAACCAATGAATGTTCTTGGCTTCAGTTCATAGAATACACTATACTCTTTTTAAGACAACGGTTGTGCAGGTAGGTGATTTTTAAGAGATCACACTTTCCCTATCTCCAGAGAGCCTATCCATGACTGTTAACATATTAAATTTTAACATGTTAAATAATACCTAAATATGAATATTATATATTAGTAATAACTGTTAACGTTAAACAGCTCAAAAATGGCTAAAACACAACCCAGTGATTAAAAAAGAAGTGGATGAAAAAGAAGAAAAAGAAGTATAATAGGAATTGCTAATGAATTAGAAATCGTTATATAGAAAACTAATCTCAAATAATAAAAATTACTTCTTAACAATCATCGTTTGTTATTTAATTAAAAAAAAGAAAATGTTAAAAAAGATGTATTGGATGGAAAGTTATCAGAGTCGTGGAGCAGTTAATAGGCTAACTTCCATCCTCCTCATTAAAATCCAATTTCCTTTTAAAGAAGCCTCGTCGTACTTTTCCTTCCTTCGCCTCTGTTTTATTATTATTATTATTGTTATTAATTAGTTATATTTCATACCTGAGACAGGTATATATATTTATAGTACTGGACGGATATATATTTTTCAAAACTAGTAACATGCACTTTTTAAAAGAACAAACGAAGTTTTTTAAGCTCTAAGTCCCGGGTTAGAACGGACTATGCAGAATCTGCAGGATCTCCTTGGGTTCACTCAGCCTCCTTAAACTGGTTACCCTTTTTTGGTGAAAACGCTAAGAAGTAGAGAACGATATCGGACGAATCTTCTCCCTACGCAACCGGTGTTGCTAGAAACAGTACAGTATCTACCAAATGCTGGGGCAATGACTCTTCATGAGTTGTAGTGGCATAGGTTTTTTTTTTATTTATCATACAATATAACTTCAAAAAGGATTAAGGCCCCAAAACCTGTACCACTACAACCCGTGAACTAGTCTAGAACTAGAACAACGGTTGTGCGAGGAGGTGATTTGTCCTAGATCGCGCTGAAACGCCAGATTTCCCCCACTTATATTGGGTACCCTTTACTGGGATGAGCTACAGGAAGGTTCTAGATCAAATAGGGTCCATCTCCGGCTGCTAACGGACTAAATAAAAATCTTGCCGGCAGCGGGAATCGACCGAGGATCTTCAGCATGGCAACTCAGTGATCTATCAATAAGCAACTCTGCTCCCTAAGGCCAAATGCAATATAAATAAAACCAACAAAATACCTACATTTTCACTTTTTCATGCTTAACTTTTAGAATAGTAATGCTAAGAAACCACTCTAGGAGCCTAAAAACCAACCAACCAACCGGTATTTCTGTTTAAAAGTACATCCCTCCGTTATATATTAAAGTTTTAGTGATGCAAGATTTTATCGGTGTAGCCTAGCAACAGAACTACTTTTGGCTCAGTCTTTTATTGTGGTCGATCATTTAAATTATTAATAGTAATAATTTATAGTAATTGTTAATTATTAATAAAATGGAGGTTGATCCGCCGTTATATGGGCTGGGGGCACTCCCATAGTTATTAAATAATAAAAATGTTTTATTATACCAGCGCTGAGAGGCATGGTAAAAATTCGAGGTGTATGTAATAGGATTGGGTTAAAGGTTGTAGCTATTTTTTGCTGGTGCTTAAAGGCTTAAACCCCTCAGGTCTTCAACTCCTATGTTAACCTTACAAAATTTTGGTATTTATTTTAGATTAATAACACACAAGCTCTTACTTATTCACAGAATATACATATACACATATTCCAACAGGACGAAATAGAAAATTTTAGATACAATTTCAGAGAATGCTAAAACTGAGACAGTAGGTGATGTGCTTTCAAAAACCAAAATACCAACGCGTTGGCAAACCACCTCATCAACAAGCGATTACGCGTTTGAGTTTCTGTGATAGACGAAACTAAGCAGAGATTGGTGGGGTCGGGATCGAGCCTTTGGTTTCACTAAGACCTATTATTATTATTGTTGTTCTTAGTATTATCTTACCTAATAAAGTAATGTTTTGTTTCTAGTTATGGATTAAAAATATAATATATATATATATATATATATATATATATATATATATATATATATATATATATATATATATATATATTTGTATATATATATATGGAGTGCTGCCGATGGGTAGTTTCTCCACAAGTGTTTTTCATGTCATATTGTACATATTAGCTGATTTACTTTTTGTAATCTTACTAATATTATAAAAGTGAAAGTTTGTATGTTTGTCTCTCTTTCACGCAAAAAGTACTGAATGGATTTCGATGAATCTTTACATTAATATAGGTTTTACATCAGAATAACACATAGGCTATAGCAAGCGGTGATTTGAAATTTGCAGATAGGTTCTTTGTATAATTTAAGAAAGCAATTTGGATAATTCCAATCCCAAGGGTTTCCCCCTTAATATAATAGGGATTCAAAGATTGTATGGAATCCGTCAGTTTTAAAGTTAACATCTGATGTTATTATTTATTTATTTTGGATGTACGAGTAAGTTATAGTTAAAAAAAAATTAAAGTATTTATTTAAAATGATCTGTCACGAAACTTTATGTTGGTGACCAAATTCCACGCGAGTGAAGCCGCGAGCAAAAGCTAGTATTATTATAGTTGTAAATTTCAATAAATTATATTTTAAAAATATATATATATATATATATATATACACATATATATATATATATATATATATATATATATATACACATATATATATATATATATATATATATACACATATATATATATATATATATATATATATATATATATATATATATATATGTAATATAAAAAAATATGTAGTTGGAAGAAATCAGTTATAAATTCGATCTCATAATTTCGAAATATCGTACAATAAATTAGAAAGGACACCACGGAAAATATTGCTAAAGGAAATAGAAGGTGGAACGGAGAAGCCTAGCTGCGGGCCATATCCTCGCCCTTCCGAGTGATTGTATTGACAAAAGGCTCAAATGTTTTTTCCTTGACCAAGTCAATATTTAGCCTAGCTTGCAGGTACTACTAATCTGGAGGAGTCCCAACAAACACAAGGCGGCTGGAGAAGAGCCAAAGTCACCCCTTCATCCACAACTGGAGAACTCACCCTTGCAACGCTCCCTTCTACAGTGCAACCCCTATCTGCACCTCTCTTAACCCTCCTAGATTGGTATTTCTTCAAGAAACTAATAGGCATATAAGGTAGGCTTTTATACCTAGGATCAGGATTTACATAAATACTCAACAAATCAGGAAGAAAGTTTTAACAATGGTCACCCTTGCTATGATTGGTTCTATAAACTAATATCTGTACAAACTATTATATTTTACCTAAGATAATAATTACATAAATACTTAACTAGTCGGAAAGCTATATTTAAAAATATAGCAAGAGTTTCTCCTGATACCGCCGTAAATGCCAGTATATTTTTTTAGAACTAAAAAGTCAAAAATAAATGAAATTATAACGAAATAATAAAAACATAAATGTTATTGATATGTGATCAATCCTACTAGATCATAATGTACCATTGGACCCAATTTTTTCCATGTACTATGTGTTTTTTCTCTTAAAGTATTTATTACATATTCTGGGATGTTGTATTTAGGATCACAATTCACATTGAAACATAAAAAAGCCTATACCACTACAACTTATGAAGGGTATTGAATTCAATATATGGTAGAAACTGTACTATTTTTTGGACAACGGTTATGCAGGGAGGTGATTTCACGCTCCTCTTGATTTTCCCTCCTTTAAGGGTACTCACTTTATAGAGACTGAGTGAGCCTCATGGTTTAGATCCCACAGGATCCATCCGTTGCTATTATCAGTTTAAATAATTTATCTGCCATAGTGGGATATAACCCCGGAACTTTCGGCACAGCCACTCAGTGTTCTACTCCCTACTTAAGAACTTAATCACCTTAAAGTCATTTTTATAACCACAACAATGGTCCCTCTTGATATCACCATAACTTCATACATTTTTTGAGAAATTTAAAGTTATATAAAAAGATAATGTTATTGATATGTGATCAGTGCTATAAGATCATATTATACAATTGTAACGTAGCAATACTACGTCAAATTATGGTCAAATTAATATCTATGTAGGGTAGACTTCTGTATCTAGTATTTACATAAAAGCTTACCTATTTTAAACCATATTACATGATTCTATATTGATACTTAATAATATTAATACAAATATTATCTACAGTAACGTTATGTACTGTTGCATCCGAACCAAAATATTTTTGATTGTAAAAACTAATGTCTATTAAATATGCAAGGAGAGGTTTTTATACCTAGTTTACAATTTATATAAAAATTTAAATTATCAAAAAGCCATTTTCTTTTTAAATATTACAAAATTCTCTATTCTATCTTGTCAAAATTTCTGGTATTTTAATCAATAAAAAGTCAAAAAGAGACATGAAATAATTATATGAATGCCATCGAGGGGGGGGGGGGGGGGACTTTCTAAAATACTGGAGAAAAACTGGCCATTAAACTTTTCGCCTTGACTTACTCCACAATGGAATTCACATAAGAGAAATTCAGCATATCTCACAGCAACCGACTTAATTGACTGCAACTTCACTCCAAGACGTTCTACGAAGAACTAAGGCAAAGGAATGTTCTTGGTGATATATATATATATATATATATATATATATATATATATATATATATATATATATATATATATATATATATATATTTATATAAATTTACAAAACCATTTTGATTGGGATTATTTAACGCTAAATCTTTTTTTTTTGCATTCTAATGACTATTTTATGTATGTTATAGACAAAAAAATACTCGAATGCAATAATACCTAGTCGGCTATATTTTGCTTGATTATTCCGTACTTATTAAACTCTAGAATACATGTTAAATAATATTAGTTGACCTAATAACTAAATCAGGAAGAAAATGGTCCAGGTAGATTTCAAGAAAATTCTCTTTTATAGAGAAAACTGTTTATTTGGAAGCCGACGGTCTTCAGGGCTGGTGAGATCAGGAGTTGACACAAGAAGACCTGCAATATGGGCCGAAACGTCGACTTCCAAATAAACAGTTCTCCCTATTTGCCAGAATTTGTTTACATCCACCCGGACCATTTTCGTCCTCTTTTATTATAGAATAGTTCTATCCTATCATAAAAAACTGAAGTGTTGTCCGTGTGACACCGTAACAGTTTTTTTCATGATTAATATTTAATTATTCTAACCAGTCAATACCCCGAAAAGATTAGCTGATATTATCAATGCGGTTTTAAACGGAACAGTTTAGCCTAGGATTAAATATTTTCTATGCGGCGAATACTGGACGAGTAGTTCTCTGAACTGTAGACCACGCGAAAAAAAAAAATCAATAAATCTAATCAAAGGAATTTTATTTAATTCTAGGTTGACAGACCTTAAGGATACCATAACCCAATCTTTTCTGAACTCCGGTAAGTCATTTAAGTAGAACAGTTATTGCAGGAGTTTAAGGTTAGGGTTATAAAATGTAAGTAATAATAGGATTTTCGCTCAAAAGAGGGAAGGAATAATTTGATTGTAATTGTAGTTAATTAATTTACATCAATATATTTGATTAATTAATGTTAATTTTCGATCTATACTGAACTCGCTTATATTCTGAATCGGAGACCAATAGCCGGTCAATGTAATTGAACAGGTAGTATTTAGGTTGAGATGGCCTTTTATTGGTGTTTTACTTAGTAACGAACGGATTATTAAAAAGTTAATGAGTGCTGATTGGACTGATAAACGTTTGAGGGATAGACCAAGGTGTAAGTGGGAGGATTGTGTTGAAGCAATCTTTTGGGTTTGGGCAATGTTCCGGGGTGGAATGCTTTAAAAAGCGTTTGGTAGCCTTCGGGTTTGCTCAGCCCTATTATTATTACCTCAATATATAAATGCAGAAATCCATTATGCACTATAAATTTTTTATTTTTTTTTAAAAGACTTTATTAAAACATTACAATATGCCACTTGAGGGCAATAAGTAATGGTGCTATGTAGTTTACAATCATTCCATAACAAAACAATGATATAAACAAATTAAAATAAATAAATGTATGAATAAATATATACATGCGGTAATAAAAAGAAGTTATGATAATAAAATAAAGTAAAAAAATAAATAAAAAGTAACTAAATAAAAAATAATAATAAATAAAAGATGAAATGTACACATTCATACCCTAAACACTATAAAATAATCCCTATAATCTACAATACACGTGAAATAATCATTTGACGATCTAGAGCGAGATCATTTCTTATTAGTGGACTTGTTCCTCATCCTAGCAGAAAACACTTGCATTTGCTTAACAACTTTATCTTTAATTGTTATAATTATTATTTGTAAATGTACTTATGAGTACTACCAGTGGGTAGTTTCTCTATTTGTCATTATCTCATGTCATTATGTATCACTTAGCTTACTTACTTGTTGTATTATTGTAATACAGTTGTAAATATCAATAAATAAATAATAAATGTACAAGCGACTTTCTTCTGTTGCATCTTTTGTTCAGGAAATCAATTATCACTTAGTCCTATCTTGATGTATACATCAATAATATAATTCCGTATTTCATTCCCCCCAAAAAATCTTCAATAATCTATATAATTCGAGTTATTTCGTTAAATAATTAACCAATTTTTAGTTACCACGTGAATCTCGAAGGCAATCGTTATTCACGCCCGTGGGAGCCCGACTTAATATTCTGATTGCGCAAGGAGTTGAAAAAAAATCGGTTAATCTTGTTAGGATGAACTTAGTTGAAACATTTAGTAAAGATCGATTCTTTAATTTTTTATCTGTTCAGAAAACTTTAAAAGTGTTTAGTTTAAAAGCTCAGAATCTTCTTTATCATTTTTAATTTAAAATTATAATAAATCAATAATTTATTTGTACCGTATGGTTTATTTCCTGTTTGAAAATACCCGTGTGGAAATTGGAATGAATTAATTTATAAATAAATTTACAATTTACATATAGCTGTGTATGAAATATATAGGACGGGAAAATATTGCGGTGGTGACATTTTTGAATAAGATTAAAAAAAAATCCCCTCAGTGAAAACATTCAATTTAGTTTGTCTGAAATTATTAACCTAATATAAATTTTGGTAGTAATGAAAATTAATTATTGTTAAATATGAAAGAATTTTATGATTAATTATTCTTCATTTGCGATAATGTAGGGACTAATGAAGTAATGAACTTGTATCATATACTTTTGGAAACCCATGTATTTTAGAAAATATATTATTTAACTTTAAAACGTAGAAAGTAATAGATTGTGATTTTTTCTTGTCAATAATTTCATTTAATTATTGATTAATTGAAACGTTTAAAATATATATGAATTTATGTTGGGAAGTTCAGCCTGTAAAGTGCTATGGTTACTATGATGAAGGTCCCGGGTCCAAATCCGGTTGGGGGAGGTAAATAATTTAATTTGATAACAGACATGGATGGAACCTCTGGGACCTACAGACTCTCTTGGGGCCCATCAATCCCTAAAACCTTTATTGCGTGAAAACCTTGTGGTTGAGCGTGATCTCACATCTTGCATGACATCTCACTACTCAAGCGTTCTCTGGAATCAGTACAATCTCTAGCCATCGACGTTGCCTAGCAACGGATTAAGAAACTACTTTTTGTCTAGTTTTTTATAGTACTCGATCAGTTAAATTATTCATATTTTTAAAAAATTAGAAAATTACAAAGCCACAGTTCTTGACTTCTTCAAGTTTTTACACAAAATGTAGCCTTCTTTTCGAATTTAAATGGAAAAATTCAACGAATTTTATTTTTAAAAAACAAGCTACATCTTAATCCAGTTATTCGATGTTAGGACTTTTATTTCAATACATAAAATATATTAAAGATTAAGACATATTTCTTGTTTATATCTCTATTTAGCAATGTCATCGTGCGGTGGATGTTGTTTCCTCAGCTTTGGAACGTCTTCTTTGATGTTGAACAGGCTTTCGACCAAGTCTGGTACCCTGGGTTGCTTTACGAACTCCGTAGATTCCTACCTCCTACATACTTTCTCATTATCCAATCCTATCTCTCCTACAGGTCATTCACAGTAAATCATGTGTTCCTCAAGGCAGTATCCTCGGCCCAATTCTCTACACAGTTCATACAGCTGACATCCCTAATCATCCTATTACTATCCATGCCATGTATGAGGATGACATATGTCTATTATCTGTCAACACTGATCCAGTTATATCATCCCGTACTCTTCAAACCCATATCATTGACCTTGAAAATTGGTGTCAAAACAGAGGATTAAAATAAATTCCCATAAATTTCATCAAATCACCTTTACTCTCCGTCGTAAACGAACGACTTCCTGCCCTACTGTATCGTTTAATAACATCCCAATGATTCATGTAGAACAGGTCCGGCACTTAGGACTACACCTTGACAAACACTTGACTTGGATTCCTCATGCTAGATTGAAACGAGAAGAAACAACTCGCCGTTTCAGGCTACTTCAACATTTACTAGACAAACGCTCTAAGCTCCCAATAAATTACAAAAGACTATACATGACAATCATTAGACCCATCTGGATTTACGGAATAGAGCTTTGGGACTCCACGAAGCCTCTCGTATTCAATCCTTACAATCCAAAATCCTTCGTAAAATCCTCAATGCTCCTTACTTTGTTACGAACAAAGTGATCTATAACGACCTTAATGTCCCGTTTATTGCTGATTTGGCCCGAATCCGATATCAATCTTTTATGACAAACTTCATTTCCACTCGTTTCATACCTCGAAACCTCTTCAATTCCTGATAACCCTCCGAGGCGTCTGAAAAGAAAATGGCCTTATGACCTTCTAAGCTGAACTATTTATTTGAGTACTACCACTGGGTAGTTTTTCTATTTGCCTTTGTCTCTGGACATGATTTATCTTTCATTATATTTACTTGATGTATTCTGTACACAGTTGTAAATTTCAATAAATACATTAAAAATATATTTTTATTTAATGCAAAATACTCAATATCTCAAAACATACTCATATTTCTATAATCACTAGGGCGTTACAAAAAAATTACTAAATTGAACTTCATTTCTATAATACTCGTAACTTCAGTGTACGTCTACTAAAACGTTAAGTACCTACAGTAGTAGAATCGTATAAACAGTTATATAATGTTTAAAATCATGGTTTGAATAATATGTACACATTTTAGCAATAATTAAATTTCTGTAACTTTTTTCTGTGTATTTGTGTCCCTTTTTTGCATATCTTATATTTTAATTTTATTTTTTTTCATTTTTTACAGGTATGTGACGATCACATCCACGCATGACTACTTCTGAGGCAAGTAAATATAATAATTTTGTTTTATTTTATTATTATTGACAGATGAAGAATTATTACTTTGCCCGGCACTAATAATTGCTTTCCGATTCTTATTAACGTGTGTATTGATTCTGTACCTCAATTTCCCAAATCATTCTTCCAGAAGCGTCCATTGAGAGTCGATTATACAAACATCAGAGGAAACCAGAGCTAAAGTAATACTCTGGGATATCCATCAGTAAAAGGAAAATATTGGTTGTATGAAGAATTAACTTTCTTTCTTTTTTCTCTCTTTTTTCGGATTTTCTTTTGCGATTTTATAGTTAATGGTGATGTATTGTATGCATCCTTCTTCTCTCTGATCTGTGACGACCTATCCTCCCTTATTTAACATAGAGATAAATACTCGTCAGTATTTCAGGAAATTATTTGAGTGGAAGTACGACCTAAGGGATGTCTGGGTGCGGATAGATTCGCGGTGAGAAATGGTGAAGTAGATGCTCCTGTTATGCTTCATTAAGTATATCCTCGACACCACGATATGCTATGATCTTGTCAATTTGTCTTTTTTTTCCCTTTTTTTGAACCAACTCAAGCCTAAAATATTATTGGGGTATTCTGGAAATAGTAGATATAATAATTTCATAAAACAATAAGTACTTGACTTTTTAGTAGAGGTGCTCCGATATTGTTCTATAAATCGAAGTCCAGTTTAGTACTTATATTGTATTCCCTTATTGTATCTGTCAAAATTTTAGTGCCCACTTAGTATTCTTTATATAATATTTTCGGAGTTCAATCAGGTTCAAAACACGGTGATTAACTTTCACCTGTACTATTCAATTTAACACTTGAATATGTATTGTATTCATGTATTGAAATTTTTTTTTATATTGGCACTGGTAGTATTTTTATAGGTTCTATATTATAAAAAAAAAAATTGAATACTTTATTGTTGTAGCTAAATTCTTTTCATATTGAAGTGGTAATTTTTTGTAAAATTGTAAACAAGCTGTAATTGATTAATTGCATTTTTATCTGAATTTATTAACATCTGCGGATCAACGCAGGATCTGGGGCTCACCCAGACTATACAGTATGGATACCCTCTATTTGAGAAAAGATTTGGCGGTTAAGCGTGATCTCGATCAATTTATTTTGTTAACATTAAAATATTTCTAATGATTAAATTAAAACAAAAAAAAGTTGCATTAAATAGTTGGTTCGCCGTTACTTTATGCTGCTGTGGCCAAACGGAAGATGCTACAGTGGGAGCTTTAAATTTTGCTTATCCAGGTATAATTAGGATAGGGGTCCTTAACGAGTACTTGACACTGTCTTGGACCCAAATTTTACGTTCCTTCTGAAGGACTGCACAACAAATGATTTTTTATTCTCTTTTAAAAAATTCTAAACGTCACCGGCCTGACTGCTATCCCGTGATCTTGGGAAAAGTAGGTTGTTCGGCTAATCTCTAGAACTTAGGTCACTCCTAGTTAACTATTCTGTTATGTGGTATTTATTTACAAGATTTATTTACAGGATTTTTTTAAAAATAACCCTTTGAAATTTACGTTAAAAACTTTCACGATATTGAATGATAATTGTTGACCTTGATATTGTATGTTGAAGAAATTGGTCTGGGTAGAGGTCACTGAATGAATTTCTCGTGTGATTTGAGAAAATCTTTATTGATAGCCAACGTTTCGACCTACGTTGTAGGTCTTCTTCAGGGCTGTGGGGGGGGCTGGGGGGGTGGGTCCTCTCTGGCTATGAAACACAGACTGATATCGCATATATCATATCATATATATGTGTTTCATACCCAGAGAGGGTATTAGCTCTGTTTATATAATTCTGATTTGATGTGCTAGGGTCCCCAGAAAAAATCCGGGTTTGACAGATAGATTATTTAATCCGTTAACTGCCACGGATAGACGCTATGGGATCTATAGACCCTTTGTGGGCTCACCTAGCCTCTATAATGTGGGTAACCTATCTATAGATTTCAAATCACCCCAGCTCAATTCGCAAATCTTCAATTCTCCATTTTTTTTTTTTATTCATCCCCTTGTTTCATGGAATAACCATAAGCTGGATATCAATGGAGCCTTTTCCCCCTACCACAGCCCTAGAACTCAAAAATTTATATTCCACGACGGGGGGGGGGGGGCAACCTCTTGTTATTCCAGCCCGCACGCAGATCCACCAAGCCTTGTTTTATCTCCTTTCTTGTAATATTTATTCAGTCCTCGCCTTTTATATGATTAGTGTGGTCATTATACTTTTATATACTACCTTGACATATTTTTAAACTCGAAGAGTCTTTATTCATTTTTTTCTATTAATCGTTTAAAAATAAAAAAAATCCGTCACCCTCGAGGGTACATACAAGTTATCAGTGATGTAAGAATATATATATATATATATATATATATATATATATATATATATATATATATATACATATATATCACCAAGTGATAAAATGAGCAATGTGATATAATGTGGCCATTTTAAAAAAAAATATTACTTTCACTGTCCCTTTCAGAGACACCTTCATTTCCGCTTATTTTAAACTTGCTGAATAAACTACATACCTAATAAAGCATAAATACTTTGAGCTCAGTTTGCTCTAAGCTGATTGGTGAGAAAAGCTGATTTCATATTTGAGTTTCGTTGGTTACTTCAGCTGTATGACAGTAACTAAGGGGACATTTTAGAGCCGAATAACTTTTGTTTTTAATTTATCATTTCTTTTTTGGAATATATAGAGGTGCGTAGTATATGAAAAGGGCAAGCCTACTTCAAGGTTAACGATATAATGCCTAAGAAAAACTTATGTCCAATTAGTTACCTCACATTAGTCATTGATCCCGTGGAAACATTTGCTCAGTGAAAAGGCAGGACAAGTGCTAGTCATCACCAAGTTAGTGTAAAGTTTCACATCCATTATTATTTTGAAGTGAACAGATGTATTTGTGTCCTTGGACTATCGTGTAAAAATATATGTGTATGTTTTTTTTTTCTCTGCAATATTTTTACAATAAAAAATTAGCTTTGAATCTAATCAAGTTGTCGTTTGCGTGTTGATGATAATGTCATACATCAGAATAGAAATTCTTATCAACCATGATCTAATGCAGAGCATCTGAAATCAACAGTCCAATCAGTCTCGTCAATCAGTGATAGCAATATAACTTCAACACGAGGTAGTCTAACTAAAACTACGAGTTTGTTTATTGAATGAGTTTGCTGGACAGACAGTTGATGTGGGATGCGCATTGATCTTCATTGATGTGAATTTTTATTTCGGCATATATATCCAATACTTCTTAATCGGGAATTCAAATTTAATAGGTATTTTTGAAAATCGTTTTCTGCAATAAAAAAAGAAATGTCATTTTTTCTTTGCAAAGTTTTAAGAGTTACGAATTGACAATTATGATGCCTTTTTTTTCTCTGTTCTTTTTTCATTATCCATATCTGAATGATATTTTGGCAATATCCATTTTATTTCTTCAAGTATAAAGTTACTGTCACAAAGCATTTTATTATTATGGTTTGTGAGTGTTATTATATTTACGTCACTTTGATTTAAGCTATATCAAATTTCTTTATGGCGAACGATAGACGTTGATTTGAGTGCTTTACGCTTTTAAAACAATATAAAAGGAATTATTTTCGAATAATCAATTTGAGTGACTCTAAAAACACCGAAGTATACTTAAGATTTTATTACAATTGCCAAAGCTAAAATATGTACTCGAGCCTGATTGAAAAATTGATAGCTTATAAATGAGGAAGTCAAATAAAAATGGATGACTTGAAAATAAATGAAAACATAATATACACGAATCAGAAAAATACATGAGTAGAGGTAAAATTAAATTATTCATAAATAAAAATAAACACATTATAAATAGATATATAATGTAATATCTATATATAATAAGATCATATCATTACATGAACCAAAGTAAATATTAAAAATGAAATAAAATAACGAAAAATTCTCAAATGAATGTAGCAGATATCAGTTAAGATAAATATTATATAATAATTTAAAAACTAAAACGGCAATAAAGTTTAGTATAACAAATGCTAACCTATATTCTTAAAGTAATAAGGGAATTACTAAGTTTTTATTAAATAATAATTTCTGCATCTGCGTGTTATATAATCCATTTATTTAAACCGCAATTCAATAATTGTTAATTATTGTAAATATAAAAAAATCTGTACGACTACCACCTCTAGGTTCACTACATGATAGTGACTAAACTAATAGTGACTCTATGATGAAGGTTGTGCAATTATGTGATCTGTCTGAGATCACACTCAAAGGTACCCATATTATAGAGGCTGTGCGAGCACCAAGAGGGTCTGCAGACCCCACAGGATCCATCCGTAGTTATAATGGAAGAAATTATTTATCTGCCACAGCGGGTTTCTTACCCGAAACATATGGTATAAGCCGTTACTTAATTCTTAATTGATGTATAATTAACTAACAACATCTTTTATCAGAGTTGTTATACCTTGCTTTAAATGAAAATGATAATGTATTGGAGCGGTTGCATTTGTTATAATGATCATTATTAATTAAATCGTTTGTGTTAACGAAATTAATTATCATCGGATAATTGATCTCTTAAACCAATCACTTTTTATTTTGGAAAATTATGGACTTTTCTAATGAATTAGAGGAGAATATGCGTGGAGTCTACACGTATTAGAAACTATTTATTCCAAGCCTAAGTTTCGTCCCACGTTGCAGGTGTTCATCAGGGTCTAATAATCACAATTATACAGACTTTAAAGAGACTGGGTGAACCCCAGGAAGATCCATTATTGATCCCGCATGGTAAATTTATGGCTGTAACAGAATAAATCCTCCATCGGCCGAATTTGAACCCGGAAGCTTTAGCATTGCAAATCATATATTACAACCAAACAAGATCTAAGAAAACAAAAATCTTTTTATTAGTATCACCAAATCACTAATAAAATAATAATGGTACATAATATATAAACATATTAATTAGAATTTTGTAAAAGTTGTAAGGAGTTAGTACAAAACGAATAACATAAACATAAAAATAAATAAATTAATTAAAGAGTATATCTATAGTATTATTAATAGTACCAATTAACAATTAATATATTAAACAACTAACTGAACATCCCATGTTTTGTCTTAGGTTGAGAAACAGAGACTATACTGTTTCTAGGACGACGGATGTGCAGGTAGGTGATTTGTCTAAGACCACCCTCAACCGCCAGGGATTTTCCATCTATTGAGAGTAGCCATTTTATAGAGGCTATGTGAACCTCAGTGGGGTCTTTATTTCCCACAAGGTCCGTCCATACCTATTATAGGATTAATTTGAACCCACCACCTTCAGCATAGTAACCCAGCACTTACACACTGAGTTGGGTTACGCGGAGTTACACCCCTTGAACTATATACATAGATAAACAATAAGTAATGTAATGAATTATTAATTTATATTTTTAATAACGGTTTTTAATTAATGAAAATTAAGTTAGCTCATTATATTCAATTCTTTTATTATAGAAAAAAAATCCATATCTTCTAATCCGTACAAAACTTTGTCAGAAAAGGTTTTAACTTAAATTTCAACAGATGGCGAACGCAGATAATGGAACAGGGGGACGTATCATTTTTTCTTCTTTCTTTTTATTTATTTTTTTTTCCGTCGATACAGAAAAACTATTGTTAGAGCGTTGGAGCTATGCGAGACATATTGGAAGTTCTTTGTATCTATTCAACCAACTGATCAAAGCTTAGTCCATATCCTTTACGCTTCTGGGGCTTTGCAAGCATTAATTTTTTTTAATGCATCGAATATAAAACCGTGATAAATCCAGATATTTCCAAGCTCCGTTTCGTTCTTCGACTTGACGAATAATGAAAATCGTGTCCATTTTAATGAGGACAGATTAGGATAAAATGTAATATCGAATAAAATAGCTGTTATCACGTATGCGATCCTGCAGGATGAGTATTATACCAGTATTCTGATTGGTCATTGCAATGCTGCTATACTACTAATTATTCCATGTAATTTAAAAAAAAATTACATACATGGCAAGTAATTAAAATTCAAAACTGATGAAAATAGAGTCCATAAAAATAAAATAGCAATAAAGGTTCTGCAGGCCGTCGCTTCGAGTTAAGTCGCAACCAGTTTTTACATCTTTTTTATTCGTTTTCTAATTTATATTTCCCAAAATAAAAATTATTTTATTACTGAATGTATATAGTAATTATTACTGACTTTATTGAAATAAAACAGCCGACTTATAAATCCTGTTTAGGTTATATCATCATCTATACTTAGAAACGTTTTTTGAAACGTTTATTTCTTGATAAAATAATTACTGAAATGTACACATTTTTTATAATTACATTCTTATTTTCATGCTAAAACTCACGATTATTTTTATTGTCTTGTATTTTTAATTTTTGAATTGAATTGAAAAAATTAAAAATTTTCCTTTCTTATTTTTGTTCGATTGTTTTTATAGTATTTATCACTTTATTAGATTGTTTTAAAATGTTTCTAGCTAGATACGCTGTTGTGTAATGTGTATATTACGTTAGATATTAATTTAAATATAATTATTATATTATTAACCTCCTTTTTCCAACTAATCTATTATAAAAATAGGTATAAGTACAAATATTAATGATATATAGTGCGCCAGAATGAAATCCACTTAAATCTTATTTAATGTATTTTCCTCTAACTTTTCGATATGAAATTTTCACCCCCGAAAAATTATCCCGTATGTATAAATAAATAATGCAAACCATAGCCCTACAAAAGTTAGTAGTCAAATTTATAATCACTTAGATGTTAGACAAGAATTGGTCGACTGTATCTTCTAATATAAGGAAGAAATAGTTGGGGGTGCAGTCAATGAAAACACCAAAATAAGCATAACTTATTTATTATGTGCCGACGTTTCGGCCTACAATGTAGGCCATCTTCAGGGCGAATAGAACACGCTACAGCTTGGGGAGCTCAGAATCAAGTCAGAAGGACTTGATGCAGGCCGAAACGTCGGCACATAATAAATAAGTTATGCTTATTTTGGTGTTTTCATTGACTGCACCCCCAACTATTTCTTCCTTAAAATATAATCACTTAGTTTATAAATGTGTTTATAACCAATATAATTATGTTTATTATACAGGTTTATATCTCAGTATGTTGTTACATTGCTTTCTTGTGTTTAGTATTTTATATTTCATCAATATATCTTCTTCGTTTATATGTATATATCTGTAAAATGCCTCTGGTATATTTTATTTTTCTATTATATTAAAGAATTTTTATTTTATTTAATTGTAAACCTGGACGGAGCTATTTTTAGCTTTGAACTCCCCTCTGCTTTCCCTTAGTGAATATTATATTTAAAAATCGAAGAAATCACGAAAAAATAAATGAGGTAACAATTCACTTCTTATATGTGTTGTTTGCTGTACATCAGAATATATATAACGGTTTTATTACTAACATAACACACGTGTGTCATCAGCGTACGTAGTGAGGACAGTGCTTGGATGGGTTGGGATGTCAGCTGTATATATCTTGTATAGGATGGGACCCAGGATACTACCTTGAGGAACACCGGCAGACTGGGTAAAGAGGGAAGAGTAGGAAAAATTATGGTTTACTTTAAAGGTTCTATTACTGAGGTAGGAACTGATAATAAGGAAGTAAATAAAATTTTAGAATTTACGGAGTTTGTACAGCAGACGCGGATGCTTTAATAATCGAATAAATTAAAACAGTTAGATAGTAGAAGAGGTATATGTTCAACAGGCTTTCGCTTCAATATAAATTACAACAAGTTTTAAATGTGTATTCGTTTCCCTTATATTTTCCCAAAATACAAGTTATCTTGAGCTTTAGTATGGTAAAGAGAATGTAATTGTGGAAAAGGTGTACACCTCGGTAACCATTTCATCTAGAAATGTACATTTCAACAAACATGTATCATCTATACTTCAAAATGGTAGTTGTAACTTTTATTTCTTGTTGAAACGATTACCGAAATCTGCTCATTACACATGATTACATTCTCTTTTGCATTACTAAAGCTCATGATGACTTGCTTTTTGGGAAATATTATTAATGAAACAAATAAACAGTTAAGACGTATTGTAACTCAACTCGAAGTGAGAACCTGTGGAATAATTACAATAACCTGTGGAATCATCTGTTTGCTAAATATATATTATGTGCTTTTAATTTAGTTGTTTTCTATTGGTCATAAAATACAACAATATAGGAAATAGAAATGAATGATTATTTATTGATTGTATCATTTCGATCGTTTTTATGTAAGCCATATTGTTATACGAAGGCTAGCGAAACGTTGGTAACTTTAAACAATGTGGTTTAACACCGTGCCTGAAGATAACCGCTTGGCAACTTTCGAATCTGTTCAAGACAGCTCGGTTTCAGAATGTTTGTCTCCTCGGTCCACGGTTTACGGATTCCATTATTTTAGTGTAACCAGTTTTCGTCAACATATATGTTATAAAATATATACATAATAATAATAAAATGCTTAGCGAACCCGAAAACTCGGTGCCGATACCACCTATCTTCGTTTACAAACAAAATCTACGGATTGCCAACTATGCCCAAACGCTTAAGATTGCAAAAAAAAAAACAATCTTCCCACCTACGCGTCAGTCGTAACTTTACCTGTTGGTTCACCGCTTATTAACTTCTTAGGAATTCGACCCAACAACCTTACAAACTCTCCTCAACTTTCACGAAGCTATCATTTCAATTATTTTAACTAGGTCCATGCTCAGCAATTCCGCGTTGTGTAATCTGCTAAACCCTCCAGTGGATTTTTTTTTCGGAATATTCTACGCTATACCTTTTTTTCGAATACCTTATTACGTTGTTTATCCTTCAAAGTAAAATTAAAACGACATTTAGATATTTATATACGTAAGGTTTGGACTATACAAAAATTATCTAGAAATTCCTGCGTTACTAAGCTCATAAAAGTATCTATCTAATTAGTCATAAAAAATGGATAATAAACTATAAAGTATGCAGGAATGTTCTTATTACTTAACAGATAATATATAAGATAATATCTGGTTGAACAATTTTATGAAGACTGAATATTATATTTTTATCCTGTAGTGTAATATTATAGTATATTATATTATGCTGTAATATAATACCTTTTACCTTTAATTTTAATTTAAAATTAAATTTGTTTAAATAAAATTTTAATTTTAATAATTTTCTTGAAAAATAAATTCAGCGCATTTTCATGTGTGATTGATGTAGTGCGGTCAAATGTTGAAAATAAATATTTATAATATTCAATTTAAAATCTTAGTTCTTTTACTTTCTGAACTTTTTTTTGCTAAAGATTTTTTTAAAAACTAAATTATAGATGTATATACTAAATATCTTAAAAAAAAATAAAAAAATTACAATACATGAAGGGCCTTGGGAGTAAGTGGTAGAGGCTGTTTCTTGGACAACGGTTGTGTTGGGAGGCGAATTTTCCTAGATAATGCTCAATCGCCAGATTTCCCCTAATTAAGGATAAGCACTTTATAGAGGCTGGGTGAGACCCAAGAGGGTGATCTGATCCCACACCACTTGATGAAATGAATTATCTTGATTAAATGAGTATTTTTTCCCTTAACATTGCTTACTTGTCTTACATTGAAACTTATAATGTTGTATATAATAACCACCAAATGTTAAACTATTTTTTTTGTTTTCTACAATTTAGATTATTAAGATCGCCCTTCCGACCTTTATTCCCGTTCCCACAGAACCAAAACTTTTAGCGGCCCTTCCTAGCTCACTCTACCTCTCTTTGGAACTCACTCCCACCTGATATCCGTCATGCATCTTCTTTATCCACATTCAAATCCAAACTATTCCTACATCTCTCAATTCCCAAACAGATGCTCTCAAATCAATAAAATAAATAAGCTATATCCAACATAATAATAGATTGACTAAATACTGTAAATATTCCACACTCATTATGATACTATTATTCATATTATTAGATGTTCTTATCTGCTTTTTTATTTTTCCATTAGCAAATTTCAGTTTATTGTAAATTTATATCCTATTATTTTATTTTTTGTATACATACATACATACATACATACATATTCATATATAGATACCAATATTCATATTATTAGATGCTCTTATCTACATTTTTATTTTTTCCATTAGCCAATTTCTGTTTATTGTAATTTTTTATTCTATTATCTTATTTTATTGGGTTTTTTTTGTCTTATGTATATATTTTTTTTCTCTATGAGAACATACCTTTTAGTTCATATCTAATTGTAGTATTCCAATAATGTAGCCGTTTGGCCAGAAATATTTCTATTAATTTCTGTACAATATTGTTATTCTTAAGGAACCTGGTCCCAGAATAAAATTATTTTTATATTCTATTCTATATTCATTCATTGTAACCCTGACACGGATGATACTTGTCCTTTTTTCGAGTTGAGCACTTTGTCCCGTTTCGGTTGATTTTTCCACAATCTACTTTTAAACGACGGCTTCAATGGAGGCGGTTGTAGGACCACGAGTGGATTTCCCGATGACTCGCCCTACTAGATCAAAGGAACTCTTTATAAAAAAAAAAAAAAAAACGGCCTTGGTGGAGTGAGTACACAGCGCGGATGTGCAAGGTCCTCTCCAAGCCAGTGCTACATTGGAAGCGTTGATTCCTGATTGAACGGATAATCGACGCCCGGGCCGACAGAGGATCGCAAACAACTAGTGGATTTAAAAGTACTCCGCTAAACGGGTTTCTCTAGCTCTAACACGAAAATCAGGGAAGGGGAGGTTGTTTTTGTGCCGCTTTTGTTTGTTTTGACTCGTCAGGATTTCTCATGACTCGTTGGGCCTCCGGTTTTTAATGTCGAAAGGATAATGGACGTACCAAAACTCATTAAAAACACTGAAATTAAAGCGTAATTATTAATCATGTCCAATTTAAAAATGTTTAAGTAATTATGATCCCTATTGTCCGTGGATGGAGAAGGTTCCTAAGCAGAGACTAGTGGTATCGGCATCAAGTATTCGTGTTTGCTAAGCCCTGTTATTTTTATCATTATTATACAATTATGATCCATGATAACTAAAAAAAAAACTATATTCCAGTGGAATTTCGATAATTGCCAAGAATAAGGTATAGAGGGAATATATTGTTAGTTACTGAAACGGCGGTGATTTTGATTATATAATAATTTAAGTACGTAGGATGCATGACAAATAGGAATAACGAAATTCAAGAGACTTGATAAAGGGGAGGAAATTCTTGTTTTCGTTCACAGCTTCACTAAGTTCGGGGCTTTCTAACTTAAAACATTGAACTTATTCTTTGTTATTGAATAGTATATAACAGCTGTCATCCTTCCAGCTGGTATATACTATTACGTAACGTGCCTTTTAGTGAATGAACATCTTCGAAAATAAGGTAAATCGTTGAATTTTCCAGAAAATGGACGAGTCTGTTTATAAGTTTGCAAGCAGCGATAATGGAATAATAAGATAATTTTCTAAAATTATGATTAGGTTGAAGTATATTTTCTTTCTATTATATAAAATAGTTTAAGGTATGTACTGTTTCTAAGATAACGTTTGTGCAGGGTGTTGATTTGTCTGAGATCACGCTCAACTGCCAGGTTTTCTCCCAATTAAAGCTAAACTATAGAAGCTGTGCGAGCACAAGGAGGAACTGTAGTATCTACAAGGTCTATTCCTGATTAAATAATTTATCTGCCACAGCCAGATCCGAACTTAACTCTCTACTGATTAAGCTGTATAATTAAATAAAAATAATATAATATGGTATTATTTCGTGTAGAAAAAATATTTTTAGAGGCCGGGTGATCCCCAGGAGGGTCAGAATATCCCGCAGGATCCATCTGTGACTGATTATTTCATAAACCATTATTTATGACTATTATACAGATTATTTCTAAAAGTATAAATTCTTAAAAATCTCTCTTGATTGCATTATTTATTTATAAATACAGGATAATTTTTCGGGGGTGAAAATTTAATATCGAAAAGTTAGAGAAAAATACTTTAAATAAGATTTAAGTGGATTTTATTCTGGCACTACATATCATTAATTTTTTTACTTATACCTATTTTTATAATAGATTAGCTGCAAAAAAAGGTTAATAATATAATAATTATATTTAAATTAATATCTAACGTAATATAAACATTTAAAAACAGCGTATCTAGGTAGAAGCATTTTAAAACAATCTAATAAAGTGACAAATACTATAAAAACAATAAAATAAAAATAAAAAAGGAAAATTTTCGTTTCATAAGTTTTTCGTACTGTGCTCCAATTCAATAGAATCATGGAGGCATAAATCTCTCTTCCAATTCCAGCGCCCGATGGATTAAAGAGTAAACTATTCATGTCGAGGAAATGCAAGAGATGGCAGGTTCTAGCAAGGCAGGACCGATCGAAGACAGATTGGGAAGGAATGAAGAATTAAAGGGGGAACAATAGAAAGAAGAAAGGAGAAGAAGAAAGAGGAAGAGGAAGAAATGAGCAGCGGTGGATGTGACCTGCCAACATAATTGATGAATCCCCTGATTGCTTCGACTTTTATGTTTAGCCGCTAACTTGCGGGAATTGCCTGAATCAACTTAACATAAATAATATATTTCGTATTTACTTATTACAGTCTCGGCTTTCAGATATCTCTGTACAATCTAGTAATACTGTTTGCTCTCAATTTATTGTTTGATATCTTTATTTCCACCTATTGTACCAGTTTATGAAGTGCAGAGCTTGCGCCTGGTTAATTTAATTTACGTTGTAGTATCGCATTAGATTGGAATAGGTTTGTAAAGTTAGACTTGGTAATGAAGGAATTCCTAAAAATATTAGAAGCTTTGAGACCGGTAAGCCTTCGATGGATAGACCGATGCCTGTATGGGAGGATAGATTTAGTGATTTAGGTTTGAGCGTTAACATCCAGCCTTTAGATTTTCTTAGCTTTTAGTTATTACCATTTTTTCCAACTAAATTTTACTTATAGTCAAATATTATTCTCGATTTTTCCTCTTATTGTAATCCAATTAATGTTTTATCTGCTGTAGTCATGTTCTCATCTCGTGTCACACACACCCTTCCTCACTCTTTCCCTCTCTCCGTATCACCCCCTTTCTCTTTCTATCACCATCACTCTCTCTCTCTCTCTCTCTCTCTCTCACTCTCACTCTCTCTCTCTCTCTTTTATATAAACGATGTTTCGTTAAACATGGGTGTTTTTAATGAAAAAACAGTTTGTTATCTGTTTTCCATTCCAATATGGATCCAGAGGCCTTTTGTAATTAAGATAAATCGCCTATTTGCTTCAGGTGCCTATTTATGGAGTGCATTATGTAAATTCGCAAAATCAAAAGTACTTTCGTTGGCTGGGTTATTATCAGCGACCAACCGCATACTTTAATGTCATAATTAACGTCCTTCCAGGTTGTAGGTGGAAATTGGAGTAGGCAAAATTATCAATTTTAACTAGTGTTTCAAAGTGCAACGAACCATATTACGGACAATATTAATTTCTGGAAATACTTACAATCAAAATTGAAATCATTCCAGGGGAGAGAAATACGCACTAAAATACAATTCTGAAAATTCCATATATATTTTGTATGAAGTGATGCTAAATAATTATTAGTGACCACTAAGCCAAGAAACATTCAGAAGGATTTTAAGATCAAATCAAAATAATATAGAGAAGAAAATGGTGGAGATAAAAAAAAAGAAAAAATATTTAAATGCTGAAACTATTTATATAAATATAAATAATTAGAGATAATAATTAGAAAAACCTTATAATTAATAGCTAAAATAAAAAATGACAGTAATGTAAACAATAAAATTTGGAGATATAAACAATGAAAATTTACAAACCAACATACCTGTTGACAATTACAATTATGGGAGTAAGGGAGACATAAGAACGTAGTATGAAGCGATCAATATATTATAAGCGACTCATATAATGATATTTAATTCAAATTAATTATATAAATATATATATATATATATATATATATATATATATATATATATATATATATATATATAATTAATTGTATTTATATATCATTATAAGACCCTTCTTCCATTCTTCTGTCCACTTGTTTCATTTTCTTTTCTCTTTATTAATTTTCTTTTCTTTATCATTTATCCAAATTTTATTCTGTATATTATTTTCTATGGAAATGATCAGCCTGAATTTCTTTCACTCAGTTAGTTTTCACCGTACTCCTAATCTAATGCTGAAGATGCTTTTACTAATATATTTCTACCTAGGATTAAAATCCCCTTTCCCTTGGGTTCACTATATGTTAGAGATTCCATTGTTTCTAGAACAACGATTGTGCAAGGCGTTGATTTGTAGGAGATCAAGCTTAACCCCCAAGTTTATCCTCCAATTTAGGTTAACCCATTTTATAGCAGGGTCTGCAGATCCCACAGGGACCCCACATGACTGCTAAAAGATTATTATCTATGGCAATTACTTATTTATCAAATATTATTTCAAAAATAAATTATAGATAAAATAAATAACAATTAAAAAATAATTCAATTGCAATATTATTTATTTCCACACTCGACATATTTTTCCCAGAAATTAATTATAAATAAAAGTTATAGAAATAAATTCTAAATAACATTCAAATTTATTTTACCTCGAATCAACATTTTGTAGTTGTGTCTTTTTTATATTAAAAAGATGTTTTTTTTTTTATAACAACATAAAAAAGGAAGACAAATTGTTAAAATATAAATATTTGTTTTTATGCAGCAGAAATTACAAAATGAACTTCCAATTGTATTTGGCATTTTCTCTCAGTATCTATAGCCATATCATCAATTTAAAAAAAACTTCTCTTATTTGGAACAAATTCCGATTGGTTACTTAAATTAAACAGTATATGACAATATATATATGTATAGGGCTCTACAGACCTTGTGGATCTTTGACCAGCCTTCTCCCCCTATGTCTATCCTGGGCTGCTGATTTCCAGTCTGCTTCATTTAGCTCCGCAGCATCTTTGTTGACCCTGTCCCTTCCACGTGGTCTCTAACCAACTATTGTGGCATTCATAGTTTTGTAGAGGCGCCCTGACGGAATAGTCGAGCTACATGCCCCGCCCATCTTAACCTTCTTGCCTTCATATCCTGCGATATCGCCTGACCAGTTTCCGTGAGCAATTCCTTATCGGTCCTTCTCCTCCAAGAGTTTAGACTCTCATCCCATACCGCTTCAGTTATCGTGTGAAGTATTTTTCTTTCACATCTCTTGATTCTGTTTTCCAGGGTACAGGTGAAAACCCACATTTCACAGTCGTATATCAGTATCGGCTTTATTATAGCATTATACACCCTTAATTTTAAATTTCTTGAGATGCTTCGGGATTTCAATACTCTTGCGAAGAATGCTCTGTTTGCACTTGTTATACGCCAGTCTATCTCAGTTAATAGGTTATTCGTTGAGGTTATTGTGGAGCCAAGATATTTGAAGTTATCTACTTCCGGGAACGATTTGCGATCCACGCAGATGCTGTTTCTGGGGTGGACTTTGCGGCTTACTATCATGTATTTTGTTTTTTCCTCATTTACCAGTAAGTCGATTTGGTCTGCTTCTCTCATCTGCGCCTTAGCGAGTACCTCGATATCCGTTTCATTACTTTCGAGGACTGATATATCATCGGCGTATGCAAGAATTGTATGTTCCATTCCGACGTGCATCCCGCCATTCTCTCTTGATGTTGCTCTTATCACCTTTTCAAGGGCTATATTGAACAGTAAAGGTGATAGTCCATCTGCCTGCCTCACACCAGTTCCCACTTCAAAGGTCTCACACACTGTATCAGGACTCCGCATCGGGGGTCTTCTGCACAGGCCTTAGTCAATCTCACTAATTTGCCGGGAATGCCTAGTTCAGTCATGATCTTCCATAGCCATTTTCTGTCCACGGAATCTTATGCCGTTTTGAAATCGACAAATAATGCGTGTTTATCCTATTCTACTCCCCATCGAGTACCTGTTTCAGAATGAGTATCCATATATATATATATATATATATATATATATATATATATGGTCTAGCGTACTCCTACCTCTTCTGAATCCTGCTTGCTGGTCGCATGCTGTGCTTTCATAATACGGATACATTCTATTATACAATATTTTGGTCATTATCTTATAGGATATGGGGAGGAGTGTTATGCTTCTGTAATTCCCACACTCGTATATGGACCCCTTCTTTAGGATAGGGCATATTAGACCTGTTTTCCAAGCCTCTGGTATTTTCTCTTTCTCCCATTTCTTCTGGATTAATTATAATGGTTTGGATTTTACAGTTTCTCCCCCATCCTGATGTGAGATGTGCTGCACTTTGTCTTGTTTGATGTGATTTTTCTTTCGGCGTAGGCCCTGATGTTGCCTGAATTAGCGAATAGAGAAAAGTGTAATTATGGAAAATGTGATACCTTTTTTTTCTTACAATTATTTTTGAATTTTCTGATTTGTTTATTGTTTTATATATATATATATATATATATATATATATATATATATATATAAATATATATAAAAGATTGAAACTTAATCGGTAGATGGATATCGATTCAAACTTTTCCTAGACTACATGCGGTACTGGAACGTGACTCTGGTCACCCCCTGTTACGCCCCCCCTGGCTGACCTAGCAGCGGTGGCTAGGAATAGGTAGGTCACTAATTGCCTCAACTAGCTGGAGGACTGACAGCTAAAGTGATCCTTTGTCCTCGACTACAATGCTCCCAGGTCCATGGCCGATGGCCGCCACTACTCGCACCCTGGGACATGTCTTCGCTAATTGCTCATCCATCCTCTTCCTAAATCAGTAGCATCATTTGGACCTTCTGTAATGAGTCTGCGGCGGAAGACAATGGGCAAAGTGTTTAATTGATTTGAAACGATTCGTCAAAGTAGTGTATTTTTTATTTCGTACGATTCAAACAAACTAAACTGATAATAAAATAATTAGCTAAACCTAAGGCTCGATGCCGATACTAACATTCGGTTTTTACAAACTTCCATCCATGGATTAGCGCCCAAACCCACACCCATTAGACTGCGAAATAATAATCTTAAGGTGATTGATTTCTTCATCTCCATTTCGGGCAACTTCAACACTTACTAGATGAACACTCTTAGCTACCAGTTATTACAAAAGACTCATATACATGACTATTATAAGACCTACTTGGACTTACGGAGTAGAGCTTTGGGGCTCCACTAAGCCATTGAATTACTCTCTTGTTTAATCCTTACAATACAAAATCCTTCCTAAAATCCTCAATGCTCCTTACTTTGTTGCAAAGTCATCCATGACCTTAATTTCCCATTTGTTCCTGATTTAGCGCGAACCCGATACCAGTCTTTTCATGAATAACTTTATTCCCACTCAAACCGACTAATTTCAAACCTAGCTACCTTTTCGTTTCGTGACAATCCTCCGAGGTGTCTGAAAAGAAGATGGCTTCGTTACGTAAGTTCAATTTCTTATTCGAGTCTTAATCACAGGCCATTAAATAAATATGTTTTGTTCAATTTACTTGTGTATGGGATTAATATGTGTTATTATTATACAGTTATAAGTTTCAATAACATATTATTATTAAATAACAATTCAAGTATTATACACACACACACACACACACACACTATTTTAGCTCATTTTTATAACCTTAAAATGAACTTCATTACACAAGGGTTGACATAATTCACTATCATCCTAACTAAATATAAATTGTGAACTTACCGATAGAAAAGTTTTTGAAACTGATGGGGCTTAGCCCGAGGACCTACTTCGTGCTTTGTCTGGTCACAGTTAAGCTTAGCAAGACTGCAGGACTTACAGTAACGTTTTGGTGGCCAGCTGCAACTGTAAGTACCTATCCGGACTTAGGGGCTTACAACATTCCACCGCAACGTGAGCGAAGTTGCTGATTACGTTTTGATGATGACGGATGGTGGGGAGTAAGCAATGTGTATGTATATATATATATATATATATATATATATATATATATATATATATATATATAAATACTAAGAAGAACTAAAGTATGGATTGATTTTTGGCTGCTTTAGTTTTGATACAGTTTTTCGTTTTCTTATTTTACATGTGCAGATTTGAATAGAATATTTACAATATTTAAATAGGTGATTATTTTTTTAATATGCACGTTTGTATTTACTATATTTTACACTTAATTCTGTTCAATGTGATTTATAATTATTGTAGTAATTTATTATAACAGGGAAATGGTTTTTCCATCATTATCTGATCTATGTTTTACATAAAATCTGTCAAATTATCAATATTCTCTTTAAATGTATGCAGAAATGAAGAGAATATATACGATATTTAAATAAATAATTATTTTTTAATATAAAGGTTTAAGCATTTAATATATTTTATAGTTAATTCTTTACGATGAGGAATATAATTATTATTATAATATATCAGGAAAAGTCACTGGTTTTTCCACAATTACCTGATCCACGTTTTACTTAAAATTTGTCAATTTTTCAATACTTTCTTTAAATTTAAAGAGGAAAGTTGTATAAATGAGAACAATTTTAAATATTTACGTTCAGTAAAAAGTAGATTTTCATTGATTAATTATTTTGAAAAAATAGTAGTGGACCATATATATATATATATATATATATATATATATATATATATATATATATATATATATATATATATAACGCATGAAGGTCATTTATTTGTTTTCAGTAAGTGGTGGAGGTAGTTTATTTTTAAGCCAACGGTTGTGCAGGGAGGTGGTTTATGACTCAAGCCCCAGAGAACTTAAGTGTGCCCAGGTCGGTCTGTAGATCTCTCTTGGTCGATCTATTGCTGTTAACAGATCGAATAATTTATCAGCCATGGCCGGATTCGAACCCAGAAGAACAGCTCAGCAACTCAGCGTTTTACACACTTGCCCACTCCCCTCCATTTATCGCTAACATGTTTGAGTTTCATCACGAAGCTATTATCTATATTTAATCTCAATACCACATAGTATTAAATGACATGAACTCATACTACATATTCAGTCTATAAACCTAATGGAACATAAAACCACGTTAAAGGCGATGTGACCTCCAATCAAGGGAATAATTCATTTATAGGGTTCAATTATTTACGAATAACGCCATTCAGTTATGAAAACTGGATTTGCTAAAAGTATAACATGGTCGATTTGTTTTTACACTAGGGGCGTATCTGGAAAACATTTCTATTAATAATTCATAAAATTTCATTTCTCATTTCTCTCTCCTGTATTATATTTATTTTTCCACCCGAACAAATAATTAATAATAAGAAAAAAAAAACTACATTGAATAGCTGAAATGTGAATAGATAAAGCACAAAATAAAAACATGACAATACAAGTATCGTGAAAATATATTGTATTTAATTTAAATAACAATGTTAAAATTTTATAACACTACTGTTTATATTTTTTTAGCAACTGAACGAATTTACCATTTTACGAATCATACAATTGTTAACTTAATTGTACTACAGTTGGTACTTCACGATTCTTTGGAAGTGCCACGATATTATTTTAGAAATTTAAGTTCAGCTTGGTAGTTATTTTGTACCCCCCTTGCACTCTTAGTATTGTTTTGAGACATTAAGTATTTTACATTAAATAAAATAATGAAGTGTTTTATTATTTATAGAAAAAAATAATTGTTTATGATAAACATATCTTAATCTTATTTCCCTCCGTTCACTTTAACGAAATAAAAATCCGAATTTTGAAAAACGTGGAATTGTGATATGCCTGAATTTAAAACTGTATATTATTTAAGTGACCGGGCACGGCAAAATACAAAAAAGTATTTCCTCGATCTGTTGCTAGATAACACTGATAAAATATTACATCATTAATATTTGTTTATGAAATAATATACACGTAATTGTCTTTAATCCGTGTTTTGCTTGACTTCTTCTTCTTTCGCTACCTCTTTTGGGCCATTTAGCTTAGTGGCGCCTTAATCCATCGGAGCCATTCTTCCCGGTCTTGACAACTCCTTTTCATTTGAGCCAGGGTTTTTCCTCTTTTACTTCCTATTCTTTAGATATAATCCTCATAGAGGATTCTCGGGCGACCACAGGGTCTTCTGCCTATTGGGCGAGCTTTCATAACCTTTCTAGGAAGCCATTCTTCGTCCATGCGACGGAAGACATGACCCAACCACTTGAGCTGTCTTTTTACGATGGAGGTCTTCAGTTCTGCCAACTGCAGCTGATCCCTTATGTTTATATTCCGCACTCGGTCTCTGCTTGTATTACCGACCACTCTGCGAAGGTATTTCATTTAAGCTCCTTTTGTCCGGCAGATGAGCTTGTCAAGCATGACCCAACTTTCACTACCATATGAAACTGCTTTGAATATGCGAAGTTTCGTCGCTTTCCCTATATTGTGGTGGCCAACTATGCTATTACAGATCTGGTAATATATTTGATTTGCTTTATTGATTCTATTGCCTACTTATTCATCTACTTTACCTGATAATGATTGTTCCTAAGTAGGGAAAGTGGTCCACCACTTCGAGAGCCTCGTCATTGGGTTCGGCATAAGCATTGATCAAAATTATTGAATTCTCCATTTGAAATAAGAGTTTCTACATTCGCTTAAAAAAGTGGCAAGAATATATGTGTTTATTTTTTTTAATCTAGTAATTTATAACTTCAAAAATTGTTGAAGCCTGAAAATTGTACATTAGCTTTTTTTTTAAATTTAGTAATTATTAAATTGTATGAAAATTTGAGCAAATAATAATTACATATCATAACAGTGAGAGGAAAAAAATACAGAAAGAATTCTGTATTAAATTTTTAAAATAAATAAATTACATTAGTAAAGACAAATTAATTAGCCGTTATTTATAGATTCCTGCATTTAATGGTGGATGAAATAAAGAATACTTTGCGCAGCAGCGGTTGAACAAGTAATGATAAATCTATTTATCTTGTTTTTATTGACTGTAGCTTCAGAAATGCCTGAGCGATTTTAATAAAACATCCCTTACGTTTCCCCCTTAAAGCTTGTTTTACTATTGAAATAAGGCATGGAGTACATTCCTGAAAAAATAAGGAAAAAAATATGAGGAAATAAAGTGTATTAATAATATTTACGAGGAGCTCGAAAAATATTTCGGATTAAGGAACATGGGTTTGAAGCGGTTAAATTAAAATCAAATTCCTTACTAAGCCAAAAAAAAAAAAAAGTTACGCTACGCCGTTTTCTCATGAATTCTTCAACGTTTCTATTATCGATTTTAGAAAACTAATATTAAAGACATCATTTTGATTATCTTCATCGCTATTAATGAATTTTTATTGGTCAATGGTGTTTTATTACTTATTATTTCAATTGGTAAAGTTTTTTTTCATAAATGTACAATGCTAGTTGTAAGTGTCAACTACATAAGTTCATTACAATAAAGTTTAAAATGGCTTATTCATAACAGTTCAAATAATATACTGCTATATGTGACAATAAGGGGCCTAGGCCAGGTAGAGTAAAATGGTCCTTAGGGTTCATTACTTTACTTTGAAGAGAAGGGGCAGTCGTCGGTACGCAGCAGCCAAGTCAAGACGTAAGGAGGAGGATGGAGAATGAAGCCCCATATATCATAAGTCACCTATAGCTTCCCGTTTTCATTGTAAGTTGTTTTTAAGATTTATAAGTCTGTAACCATGATCAGCACAAATAAAATATAATGTTCTTCTCGTATAAATATTCTTATTTAATAAACAACTCCTGGTCAGTCAACCACGTTAACCTTTGGAGAAGACTATATAAGTCTCTTAATTATTAATTACATAAAATTATTACATATTAAGTATAACGATCTCAGGGTGGCATCCCATTTTAGTATTTAATTATATTCAGATCAAAGGATCTGACTTTTCCCTGAGATCATAGCTTGGGCAGTAAAGCCAATATAGCAATACTGACCATTATTTAAAAAACAACATAACTATATGAAATATGAAGGGTCTTAGATTCAGTGCATGGTGCAGTTTCCAAGAAAACGGTTGTGGAGAGAGGCAATGTAGCCTAGTTAGATCACGCACAGTCGTTAGGTTCTTATTCTTAATTAACAGCCATCGATCGACTCTCTGGGATCTCGTGACTCTACTGGTGCTCATCCAGCCTCTATAAAGCGGTAAAAAACCATTACCACTACAATCCATGGAGGGTCTTAGGTCCAATACATGGTAGAGACTCCACTGTTTCTTATATAACGGTTGTGCAGGGGTTCATGCTCAACCGCATGATTTCCCCCTTATGGTAACCATTTTATAGAGACTGAGTGAGCCCCAGGAGAGTCCTAGAACTCACAGGACCTATTAAATTAAATTTAATTAATAACTATACCTCAATAATAATAATTTAAAGCGAATTCCATTGCGAAAAAAGCAGGAAGTTTAGCGTAGTCTCAATCAAATCAGCTCCATGCACAAACTTTTCTCGTTTTCTTTGAAGCAGTAGGGTCTCTGCCACTCAATGAGCACAATACGTTTCATGAGTTTATCACAACAGCGATACAAGTGTTTTTGTTTTTTAAAGCATTTTTTGAAAGTTGGTAACGAAATAAACCTAGTGGGAGTTTTAAATATTTAATATATTATTTAAGTTTAATATATGGGTGTGGAGTAGATCAGTAGCAGACCGCTGTGTTGTTTGGTATATAATTGCTTTGTCCCGGGTTCAAATCCGGCTATGGAAGATTTTATTTAATCTATCAACAGCTGAGGATGGATCCTTTGGGATCTGGGAGATTCCTGGTGCTCGGCTAGCATCCATAAAATACCTAAAATAAGAGGCAAAATCAGGCGGTTGAGGGTGATCGAAGACAAATCACTTACCGGCACAACTGCTGTTCAAGAAACAGTACAGCCTCTTTCATATGTACTGAAGACACTTCAGGAGTTGTAGTCTTACAGTTATTTATACATTTTTTTTTTTCTATTTATTTAGTATCTACCAAGTATGTGTGTTGCATTAAATACAGATACCTTTTTTTTAGTATAATATATACCACGTCACTTCTTTTCTTTTGTAGATCGTTCTGTCTGGTCTTTTCACTTTTTTCGTACGTTCTTCGAGATTTCCGACTTCTTCAGCTTCCACTTCCCTTCTCATTTCCTCTCCATAAATCCCTTTTCTCGATATTCCTATACCCAGATCCTCATACTTCACTCGATTCTCACCCTGGTATCCAGAAATTTTTTCCCCCATAAACTTTCTATTTTCCCATTCACACTTATCTTCCTACCATTTCAGACTTTTTATTCTATAGCAATCATGTTTTGTTATTTCCTTCATTTATTGTTTTTAATTTTTTACAGCATCTCTTAGTAAGGTTCGAGAATATCATACTAACTCAGATATACTGAAGAGGTAAAGCTACTAAGGATGACTTGGTTTGTTATTTTTTTGAAACCTGAAAATAATGTTGTGTATCTAGTGGACTGAATTTTAAATAATATATTACGGCATCGATTGAAAGTACTAATATTCAAGGAATTATTGTTATTCATGAAATAAATTATTATTAAAAATTGAAATATGTGTATAGATTCCCAGCGTTGTATGTATTATGCTTGAGGTGGAACTGCCTAAACGCTAATTCCTCGTGATCGATGTAGATTCTCCTGGGGCAATTCCATCTCAGGGGAGAATACCACAGCTTCAAATGATTGACAACTGGTGAAGCCTCAGCGATACGTCAATACAACTTTATTGACAAAAAAAACATTTATTTTCTATAATTTATAATTATATAACGAAAAATAGTCTCAGGGGTGAATGAATATTGATCGGTATAATTTTTTTTTTTTACATAAAAATCGTAGTAGAAGATCTAAATTCGTTTGTTGTATTCAAATTTATTAAACTCTAACCAATAATAATAATAATAAATCTGTATTAATGATTAAACAATCAAATAAATACTGCTGATCCTATTCACACCTTCTGGAATAGAACAATGCAACATTACACATCTTGAATAATATTTACAAAATATATTAACATTATACAGGGATTTTGATTGGTAGATGCGGTAGAAAATATTTTTTTCATAATTTTGCAAGTACGATGTATGTATTAACATCCAACAAGTGTCAATTCTAATTTAGACAAGTATGTTATTTAATATAATTCACTAAAAGTTTATTCGATCACTGTTTGGGCATGATTATAATATATTAACAATATAGTCTCGAAATGGAGCCAAAATATAGTTTAACGAGGATACAAATGAATTTCAATAAGTAAAAACTTATTTTATTCACAGTCAAGGAAAGGATATTCCTATCGAACCTTTGGGTTCACTGAGCCTTATAATTGTTATTACAGGATCCATGCAAAATGTTGCCTTATTCATATGTCAAGAAAGATTGAGATTTTTGAAATAATATTAAAAGAAAATATCTCTCACTATTTTAATTTATACCCCTGATTTTAATATCTTTATTAATGGCTATAATGATCTTTGGATTTGGTTTGGGTTGCGATTCTTTAACGGAAGATTGCTAGCAGAGATTGGTGGGGTCAGCATCGAGCCTTCGCTAAGCCTAATTATTATCATTAATTGACTATATATATATTTGTATGAACTACGGGTTTATTCCATGTTGATATAGTCTAGGTCAATTGATTCTTCCATGAGCATTGAGGATTATTTGGTTCCAATAGTGCGTGACAAGCAATAATCCCCAAATTGGATCCCAACAAGTGAAACTTCGATTCTTCTGTCGGAATTACTTTACTCCTCAAGGCTTCCACTAATAAATCCTAACGAAGAGGGCTATTGGCAGTTACTTCGTTTTCTTATTTGAGGGTTTTAGTGTGCCAGGCACTTCCCAACAGGTTGTCTTCACTGGGCTCCGCTTTACTTTAGCAACTGGTTACGATAGATCAGGTTGTAGTGCGTTGAGTTGCTGAGCTGAAGTTCCCAGGTCCGAATCCTGCTATAGAAAATAATATAGTCGATCTAAAAGACATAGTACAACCGTGTAGGATCTGAAGACCTTCCTGGGGCTCACTAAGCCTCTAAATTTGGGTACTCTTAACCTGGAGTTGAGATTGAAGGAAACCTGACGATAGAGCGTGTTCTCGTCCAAATCATTTTCATGTATGAACGTTGGCTTAGAAACTACAATTCCTACAATTTTTTTCAAATTGAATTACTCAAGCATATTTTCCTTGCGTGTTGTATAAATTTTACTACAGATAACCATCAGAGACTTGACTAGTAAGAAGAAAATCAATTGTCGTCGAATGGATATACAAAGAAGACTTATGAGACGAACTAACTTAACTATTTGCTATGAAATAAGATTATAAATTGTGAATTAACATAGTGACTGCTCTACTCTCTTATATGAACTCTTAACTGTCAAAGCTTTAATTCGACACTAGTTAAAAATTATTAGCAAATATATTCATAATCAGAGCTGAGCCGACTAGATGCTTGAGGGGTCAACCAAGGCGAAGGTGGGAGGTTTGCAATGGGGTTGAGGGGGTAGCAGGTTTTAAACAGCCGTTGGCTATACCGGCATCGAGCTTTCATAATAATATAAAAACGAAAATGGTTCAGTTTTAATCAAAGAATATCTTTTTTTTTATCACATAAGCTACACGAGGGAAATTCCATAAAAAGTAACAGGCACCTGTTACGACCTTTGTTAATTGCTTCCAATCAATGTCTCTATCAGCGTATTTTTATGTTCATGAGCCTAAACCTGTAAAATAAAAAAAATAACAAAAGGAAAAAAAAATACCGAGTTTGATACGCAGATAAAACTCGGCTTTAAATGTTCCGAGATAAGGGAGACAAATTTCCTATCACAGAATATTATTCACTTTTTATAGAATTTTTGTGTGGGTCTGTGTGTGTGTGAGAGTGAGAGAGAGAAAATAGTCTTTACTTGTTTTTGCATAAACCTAAAGAGTAGGCTTCACATTAATTTAATATGCATGGATATTTAAAAGTGATTAATTACACTTAGTTACATACATTTGAAAACAGGAGAAAATAATATTAATAATAAATAAAAAAAAGATCAAAGATTTTTTAATGATAAAATGCAATAGACAATAAACATTAAAAGTAGAAAATCAGAAAATTCCATCGAGAAATGTAAACCAAAAAAATTGAAATTATTCGTTCAAAATAAACGACCCTGCCCGAAATTGAATTGTAATAAAAAAAATTGAAAAAAAAATTAAATAGATTTTTGTTGAACGTATTGGATTGAAAATGTCTCTGATGAGTCTGTTAATGTTGATGTGAGATGTGTGCTGCGTTTGATCTATGTGAATTTAATTTTGGGTTATGCACTGAATTGGCGAAACGCTTTTTTGAATATTTTTTTTTATCCAATTGCTTTCTAAATATTGTTTTATGTCCTTTTTTGAGTTTTTGTCTCATTCTTATTAAAAAGTCCAAACGTTAATGGCATTTGATGTTTAGAGCCTGACGATTATTATGAGTAAGACATATTGTCGAGTTGAAAAGAACATCGAAGTTTTGCCAAAAATTAGTCATTCAAACGTAAAATGTACGCTGTTTTATTTTTTAACACAAAAGTTACAAGTTTCCTCAAAATTTTCAATATATTGCGAGTTTCTCGAATATATCGCTGTTTTTTTTCTGTAGTTAATAGTGCCCACACGATAGGGGCTGGGTGAGCCCAAAGAGAGCCTCCATATCCTAAAATCCATCCCAAACATTCAATATTTTCGAACATTTCTTAGGAAGACTTATGGGCCTATTAAAATCCTTTTCAAGAAGAAGCTAGAGATAAGGGCATTCTGTGATTGATTGGAGATCATTAAGAAATTCTGTTATAACTTCTATGGGCTTCGTAGAACTGAAATAAAAGGCCTCTATAATGAGATACTCTTTGACTCCTCAGCTAGGCAAGTTACCCAGTGAGCTGATATATTCAAAGATTATTTTTGTTTTAATAGGATACTCATTCCTACGGATGTTCTATCTCTTGAATTTTCTTATAAAAAGAAAATCCGTAAAACCACAATTTACGAAAGGTCTTAGGTTCAGTACATATTATGGACTATACTGTTTCTAACCAACGTTTGTTTTGATAAGAGAGGTGATTCGACCAAGGTCACAGGCAATCGCTAGGTTTTTCCCTAACCTTTTAGAGACTGGGTGTGCTCAAGAAGGGTCTGCATATCTCAAAGAGGCTACCCATTGCTGTTAACCGAATAACTTGTCATCTCAACCTTTGTGATACTGTCATTTATCGGGTGCATACTATGCGATTCCATCTCCTAAATTCCACAGTGATTTCACACTGAGACCGAAAATTCCAAGAAATAACTTTTTTAGAATATCTTATGACCTTTTTCTTGGTTTATCATTTACGACCACGATTCGCACCCATAAATAAAAAAAAAGTAAAAATATCTCAACGGTTTCAAACCCTAATTCGTTAGTGCATTCTTGACGCCATCTTCCCACCTACGCCTCGGTCTAGCCCTCGGACGTTTAACAAATGGCTAATTGCTTATTAAGATTTCAAGAATTCGTTCATTACTAAGCCCAACAATTTTGCTGGTCATCTCGAACCTCTCAAACCACTTCATTATATTTAATGAGTACATGCCCCGCGATTCCGTGTCACATAAATATATCTCTTAAATTCTCCCATTGACTCGTCTTTGATACCCTGCACAATATATTAAATTATTTATATCTTTAAAGCCAATGATCTTGTTTGACACTCGTGTAGAAAAGCTGGAAGGATTAGAGTATTACAAAACTTAATGGTTTAAGTTTTGAAATAAATTGTAGGAACTAAGTAACATCAAGACCGAAAGCATTTCCTGCGTTTATTTTCGTTTTCACTATCACAGTCCTTAAGTACTTGAGCTTCTCATAAATACTTTACTATTTCTACAATTGAACGGACATTGTTTAGGATCCTTTTAAACATGAGATTTTTTTCCCCAAAAATTTTCGGGCAAATTTTTTTTATGATTTCAGAAATGAGGGAAAAAGAAACTTTTTTAAACAATAATATTAATAAACATTAAAGGATAATGAAGTGAACATACAAATAATATAAATCGTATAAAAAGTTGTAGAAAAGTCGGGTTACAAAAGGTGAATTCAATGAAAACTGTTTAGTTCAAATACAACGTAATAATAATAATTTAATTAAGGTTATCATTTTTGTTTAATCATACCACATAATATTAGCAATTAATAAAAAGAACAGCCCATCCTCAAGCGCTTCTAAATTAGTTTCAAAAGGACACTAAGTTCACTTCGTAGCTAGTGAATTAGTCTGTTTCAGAATCATATCTGAGGAAATTGAAAGTAAATTATTCTCCTATCAGATATAAATTAAAAATGTTATTAATGCCATTTCACATGAAATGTCCGGTTTTATTGTTTCTAAAATTCAAAGTGAAATTAGTCGAATTCGGTTGTATACCATGTTTATGTGAACAATCCGTAATGAGCTGTTATTGATCCTATAATTTTTTTTATATTATCTAGTGCTACTACAATTGAACGAACATTGTTTCGTATTTTATTAAACAAGACCATGGAAACACGCGATTTTCAGATATTTTTTTCTATGAGTTTAAACATAGGCACTCAACAACCCAAGCGAAGAAACACTACCATCGCGTTTGGAAAAGGGAAAGGGTGTGCTGTTACGGACAGACCAATCCTTTCTACCCAAAGGTGAAACCATCACACTCAAATTGTACTGCAGGGCTATTGGCATAATGTAACTAAAACATTTAAAAAAAATAACCCGCATTGGTCAATCGAAAGGGTATACTCTTACGCAACGTCAGATCTCATGTTTCACAACAAACAGTGAAGCAACTAAACGAGCTGCCATAATTAAACGGATATATGCACTTTACGCGTTTTAAGCTAAGGATTGTGGATTTGTGGCTGTCTGTGGATTTAGTCCATTGTTCATCTCCGTATAATTACGCTTCATAAACTGGGTCGTTACTTACGGCAATTATTCGTTAATAGTCGAGTGTGGGGATACTAATAGACCTGGAAGGCGAGAACAACCACTCCTTGCTCCTGCAAAGCGAATTAAAACTTGTAATTCCCATTAACAACTGTTGATCACTGGCTCAGGGTCCTGCGGAATTATTCAGAAATAGCTGTTTGAATGTGACACAAGCGATAACGGCAACTTCTTCCATTACCACGATTAGGCCCGAGTCTCTAATTTTGTTAAATCTACATCGAGCAACCTCGACGAATTAACCAAACCACCCCATCTCTTCCGAGTTTTAGGATATATTTATCTAGCGTTTCCTCATGTCAGATATTGTTTCGAAACAGACAAAAAAACTCTATCAACTGAGCTTCCTGTCCTTGAGGATTTGCGTCAACGGTTCTGGAAGAGCCTGATAACACAATAATGTTGTAGTCTGATCAGCTGATGAAACCTACTCAGCTATCATTTTTAGGGCAAAAATGTTATTTTGGTTTTAGCGTCCTGGGTGAAATGCAGTTTGCTCTTCCTCCAGGTTTTCTTCGGCTAATGGCCTCAGCTTCTTTTCTAAAATTGTGGTGTATATTTTATATACAACTTGTGAAAGACATATTGGCCTTTAATTAACATATTCACTTGTGCTATCCTTCTTGTGGATTGGGACGGAGAATTTGTTTTCCTAGTCTTTAGGAATTATAGTTTCCTCATAATTTTTCTGGAATAGGCCCTGCAGCATCTTGATTGTCTCCCTTCCAGCATACTTAATAAATTCTGGAGAGATTTCGTCCCTACCTGCTGCTCTCCTCCCTACCTTGATTCTTTCCACAGCGATTTCAACTTCTTCTTCCCCTGTTATGTCCAGATCTTGGTCATTATCTTGTTCCTCTCTGTTAGGGGGGGGGGGGGTCCGATTGTATCTGGTTAACTGATTGGTATGAAAATATTGCACTGTAGTGTGTTTCCCACTTTTTTTAGAATTTCATTGGAATCAGTAACCAAGTCGCCAATTTCGTTTTCCCACTTCGAATATTCTTGCCCTTTTTACCTCTTAGACACTCAACTTTTCTCCAAAACCTTTTAATATTTTTCCGGTAGTCATCATCCAATTCCTAACCAAAGCGTTCCCATGACTCTCTCTTAGACTCCCTCACAGTTTTCTTGGAGCTATTCCTCTTTTGAACGTAATTATACCAGTTCTGATGTGACTTATTTTCCATATAGTCTTTTCAGTCTTTCTTTTTGTCAACAACCGCACTTTTACTTGCTCATTCCACCATTCTGTTCTTTTGGCCCTCATATTAATTTTATTGAAAGTGCATATTTCAGTCGCAGTCTCAAGTATACAGCATCTGATGTCTAACCACATTTCATCTATATTCTTCGATAGGAGTCGGTGGTCTAGCAGCTCTGCATATAAAGCCATCTTCTCGGGATTCCGGAACACAGCCGTATCAATCCTTTCTGGCTTGATAATCCGGGTATCCGCAACGAGAAGTAAGTGGTCGGTGCTGAGCTCTGCATCACTTATTACTTTTACATCCGTAAAGTATCTCCTAATTTTCTTACTATCAATGAAGTATTCTATGATGCTGTTTACGTTCCTTTCTTTGGCAGAGAATGTAATTTTCTGAACCAGTTTATGAAGGAAGAGCGTGTTACCTATTAACAGATCAAAATCTGCACAGAATTCTATAAGTCTATGTCCGTTAACAAATTTATATATTGTGTCGTTTCATATGAAACGTCTGTTTTCAAAGAAAATGTTATTCATTAAAAGAAATGAATGAAATTAAAACATTTTTATTCGAAATGTTTACCCTCATTTTATTATTTTTCTTAATGTGTTATTAATTTTTCAATACCAGATCTGAACAATTCAGGGTTTTGTGATGAAATTAAGTTTGAAAATGCGTTTTTTGACTTGAGAATCATTTTCGAAAATTTTACTTCTAAGAAAATTGTCATGATTTCTCAACTGATGGAGATAAGTCTGGCGAAATGAGTGTAGGAGGACTTCGTAAATTAACTGGTTTGCGTCAGAACATGCGGGGCCTGGCGTTGTTGTTTTTAAGTATGGGTTTCTTCCGATTATCCATTGCAGGTTGTTTTTTGATAAGTTATTGTTGCACTATGCCATTGTTTATTTATAAATTAATCTCTATCACCAACTGAAAATTTCTCAGACCAACGGCTAATGGTCCATTTGTTACAACACTGTTCCCCGAACGCGATAGTAATGTTTCCTGCAGCTTGAGCTGTCGAGTATCCAAGTTTAAACTAAAACAAATTTCACTAAAATCGCATATTTTCTCGGTCATTTTCTATGGCATATTAAACAATGTTCGTTCAATTTTAGAGATAGTAAGTATTATTAAATACATAAGATTGATAACGGCTCATTATAATTTCTAAACATAAATACAGTAAAGACTAAAAAAAAAAAGATTAAAATTAAAAAAAATAAAATAAAACGGACATATCTTATGAAACGAAGTATTATTATGATTATATCATGCGGTATAATGTAACGACATTAATAATATTTTAAATTAATATCTGATAAGAGAATAATTTACGTACCATTTCCTCAGATATTATTCTGATACAGACTAATACGTTTTGCTTTGATACAAAGTGAACTTCCCATCCTTGAGAAGTTAAACTCAAAGTGAATTGGAAGCGCTTGAAGATAGACTGTCTAATGACCTGACTCTGTTTATTAAACGGGACATTAAGGTCATTATGGATTACTTTGTCCGTAAAATAATAAGGAGCATTGAGGATTGTACGAAGGATTTTGGATTTTAAGGATTGAATACGAGCGGAATTCGATGGCTTAGTGGAGCCCAAAAGCTCTATTCCGTATGTATCATTCATTATATCAAGTATTTCTGTAATACACTTGTAAATTTCAATAAAAAAAAAAAAAGTGTTTAGACAGGTATTATCATATTAGCTACAAATCTAGGCAATAAGTAATACTTTTGGAAGACTACATTTACAAAGCCCCGACTTCGAGACCATCTGTGACAGATGATTATTAACGGTACCCACTTTATAAAGGCTGGGTAAGCCCCACAAGAGTCTGCAGATCCCACCGGATTAATCCACTGCTGATAACAAAATAAATAATTTAACTGTCATAGTAGGTTTTGAACTTGATACAACCATTTGAATTTTGGCATTAATATTACTTTTCGCTCTGTGGGAAAACCTTCATTTCAGTAATCATGTTTATTATTCCAGGGAATGTATAGAACTAGAACAAAAAAAGAAAACACTTCTAACAGAAATGAGGAAAGAAGAAAACTAATTAAAACTTATATATAAAAAAAAAAAACATGTAAGGATAATGAAGTGAACACTCAAGAAAAAAGAAATGTAATGAAAAGTTTTAGGACCTCAGAATACAAAAGGTAATAGTCCAGCACAGAGCAATAAAAACTAGTACTAATCTTAAATGTTTTATTGTCTTATAAAATATAAATTAATATATATTATTATTTTGGTTTCATCATACCAGACAATATTAGCAATTAATAAACAGAGTCAGGTCATTAGACAGTCTATCTTCAAGCGCTTCCAATTCACTTTGAGTTTAACTTCTCAAGGATGGGAAGTTCACTTTGTATCAAAGCAAAACGTATTAGTCTGTATCAGAATAATATCTGAGGAAATGGTACGTAAATTATTCTCTTATCAGATATTAATTTAAAATATTATTAATGTCGTTACATTATACCGCATGATATAATCATAATAATACTTCGTTTCATAAGATATGTCCGTTTTATTTTATTTTTTTTAATTTTAATCTTTTTTTTTTTGTCTTTACTGTATTTATGTTTAGAAATTATAATGAGCCGTTATCAATCTTATGTATTTAATAATACTTACTATCTCTAAAATTGAACGAACATTGTTTAATATGCCATAGAAAATGACCGAGAAAATATGCGATTTTAGTGAAATTTGTTTTAGTTTAAACTTGGATACTCGACAGCTCAAGCTGCAGGAAACATTGCTATCGCGTTCGGGGAACAGTGTTGTAACAAATGGACCATTAGCCGTTGGTCTGAGAAATTTTCAGTTGGTGATAGAGATTAATTTATAAATAAACAATGGCATAGTGCAACAATAACTTATCAAAAAACAACCTGCAATGGATAATCGGAAGAAACCCATACTTAAAAACAACAACGCCAGGCCCCGCATGTTCTGACGCAAACCAGTTAATTTACGAAGTCCTCCTACACTCATTTCGCCAGACTTATCTCCATCAGTTGAGAAATCATGACAATTTTCTTAGAAGTAAAATTTTCGAAAATGATTCTCAAGTCAAAAAACGCATTTTCAAACTTAATTTCATCACAAAACCCTGAATTGTTCAGATCTGGTATTGAAAAATTAATAACACATTAAGAAAAATAATAAAATGAGGGTAAACATTTCGAATAAAAATGTTTTAATTTCATTCATTTCTTTTAATGAATAACATTTTCTTTGAAAACAGACGTTTCATATGAAACGACACAATATATAAATTTGTTAACGGACATAGACTTATAGAATTCTGTGCAGATTTTGATCTGTTAATAGGTAACACGCTCTTCCTTCATAAACTGGTTCAGAAAATTACATTCTCTGCCAAAGAAAGGAACGTAAACAGCATCATAGAATACTTCATTGATAGTAAGAAAATTAGGAGATACTTTACGGATGTAAAAGTAATAAGTGATGCAGAGCTCAGCACCGACCACTTACTTCTCGTTGCGGATACCCGGATTATCAAGCCAGAAAGGATTGATACGGCTGTGTTCCGGAATCCCGAGAAGATGGCTTTATATGCAGAGCTGCTAGACCACCGACTCCTATCGAAGAATATAGATGAAATGTGGTTAGACATCAGATGCTGTATACTTGAGACTGCGACTGAAATATGCACTTTCAATAAAATTAATATGAGGGCCAAAAGAACAGAATGGTGGAATGAGCAAGTAAAAGTGCGGTTGTTGACAAAAAGAAAGACTGAAAAGACTATATGGAAAATAAGTCACATCAGAACTGGTATAATTACGTTCAAAAGAGGAATAGCTCCAAGAAAACTGTGAGGGAGTCTAAGAGAGAGTCATGGGAACGCTTTGGTTAGGAATTGGATGATGACTACCGGAAAAATATTAAAAGGTTTTGGAGAAAAGTTGAGTGTCTAAGAGGTAAAAAGGGCAAGAATATTCGAAGTGGGAAAACGAAATTGGCGACTTGGTTACTGATTCCAATGAAATTCTAAAAAAAGTGGGAAACACACTACAGTGCAATATTTTCATACCAATCAGTTAACCAGATACAATCGGACCCCCCCCCCCCCTAACAGAGAGGAACAAGATAATGACCAAGATCTGGACATAACAGGGGAAGAAGAAGTTGAAATCGCTGTGGAAAGAATCAAGGTAGGGAGGAGAGCAGCAGGTAGGGACGAAATCTCTCCAGAATTTATTAAGTATGCTGGAAGGGAGACAATCAAGATGCTGCAGGGCCTATTCCAGAAAAATTATGAGGAAACTATAATTCCTAAAGACTAGGAAAACAAATTCTCCGTCCCAATCCACAAGAAGGATAGCACAAGTGAATATGTTAATTAAAGGCCAATATGTCTTTCACAAGTTGTATATAAAATATACACCACAATTTTAGAAAAGAAGCTGAGGCCATTAGCCGAAGAAAACCTGGAGGAAGAGCAAACTGCATTTCACCCAGGACGCTAAAACCAAAATAACATTTTTGCCCTAAAAATGATAGCTGAGTAGGTTTCATCAGCTGATCAGACTACAACATTATTGTGTTATCAGGCTCTTCCAGAACCGTTGACGCAAATCCTCAAGGACAGGAAGCTCAGTTGATAGAGTTTTTTTGTCTGTTTCGAAACAATATCTGACATGAGGAAACGCTAGATAAATATATCCTAAAACTCGGAAGAGATGGGGTGGTTTGGTTAATTCGTCGAGGTTGCTCGATGTAGATTTAACAAAATTAGAGACTCGGGCCTAATCGTGGTAATGGAAGAAGTTGCCGTTATCGCTTGTGTCACATTCAAACAGCTATTTCTGAATAATTCCGCAGGACCCTGAGCCAGTGATCAACAGTTGTTAATGGGAATTACAAGTTTTAATTCGCTTTGCAGGAGCAAGGAGTGGTTGTTCTCGCCTTCCAGGTCTATTAGTATCCCCACACTCGACTATTAACGAATAATTGCCGTAAGTAACGACCCAGTTTATGAAGCGTAATTATACGGAGATGAACAATGGACTAAATCCACAGACAGCCACAAATCCACAATCCTTAGCTTAAAACGCGTAAAGTGTATATATCCGTTTAATTATGGCAGCTCGTTTAGTTGCTTCACTGTTTGTTGTGAAACATGAGATCTGACGTTGCGTAAGAGTATACCCTTTCGATTGACCAATGCGGGTTATTTTTTTTAAATGTTTTAGTTACATTATGCCAATAGCCCTGCAGTACAATTTGAGTGTGATGGTTTCACCTTTGGGTAGAAAGGATTGGTCTGTCCGTAACAGCACACCCTTTCCCTTTTCCAAACGCGATGGTAGTGTTTCTTCGCTTGGGTTGTTGAGTGCCTATGTTTAAACTCATAGAAAAAATTATTGGATACGAGAGGAATTCGATAGTTTAGTGGTGCTTCAAAGCTCAAGTCCGTAAGTCCAAATAGGTCTAATACTGGTCATGTACATGTGTCTTTTGTAATTAATTGGGAGCTTAGTACCTTTGTCTAGTAAGTGCTAGAGTAGCCAGAAACGGGGAGTATCTATAAACAAATTAAATATAATTAATATTGTTATTAAAAAAAATAAAATATACAAATAAAAATAAAGTGAAGGGTGTCTTCTGCACGTATATTATTTTTTATTTAATTATTAGTCACTCTTACTCATTCTATATGAAATTTTTTTTTAATAATAACAATAATGAATAAAAAAAAACTATTTTGTTATTAGTAACTCCTATTTATTTTATAAATAAAAATCTTTTTTAGTTTAAACTGGATAAATGAGAGTTATAGTTTAAAACTATTTTCAGTTACCTCATACTTCAATTATAGTGTAATATAGGCACTGTTGGCAAACAAAAATTACAAAAAAAAATGGAAGATAGCTTTTTGGTGCAAGGAGGCGAAATACAAATTGAAAACAATAAACGCTGAACAAGAGAGCGAATATGTGTGAGATTGAGCCTGAATAAAAACACTGATGGGATATTTCAAAAGTTCACAATGAAAGTCCCGCCATTCTTTTTTCTTTTTTTTTGGAACAGCTTCCAGTGGGATAATAGAACCATTCAGAACATAATTGAACATCATGGCTTAGTTTGCTTTGGTAGCAGCAGTTCTCAGGTTATTGAGTACTGGATGGATCCCTAGAACTTGTTTGAATAAATATTATTATTTCAAGGAGAGCATGTTAAATATTTAATTATAGAACATGATATAGAAAAAAACATGTGTCACTCTCACCTATCTATGGTGTTGGGTGCAGTAGATGGTGGTCTACGTACTGTTTCAAAGCCTACGGTTGGGCAAGGGGATGTTTTGACGGAGATTACTCTCAACCGCGTACTTTAGGTAGGTTTCTCTTAATTATCTACCAAATTTGTAGAGGCTGGGTGAGCCCATTGAGGGTCTGCAGATCCCACAAGGTCAAACCACTGCTGATAACAGAATAAATAATTTATCTGTTACAGTATTTTTCGAACTCAGGACCACGTCAAATTTACTTTGACTTGCATTGCAATTTTGTATTTTGTAATTTTTCCATAAATATTACTTATTGCTCAATTTTGGTAGATTGGCGATTTTCATTTATTTTAATTTATTACTTAAAAAAAAAAAAGAAAATGTGAAGTCAAATGTGATACTCACTCAATAAAAATAAATTCGGAGGACATAATGGTCCGTGTGAAAAAACCATGTACCAGTATAAACTAACCTAAGAAGGATACGTGGTAGGAACTGTACTGTTTCAAAACGGTTGAACAGAGAAATGGTTGGTTAGATTATGCTCATCCGCGTAGTCTAGATTGGTTTCCCTTAAATAACGGTACCCACTTTGTTGAGACTAAGTGAGCCACATGAGGGTCTTCAATTCTCACAGGGTCCATGGCTGTTAAAAATCTAAATATTTTAACTGCCATAACTGGATCTGTACCCGGGACATTAAGCATAGCAATTCATAGCTCTACACAAAATAAACTAAACCTAATTGATTGATTACATATAGTTTTTTTTACATTATTAACTAATGTTTTTAAAAATCTAATAACGAATGTTATAAATAATTAATTTAAACAATTAACTTAGTCATAATATCATATTTAATTATATCTCAAATACTTAATTTTAATGGAAAGATTTAATTTATTACTAATGGGAAGGAATGAGATAAGGTTGCATTAAAGAATTATTTCTTCAGGAAACAAGGGAAATAGTGTTTATGAAGTTATTTCTGTGTCTTTTTTTTTAACACAAAGAGTGGAATAGCTTAAGAAAGTTTAGAAAATCTTATATTTCACTGTATTACTTCAAGTTTTTCTCGCTTTATTAGTTTTTATAATGATAAGAATTTATGAATTTAGTTTCTTTTCCCTCTATAAAGGGGAAACTATATTTATTTATTTTATTATTATATTTTTGCAGTTGCTAAATTTATTTATCAAAAAATAATAAGCAATAATAAAAACTGTAATATTAAGATCTCTATGTTGCTGGCAAGCTTCACACGTTAGATTTTTTTTTTCTTTTTTTATAGGATGGGTGTAGCTCAGTGAGTAGAAAGCTTACTTTAGTAGGTCCTGGGTTCAAATCCCACAGTGGCGAATGAATTATTTAAACTATTAACTGCCATAGACGTACACTGTGGTTTCTACAGACCCTCCTGGGGTTCAACCAACCTCTAAAAAGTTAGGGGGAAACTGGCGCTGGTCTTAGAAACAGTATAGTCAATACAATATACTGAACCCTTCCTGGATTGTAGGGATACAGGTTTTTTTTCGATGATACGAAGTTTGTGACAGATATGACGGACACGTAGTGTGCGTGGACGGATATTTGAAAGCAGATATTGGTTGGTTGGTGGTTGGGCATCGAGCCTTCGGGTTATTATTTTTTATTAATCCTCTATTTCTTATATAAACTTTAAAAAGCGTAAATACAAGATAGACTATCTACAAATGAGGTGTAATAAGTTGTTAATAGTTTAAATTAACATAATCTAGAACATGATTTAGATTTTGCGGAAAAATATGTTTATAGTTATGTGAAGAGCTTCGTATTGTACTATATTATACTTTTACGTTTAGGAAAGCTCTAGACGGATGGTTAGCTACCTTATGAAGGCCTATGAAATGATAATACCTAATCCCCTGGGCAAATACCATTTCATCACTGAATCTAAATTGATTCATTAATACACTAAACGTATACTCACCCGGCTTTTTAGATAATTTCCTTTCTGGGTGGAGACTATTAGAGTAGATATCCATGGAGTGGTGTGGAGTGAGGAGAAGTGGACCCATTCATATGCTAAGGCAATGGAAATTGAGGGTTCCTACCGCAGCTGGTCCAAACTGGAGGGTGTAACTTCCAGGCTGCTCCGTTCCATTGACCGCAAGCCGAATGGACTCCAAGCGGAATGGACGGCAAGTTGCCGGTTCCATCTGCTAGTTACCTTCTGTATCGTCGATGCAGAAAGTTATTGGTTGCATAAAATAGAGTCGCATGCGTCACCGATTCGAAACTTTGAATTTATTTTATTTAGGAGATGAATATGGCGATTATGATACTGGAAGGAATACAATCGAATATGTCGAGAAGTAGTTGAAGATTGTCATAGCTAAAAAAAAGAAGTTCGAAAGTAAAGATAAGTAAAGGTAACACTCATTATTTTTGTCGCGACATGACTTCTTACAATCCAAAATCCTTCATAAAATACCCGATGCACAACTCTTGAAGGGTCTCGGGTTCAATAAGTGGAACAGACTGGAGTGTTTCTTGGACAACGGTTGAGCAGGGAGGTGATTTGTCCGAAATTACGGGTTCTCCCCCTTTTTCGTACTGACTTTACACAGACTGAATGATTCCCAGAAGGATCTCTAGATCCCAAAGGATCCATCCCAGCTGTTAATAGATTAAATAAATTATCTGCCACAGCCTTATTTTGAACCTGGGAACTTCGGCACGGCAATTCATTGCTCTACCACTGAGATATCCCGCTCCCCTCGAGAAGACTGTAATAACTAAACAGCATTTTATGCCGATACTGGTAACATTTATTAAACTAGGATTCTTCCAAAGGTTCTACATGGGTGGTTAGAATGTTAAAGTTCCATTGACTTTAAAGAGAGAATTTAAAGAGAATATTATGTCTTAAAATTAACGAGAATATAGAAGGCTACTCAAGCTGGAAGTTCAGGGAATTCACTTGGTTAGTATTATTTGGAGTTCTAATTACATTAGATAAATAATTCATTGCGCATTAAGTTGAAACAATTTCAAAATAATCCTTTTGGCCTTTTGGTTTTTACTCCGTTTTCGAACCGGACAATGTAATAAAATTATAGATTCAATTCATCACTAATAATAATAAAAAAAAGCTAAATTTGTAGATACTGTACTTGTTCCATATCAACGGTTGTGCTAGGAGGTGATTTGTCCGAGATTATGCTCGACCGTCATTTGTACCACAACAGAACAGAGGTAAGAACAAGAGGACCTCCAGATCCCAAACGGTCTGTCCCTAGCTGGTAACAGATATAACAAATTATCCACCACAGCTGGTTTTCAACCCGCGATCTTCAGCACAACAGCTCAACGATCTGACACTGAGTCACCTCGCTCCCTCTCTGTTATATTATTCCTGATAATAATAGAACTGAATAAAACTTATCGTCCAAGATTACGAGGAGTGGAATAAATTGCCAGCTCAGGACGATATTATTCGTCCCCACTCCTTCCTCTGGCCATTGATAAAAATCAGAAGATGCCGACGTAAAATTAAAGCTGCTCGTTTTGAAAAATATATCCTGTTAAATTTAACTGGATTCGCACTTTTTATTTTTACTCCCTTTTTAATATTTTATTCATCGCTGTAGCCGGAGGTTGCCATGGGCCCTAAGGAAATTATATTTTATTGAAGTCATAAATATCCCTTTATCTTAATTTCAAGTTATTAGTGATGATTGGTTGTGGGAGAGGTTGGGGGGGGGGAGTTGTGATGAATTATATACACTAAAGCCGGATAATGTAGAGTCAGCCTTTATTTTCTTATTTAGTTTTTTAAGTCCTCGGAGAACACTTGAATAAAACTTAAATATAACTCTCGTTTAAAAGGTTGAAAAGATGACTATTTATAACAAAGAGAAATACTGAAATTTTACGTAAGAATCGTTCTTAGTATGCCTATTTTGCGTTAAACATGCAATATGCTTTCCAGAAATGAGATTTGAACCAGGGTTTTCGGCTTGGCAAGTCAGTGCTCTACAACTGAGCCACTCTGCTCCCATTTAATATAAAAGAAAACATAATTATTATAAATGAGATAATATTTTTCCTCGCTATTCAGAAGTTTCAATTGTCAATTTTAATTAAGGTTAATTATTTTAGTACAATTAGTTAAGAAATCAGACAAACCCTTCAGATACCCCAGACAAAAGATGGTTTCAAGGGTATTATTATAAATATTAATACTGTTAATATTTTGTTACAAAAACAATAATATGAATAAAACTATAAATTATTTTATTTATAAAACAAGCAAAATAACTAACAGGTATTATATAAACAGTTATACTGATGTAATATCTGGTTTTGCAGGGAAGTGATTTGTCCTAAATCGCTCTCAACCAGATTCATATACAGGTTGGGTGAGCCCAAGGAGGGTCCTAGGTCCCATAGTATTCATCTCCGGCTGCTAGCAGATTAAATAAAAGTCTTACCAGCAGCGGGATTTTAACTTAGGGCCTTCGGCATTGCAACTTAGTGGTCTACCACTGAGCAACTCCGCTCCCACTCCACTCCGATCACCGAAGTTAAGTTATGTCTTAAATAACTTGTTAAAATTTTATCGAGTTGTTCGGTTTTGTTTTTACGCGGCTGAAGTATAATATAGAAGACTATTTTTAATTAGTTTTATAAGCTCATGTTTTTATCTAAATAATTATTGATGATTCAAGGAAGAAATAGTTGGGGGTGCAGTCAATGAAAACATCAAAATAAGGATAACTTATTTATTATGTGCCGACGTTTCGGCCTACAATGTAGGCCATCTTCAGGGCGAATAAAACAACTTGCAGGTTAGGCCGCTCAGAGACAAGTCTCTCCCGACTTGTCTCTGAGCGGCCTAACCTGCAAGTTGTTTTATTCGCCCTGAAGATGGCCTACATTGTAGGCCGAAACGTCGGCACATAATAAATAAGTTATCCTTATTTTGATGTTTTCATTGACTGCACCCCCAACTATTTCTTCCTTGAATTAGAAGATACAGTCGACCAACTCTTCTCTAATTATTGATGATGCTTAAATTATAATATTGTAAGTTTAAGTGTGAGGTTAACACTTGGTAATAATACCATCAGCCTTTCAAATGTGTTTTCCGATTATAAAAAGGGAAATCCAATTTTGGTAATACATTGAGATAATTATGTTTCAGTTGGTTTCCATGACCTTGTGGGAATGGGAGGAAAATCACGACCTCTTCCCGTAAGATAAATGTGTTTTTAAGAAAGCAAGCTGATCCAACCCCCCTCCCCCCACATCCTCTACACTCCCCCCAGAACTAAGCCGGATTACTTGAGATGGATTCTTCTTTTGGTTTCTTAATACCTATCTGCGTTTCTTTAGTGGCGTAGTTCAATTTCCGGTCTTAACAAGAATCTTACCATGTGCATGTGTGGCAGTATTTGATGCGGAGTATTCAATCATATCATTCATTTTTAAAAGAAGTCTTCAAACACTGAGCTGATTGGTGTACCCCTGGGGGTGGACCAAAGCGTAGATGAGAGGATTTCGTTAAAAAGGATCTAAAGGATTTGGATTTCGGTAGTGGTTTATTGATTACTATTATTAGCATTGCGTAAAATATCAAATACAGAAGGTTATACATTGCGGAATCGCAGAGTATGCATCATATTGTGATATTACGTATCCCTGAAATAAATTAAGAATGCTTTATTATTGAATACATCAAAACGTTGTTCATACTTTTTATGTTCCTGACCACCTCTCACCTTTGGAAGGATTATAGTTTTATGAATTCTATATTTTAGATTTCTTGACACGAGGTAACGAATGCCGAGGCCAAAAATAAGGGCATTTTCGGCTTTTTCTTGAGATATAAGGCCCGAAAGATATACCGAGGCGTAGGTGGGCGGATTTAGTTCAGGAAGATCTTCCAGTTTTGGGTTTGGGCTGTAATCCGTAGACGAAGTATAATCCATCCTTCCAAATATGTGAGGAGTGGCCACTACTTTGGAGGGTAAACTGGGTTTAATGGTGTTCGAAAATTAGTTTTAATATGCCTATGATACCAACAATATAATTATAAATAACATTAATAAAATAAATGTCTACATAAAACAAATGAATGGGATAGCATGCAATAAAGTATTTACATAGGCTATATCTTCTTGGTAACAAAACACGTAGGCAAAAAATCGATAATTAGTTACTAATTTTTTTAAGCAGATGATTGACCTGCTTAAAGAGCATCTTTTTGGGATGTCCAGAGATGTTGGAAAAGCAAGGATTTAAATGAAGCCAGTGAGGAAGCATGGCGGATGAGAGGAGGGATTGGGTTCCACTCAGTGATGGAGCAGGCGAGGACGGAACGCTCGAATGCTTTGGTTATTTGGAAACGGGTGTAGAGATCGAAAAGGAGGGATCTTGTTTTGTGATGCTGGACAGAGGACTTGAAGTGGAGGAGGCTGTAGACATATGAATGATGTTGCGAGTTAACGGATTGGTATAGAATAGCACTAAGGAAATATTGTGTACGAATGGGAGGGAAGAGCCACTTTAACTCATCATAGTGATGTGACACCCGAAACCGCCTTAAAGTACCAAGGACAAATCTTAAAGCGCAGTTCATTATTCGGTTTAAACGGCCCTCGAGCATTTATAGACGATATATTATGTATACCGTTGGATAATATACCTAAAATAGAACGATACCAATGGAGAATATTACCCTCCTATGTTCTCCAGTTGAAAAATTACTCCATATTATGAAAATGAAATGTTTCCGATAACGTTGAAGGATGAACGCTATCTTAAATTGTTAGAAAATAAGGTATTGCATAGGGTATTCGGCCCGGAAAAAGGATGAAAGCACAGTAGAATTTAGGATATGACGCAGTGCAGAATAATATAATTGAAGTGATAGCATCGCGAAGATTAAGATGGAGTTATAAAGTAGTCGGCAATGAACAAGTTCCTAGAAAGCATTATGAGTGCTTAACCGACTGGAAAACGTGTGGAAAGAGTACCGAGGTGTAGGTGGGAAGATTTCGATAAGAGTGGTCTTATGAATTTTAATCTGCGTGGTAACCTCGAAAGGAAGTTTGTAAGCAGAGATTGGTGGTATCGGCATCGACTGTTCAGGTTCGCAAAGCCTTTAATTATTTAATGACATTTATTAAGGTTGGCAATCGTTAATGAAACGTTCAGATTTAAATAGGTCTTAATATAATGTTCATATTCAAATTATTTTACTTGAAGTATATCAATTGCTCTAAAGTATTTGGGTTCAGGTAGTTGTTCGTAGACGAAATTTTATAGGCAAAATTTTATAGTGGTGCCGGAATCGAGGCTGTGAGGTCACAATTCCTTCATTACTATTCAATTTATTTATTTTTTTAAATGCACGTTTCGAAGTAAAAGAATGTTATGTGGTTATTTCAAAGCGGGCCTTCCTGATGTTAGTAGAACTAGTCTTCCTAGGTTTCGATTTCATGTAACAAATGTGATTAACTTAAAACCATCAGTCTAAAGAGTATAGAGTAAGTCAGGCAGCTTGGCACAGGATGGCACTAATTGATTAACTCGAATGCATACGAATGTCAGACCAAAGCGAATATTCTAGTTGATTTGTTCGGAAACATCTGTCTTATAGGAGGAACAAAATAGTCCATGCAACAAAAGAAAAAAGGTAGAATAGTTTGTTTTTTGTGCAGCTATTGATTGGAATGTTCTGGACACTATACGTTTTCAATTCTATAATATGTTTTCCTGAATAGAACTCCTCGATATACAGGTCAGGTTTAAAGCTAAAATTATCAAATCGTATAAAGCTTATCAAATCAATCACCATTAAGAAAAATAAAAGAAAATAGTGCCTTAAAAGTATAACCTGATTTTTATTTTGTTTATAACAATTGCCAGGGAGCAAGATAGCTCAGGGTATAGAGCGCTGAGTTGCTGTGCCGAAGGTTGGGGGCTCGAATCCAGCGTCGGCTATGATTGCTAACAGATAAATTTAATGTTTAAACGCCCACGGACGGACCCTGTGGGATCCGTAGAACCTCCTGGGGATCACTCAGCCTCTATAAAGTGGATACTATTGATTGGGGGGAAAACCTATAAGCGTGGCCGTGGACAAGTCATCTTCCTGCACAGCCATTGTCTTACAGCCTCTACCGTATACGAAACCCTAGACCATTAATGGGATTTGGTTTTTCATAAAAAATTTTTTCATATTTAAGAGTAGTCATTTTAGCTTTTAGTTAGTAAAATTATTAAACACAACTTTATTTATTACCATATGAATTTATATTATATTATAATGGAAATGTATTTATTGTATTCTCTTAAAAAAATAATTTTAATAATAAATCAATTTTAACAAGGAAATCCATGTCAGATAGTTACAAGGAATAGTTTATTTTTATTTATGTAAGTTTTTATTTAGTCAGATTATTAACCATTTAACTGCTGCGAGTGAAGAGCTTTACGTATATAGCCGCTAAGTGAGTCGGCTACCCGTCTACCGGCCTCTGCTTACGCATATACTTTTTACCTGCATTCTATCCTTCATTACGCGCCCTTTACTTCTGTCTGTTAACGTATTTCATTGTTCCCAACCTTCTTTTTGATTCGGGCTATGGACCGACACTGGCGTAGTTTAAACTTTTTAAAAAAAAAATAAATTTATAGTAAATAAATGCTAAAGGTGAACTGAGGTTTGTTTCACAAAGAGAGAAAAAAAAGAATGAGATTGGTCACCTGGCCGGAGCAGGTAGCCAACGATAGCCCAAGAAAACGGTGCATGAGTGTACATGAGTCTTACATGAGTAAGAATGAAGCAAGGCCGCGTCTTCTATACTCGGCTTTAGCAAATAGAAACAAAAAACAATGCGACGGCATCGTCTTTAGCACTGAGGGCGTGTGTGAAGCAGGACGGCATATATCGTCTTTGGCAAAGGGGGTACGTTCCCTTGTGCCGGCATATATCGTCTGTAGCAGGTAAAGGGTTGAATATTATTTGTCAACATATTATTTGAAAATTAGTCAAATAAGATGGTAAGTTAGGTATTTCTTTTATTCTTAGGGTAATTGCTGTTCCAGAATATATATTTTTTTTAGTATATCACATAGACTTCAGATTAATTCTTTACTGCCTGGGCTTACCACAATATTAGGGGTGGTATAATGGTATGGTATAATTTAAAATTTTGAGTAATATTGATTGTCTATAATGTATAATATGTTGTTTATTCAAAACTGTACAGTAACATCCTCGGAGTAGTAATAATGCTTTATTAACAACGATATTCACATCGCAAATTTAAACTATACAAACTATTCGAATATTCTAGTATTAAAGTTACTTAAAGTTGCGTTAATTTAATTCTATTTCATGAATTAATTAAATTTACCATAACTTGTGACTGGAAATATTTATTTATATCTACTAATGTTCTACCTCGATTTGATTTAGAGCTATCGACCGACCGTTTTATTACGAACTCTCTGAAACCACTGTCCTGTGACTCGTATTATCTTTTCACAAGAACAATAGCTGGCAATTTCGTACAGTTTTCTGAAGACTTCATAAGCTCTAAGCCAAGTGGTAAAAGCCCAAGGTGAAGGTGGGAGAATCACATAAAGTGTTATCTTATCGATTAAGGTTTGGGTGGTATTAGAGAGACGTAAGAGACATTGGTGGCATCGGGATCGTATCTTCAGATTCGCTAGGCTTTTTATTATTTTTCTATTTTACTGAGGTCAATTTTTTAACACGCTTTTATTAGGTTCGCCTGTATTTACGTATAGATGTAACGGAATTTTCGAAATTAAATTAATGCTTGGCTTCCTTCTCAAGGACCGATGACAATACAATAATTTAATAAATTTGTATCATAATCCCGACCAGGATCTTCAGGATTAGCGATTTTTCTAACCGCAGGCACGATAGTGTCTTGTGCCAGGTACTGAGGCGTATGACTACTGGCAGGATCAACTGGGAAAGTTTTGTATATTTTACAAGAAAAAAATAATGTTTAAAAACACGCTTTTGTAGCTAGTAAAAATTAGGAAATAAATAATAGTTTTATTTAACACACTTTTGTAGCAAGCGGAACTAAACAGTACAAAATGAATAATATTTTTTTAAAAAACATGCTTCAATAGGAAACTAAAATTAAAAAATTGAAAATAATTTTCAATAAGTTTAAAATAAGATAAAAGTAATGAACGAAAAAATTATTATATCGTAAAAAAGCTTGGAGAACTCGATCTTAATTATTGAAAAATTTTATTAAACTGATATTGGCAAAATTAGTCATTATGAAAATATAAAAATCACCCCGCACCTTTTTACGAAATTTTTTTTTGTTCATTGCTCTAATCTTTTTTTAAACTTATTGAAAATTGTCTTCTACTTTATTATTTTTTTTTCCTATTAGAGCGTGTTTTTTAATATATTATTTATTTTCATGTATATATATATATATATATATATATATATATATATATATATATATACAAAAATTTTAAAAATGTTTTTTTTTAATTTCATTTAGTGATAGTAAAGGGCCAAAAACATTTAAAAGCTGTTTGCAGAGTTTCTCGTCTCTTATTGGTAAAAAAAAATATAAAATCACGAACAAGTTGGCTAAATAAATACAATGCGTTACCATTTTGAAACTAGTCTCCCTGTTCCTCTTATTTTTTTAATACAATTATAATGAGATATTTATTACAAGAGGCTTTAGGGTAGAGATAAAATTACAAATTCTAAGGAAGGGCGAATAAGAACAAATTTATTAAATGGAGGAGTTCTTTGTGCTCGGATATAAATAATGATTGGAAGGGGAGAGGGGGTGTTGTTCGGGAACAGGGCGGAGGAAAGAACGCAAGGTGATGGAGGAAGGTTGTTTTTAAATAAAAACTTATAATTAACAACAATTGTTTATAAATAACAACAAATCGGAAGGTCTGGGCTCCGCTTACCATAAGCTGATTAATTCAATTCGTTGAATTTTTTCCTCATGGAATTGATTTCGCGAAAGTTGGGGTGGCCTTGTTAAGTTGTTGGGCATACTAATTAACAAAATCCTAAAATGCTTAATAAGCGCTGAGCCATCCGAATTGAATAAAAATTGATAGATAGAAGCGTAAGTGGGAGATTTACTTAACGGATTCGGGTTTGACTAATCCGAGAACGAAAGTATTGTGGTATCTGCATAGAACCTTCGGGTTCGTTAAGCCTTGTTATTTATTTTCCTGAAGGGCTCTACCCCTCCCTAAACTTTGTCTGGCCTTCATTTGCAAATTTATGTAAGCATAAAACTTCCGAGATAACTTATCTGACTAATCGTTGAGAAGAAAATGAACATAACATTTCCTTCCAGATCTGCTAGAAATGAAAAAAACCTTAATGGGAATCGAGTGTCTAAATAAATATTCATCTTTTTCGTTTAAAGAAAATCCAAACCTATATGGTTCATAGATCTGAAAATTTAAGATTCTCAATAGAAGGACGAAAACAAAGAATATTTTTAATATTCATATCCCAGTAATATTTATTTATTAATAATATAATTAATTTATTAATTATATATATAATATTCTATTATATACTATTTTAAATTATGCCATCCTTAGAGTTTTATAATATTTATTCAAGACGTAAGTGGAAAAGATCCCAAGAAAAAAGCTTGGAATCCCTAAAATAAAGAATGGAAAAAAATACCCACGAGGAGAAACAAAAATACCTTTAAAATAACAATAGGTATTTTTTTTTCAATTTTAGAGCATTTTTGGTGTATGTCTCTTAATATTCATGATAATATGTTATTAATATGAAAAACATAATTTTTATGCAATGCGGTGAAGTTCGAGACTAGCAATTGTAGATAATCCTCGACCCACTCAATAGTGCAAAGCAAAACAGCACAGAACATAGCTATACCCGTCTGGTTTGTCTAATCCTTAAGCGGAAGTTAGTAAACAGCTAATGGTGGTATATACCTGGAGCTTAGTGTTTATTCAGCCTTATTATTAATCATTTCCACATTTAATATTTAACCGTCATAATCTGGTTTCTTACCTCAGTATTTCTCACATTTCTAGTTATGTGTTTGCTTTTGTTTAATGTTTTCTTATCCTAAATGGTACTTCGAACCTCCCGGTTTTCCTTAGCTCCTTACTCGGGATTTTCCTGAAGGGCTCTTCACCTTTCCTGAAATAGGTTCTGAGCCTAACTTGTAGTACTCTTTAAGATAGCATATTATTTGATGACTCGCAGTGTAGACAATAGCAGGTCTTGATAGCATTGACATCCAGACCTGCATATTCTATTGGTTATATCGACTTCGGAACTTCGGGTTCGGTATGACTTTTCATTATTATTATTAATATTGAAGAGAAAAAGTTCAAAAAATACTTAAATCCATGCCAAGACATTAGTATAAAAAAATACCGACAAAAAAGCTTTAAGCATCTAAAGACCCCAGCTGGAAAAGGTTTGATAAATACAAATAGAAAATACAAGATACATTCCCCAAACTTCAAAAAGCAAAAAATTAAAATAAAATAAACAACACTAACCCAGAAGACAAGAGAATATACGAAAAAAAGAAGTAAAACAGAAAAAGAACATTATCAAGAAACCAGAGGCACACGGCTAGTAACAAAATATATTAACATTTAAAAGCTCAAAAGAGACATAAAACACATACTATAAAATTAGAGGAAATTCCAAGCAAAAATCCTCAAGTTTCTAAACTAAAATAGGAAATAAGAATACCTTAGGTAATCTTCTTTATGATTCAGTAGTTGCGTTTGGGCATCGGAGGTGGTGGAATGTTTCCTCTGGTCAGTGTCAAGCTGCATTTTGAGGTTGGGATATGCTTCATTCGTTTTTTTTTTCTTGGCTATTATTCACTTTATGTCCTGAAGATGCCTGAAATGCCGAAATATTGAAATATTATTATTTCCTGGTTCATTTTAAAGCCATAATGCTTCTTGGTTGCATTTTTTCCCCTAATGTCTAGTGAAGACATTTTATGTATCTTTTGAGTTTATGCTCCTCAATATTAATAATAATAATGGCTTAGCGAACACGAAGGCCCAATGCTCATATCACCAATAGAATAAAGATTAAAAAGTATCAAATTGTCGTCCCCAGAAGACCTTGCGGGAGGAAGAGTATAAAAAAAATCGGTAAAAAGGTGGTAGAGTTGCGGTCAAAAATTATGTTTCATTATTCAACAGCGCGAATTGGTGATACTTCTCCAAATATAACAGAACATGAACTAAGAGGAACAATATACCTGCACCAAAAGATGATAATAAGTATAGCTACGATAAAGTTATGCATAAGCAATAGTATAGTATTGAGGTTGGGATGTACTTAATTATTTTTTTCTCTTTCTGTCCTGAAGGTGCGTCAATGAGCGAAACATTGACACGTATTTTTGTTTCCTGTTTCATTTTAGACTTTTTGATTGTAATTTTTCCACTAATGTCTTATTATAGTATTATTAATACTTCTCATTTTTCCATCTTACAATTCAGTATTAGATATTCACTTTCGGACAGTGCTGGCATATACTTGTAGTGTTGTATTTTCAAGTGTTTACATATACACTGTTTGTCGTTAAAATGCCTGGCAATACCATTAGCTCTTCCCATTTTGTATATCCTTTCTTGTATAGCAGATTTTTCTAAACACTTTTTTCCAAATGACTTCCCATAATTTTTTTTTTTTCGTCGAGGAAGAAGTGAGATAAAAATGTGGATTGGGATCGGGTTTGGACCCGACACCGGAGAGCTCCTTCAATCAGATAAGGCTATCGGGCGAGGGCAACTTTCCAACGAGGATGAGTCATTAATTCATCGGAGGGCCGTTAAACAAGAAAGGGTTTTGATATTGGCTATCCGATCCTAACTCACTTAAAAAGTCGATTCTCTCATCCCGGCTTTTCTCCAATCCTAGCTATAATAATGTTTGCAATATTCTATCACGTCGATACAGATGCTGATACTTTACAAAGTCCGCCATTAAACTACTATTAAATTCATTATTTTTAAGTTCATCATCCATAAAATCCTTTTTATATAAGTAATTAGTCAGTTCCAAAGTACCTCGTAGGCTTTTTGCTCTCGGAAGGGTTAAGTATACGAGTTATACTAATGGTTGTGGGGTTAGTACAGAAAAATTCGTTTAAAAAAGCTGTAATAATCGAAGAACGTTTGAATTTGTTTGAGATACAGATTTTGATTAGCTTTTGACAATTCTGATTTTGATTTGGGTGCCGCCTATGGTGTAGTGATTATCATCACAATCTACATTGCCCAAGGTCGCGGGTTCGCAAACCAGCAGGTTGCCCTATGATTTTTTAAAGAAGTAAAATTAACTGTCCTTCGAAAGAGGTGTAAAATGGGGATCCCAGACCTTTGCGATGTATCAGGTTAAATTTCCCTATCCTAATTAAACTTGGATAGGCAAAATTAATGATTCTATCATCGTCAACAAATAAAAAGATTTGGTAAGCTTAGGAAGCCACTGAATGGCAATGCCTCCAGATAGCTGCTTTAAATGATGTCTAAAAAGCTTTGCACTTATATCGCAAGACTAGTAGAGAGCTTCCGTAATTCTCTGTAGCGATATCAAAAACTGTCCCATACACATCCAAATACACATCGTGGCAATATAGGATAAGCGATATATCGTAAGTAATATATTGCGTGATTTAAGATGAAAGTTTGATTACAGCAGCCGATGAATCGGTTTAATCTACTATAAGAAATTTGGTGGGTACACAATTTTCACCACTTTAGTTACAAAAATATGCTCAAGTTAGGAAGATGTTATAGTGGCTTATTGGTTCTAACGTTAGGAGAGAGGAGAAAGGAAACTTTATCCGATAGATGTACTCCTGAGCTTTCGCTATATTAATGAAAGAATTTACCGGATTACCTTCTCCCCCTCCCCTCTTATTCACGGCTCAAAATATCGGAGAATACAAATCAAAGTACAAGTACTTCGAGATACTAGTCACTAGCGATAAGTTGCGTAATCACACGGGCACAAATCTTTTTTATCGTCTCCCTTTAGAATTAATGGAATTATCTGGGCCTGTCGCGTACAGCCTCTTGGTGAACGCGGCTTAAGTATTTGGTGTTCATTCTCCTTAACTCCATCAAAAAACATTTTGAAAGTGTTTTTGATGGTATAAAAAAAGCTTAAATGGTAAAAAGCTTAGTGAAGATAAACGTCCAAGATTATTTAAACAGCCAGAGTTTGCCTATTTCGAGGATGTACTGCTTAATCAACCCTCTTTTCTTCTCGTTAGAGAAGAGTTGGTCGACTGTATCTTCTAATTCAAGGAAGAAATAGTTGGGGGTGCAGTCAATGAAAACATCAAAATAAGGATAACTTATTTATTATGTGCCGACGTTTCGGCCTACAATGTAGGCCATCTTCAGGGCTAAGAGAAACAAAACAGAAATATATAAAAACGTAGCAGCAACAAGAATATATAAAGTGGTACAGGAGTGGAAATAAATTAGATTATTGCGTATCATTTCACCTTTTCATTCATATTCATTTCTCTTTTCTTCTCGATCTTCTGGTGTTTCTCGAGGGAATATCTTTAGCCCCATCCACTATGCAGTTCTTACAATTGATATCGCAGCACATCCTCACAACGTACACCAATGGTACGTTAGTGCTCTAGTGCCAATATCTGATGATTCGTGTATTCCATTCTATAATCTTCATGCACAAATTGAACCTTCGAGTATATAGATATATATTGCAGTATCATCTGCCAATCCATCTTCCTCATTTCAACAAGTAACTCAAAATTATATGAAAGATATCCCATATGAATGGATTGAAATAGAAAAATTTCGAGAAGGTCAAAAAAGCTATGAATTGGGTAGGGCAGGATGAGCGAGCGGTAACTGAAGATCCGTTTTTCTCGTGGAGGAAATAGAGCGAAATGTTGGGCAGCTGTTGAGCAGGAATAAGGACATTCATGCGCCTGGTGTTACCATGTAAGAAGCTGAAGATGGATTGATAATACCTATAAGTGTTATTAATTATAAAATAACGGCTCTAACTCAACGCGATAACGACAGTAAGCCTTGAAATAATTGAACCCAATTATAAAGTTTCCATGGAGCCAATGGCAACTGTTTTTCTCTCCAATATAATTTTCGGTCAGTTTGAAGAAAACTGGGAGGAGTTGAGGGCAAACAAATGCGATGCCATATCGGATCTGACAAAAGGCCTACCAGAGAAGTTACAAAACCACCGGTGGGGGGACTGGTGGGTGGGAAAAGGGGGTAGTAGGGGGGGGGGTGGACCAACTTCGCCACTCCTGGTGGCACTTTGACAAAATCTGGAGCCAGTCAACCGCAACCTCAACTTCTGCCGACACCTCGTCGGCGTTCAACATTCGCACCGATTATCAGCCGCAACGGTTGCAGTTGAAATAGGAATGCTCCGGAAGAAGAGAAAAAATAAATAAATAAATTACAGTTCATTCATTTATTTTTCTCTTCCTCCAGACTCTCTATGGATCATGCTTGCATAATTTGGGAATGGTTTTGGAAAAAGTGGAAAAATAAAGTAATAATGTCATCTTCAATAAGATTCACTGATTAAAAATATCAATACATTTATCTTTTGAGAGGAGTAGCTCAGTGGTAGAGCGCTGAATTGCCGTGCCCAAGGTCCTGGGTTCAAATCCTACTCCTTGGCTGACTTTTATTTAATCTGCTAGCGGGAGGAGATGGATTCTATGGGTTCTAGGACTCTCCTAACCTCAACAAAGTGGGTACGCAGTCTATTGGTTGAGTGTGACCAAGGAGAAATCACCTCTCTGCACAACCGTTGTTAAAGAAACATTACATTCTCTACTACGTACTGAACCCAAGACCCTTCATGGGTTGTAGTAGTCAATTTTTTTTTAATAGGTTTATCTCTTCTTTTTTTTTTTTTTGTATTTACTACTTCTGGGGGGGGATCACGTTAAAACTATATTTTACTTTCTTATGCTGGCGCTTTCTCTTTTTCCAATATTCTTTCACTGGGACATTTCTTCTGATCATCTGTCCACCTTGTTCAACCTACTCTGGTATTTCTCCAATACTTCACGTTTTCATTATAAGGTCTTGGGTTTAGTACGTGGTAAAGAATGTACTGTATACTATGAAACTAAAATTTCATTGATGCAAAAAATTAAATAAAAAAATAAAGATCAAATGCAACGCATCTCACATCGACATTCCAAACAGACCCATCAGTGAGAGATAGCAAAATATAATGTATAAAATTATAATTTATATATTATATACAATAATTATAAAATATTATATATATATATATATATATATATATATATATATATATATATATATATATATATATATTTACGGGTATTTAATCTATTTATTAATGATTATGAACAAAGTGCACAATTGTGCCTGCTATTTTGCTAGTATACTGAGCACGCAAGACCGAACTACAATGAGGAACTGTTGAGATTTACGCCTTAACTCTTTAATACAATCTTAAATATTAAAATTTATTATTATTGTTATTGTATATTTTATTATCTATTTATATCTTGCCATCGCGTTCCTCAGGCATTATATTATTACTGAAATTTATGATTTAGATTCAGGATTTTTTCATTAATAAGAAGTTTTCGTATTTACCATTCCCTGTACCGGGAACTGATGATAGAGACAAATATATATGTGCAAAAAATAATTGTTAATAGTAAGTAGTAAAAAAAAGACAAATTTCATTGAGGTAAAAAATTAAACATTTTTCTTAGTATGGCAATGCAATATGATAAAATACATAAAATGTTTGTCTTTGATTTAAATATATAAGTCTAATGTATAAACATGTTGTTTTTCAGGTAAGTGACGATTCAACCTAGAATTTAATGCAGTTTCAATGTAAGTGCTACCCTAAATTTTAAATTATGTTATGCATTTAATGTTTGATTGCTTATGGGCCCATAGTATGGTTTTAAGCTTGTTTTCATGCGATTCATTTATAAATTAATCCGTTTAAATGGTCTAATAATATTATAAATATCCGCTTTAGATATAAATAAATAATACATTATCAATAAGATGCTAATCCGATTTAAAATTCGCAGAAACTAGGATTCAGAGTTATTATTTAGTATTAATATGAACAATATAATTATATAAGCATTAATTCAATTTAAATCTATAGTTAAATGCTATTATTGATGCATTTATTCAAAGATGGAATTAGTGAAAAAACCTTCTTTTTTTTGTTTAGCGGTTCATACCTTATAGATTATACAGTTTAAAGCAAATAATATTTAATGAACAAAAACAAATAACAAAACGCGAATTTTATCATTCCTTAAAAATAATCTGCTACGTTTTATAGTAAAATTAAAATTGAATTATTATTTTACATTGCTTTTTAATCAAGTTTTACCAAAATCAATTAGTGGAAGGATCTTGAGTAGATGGTAGAGACTGTACTGTTTCCAAGTCAACGTATTGCAGGAAGGTGACTTGTACGAGATCACTATCAATCAACAGGGCTAACCCCAATTAAGGGTATCCACGTTATATTAAAGGGGTGATTCCAAAGAGGGTGTGCAGATCCAAAAGGTGCAGATATGTTAAGAGATTATATAGTTTTTCAGTCAGCCGGATTTGAACCCGGGATCATCAGCTTTGCCACTCATTACTGTACAACTGAGCTACCCCACTCACCTTTTTAAAAATAATTGACAACTTTTAAATGGTAAAATTAAAATTTCATCATTATTCCTATGAACTGATCGACATTTTTCTGCGACAGGCGGTTTAGAACCAACCCTTCTGCTCAGTAACTCGTGTTTCTATACACTGAGCTAACCAGCTCTCCATAAAGAGATAAAATAACCTATTAATAGTTTTATATTATTTAAGAACATGTATGTGGTAAAAATGAAAGAAATTACCGATGAAAAACACTTTCATAAACTTTAGTTTTATATATCGATGCCTCAGTTCACTTATGTGTTAATTGCTGAAAAAAAGATTTTACAGGAGTCAAATTTGATAATAATTTAACACAAGAAATATAGTTCAAGTTTAAGCACACAATATATTTTTGTAACGATCACAGCTTCTCTATTAATTTTATATCAACATATGATCTATGACTTACTGATCACAACTTTACAAAATTATTTATATAACAAAACCCATATTTGAAAAATGTGCACTTAACACATTTGTGAACTAAGGTTCGATATTAGAGTATATAATATAATATTTTATATTATATGCAAGGATATAATTTTTTTTTTTTTTATACTTGAATGAATTTAAACACGATTCCATTGCTGCTTTGAACCATTTTATTTTCTCTTTAAATAGAGCGGTTGAGAGCATATAGAGAACAGCTATACAAACGAGAACGCTACTCGCTTTATTGTTTATTGTGTGTTAGTGGCGAGTGTACTTGGAACGTCTCTTGTATGTCCCGCCCGAAGCACTGCTCAATGCTTCAATAGTGACTGTGCTGATTACATTACCCGACTGTACTAGGCTCAATTCATTGCCACTACAGTTGACATCGGATCTAAACTGTGTAGATAGTGTTTGTTTTGCGGAATTATATACTTGAAGTGCCTACCATAAGAAAAAAGAAATTAAATAGGCTGTCATGAGACCTGATGACAGAATGAGAACTGAAGACAATGGAATAAATGTGTTATTTTTTGAATTTCTAAATCAATTATATCCTGAATTACTAATGTTACTCCGAACAATAATTATATACATTTTAAAGTAGTTTATTTATGAATCAAAACATATTATGGGCTGCACAAGCTTAAAACAAAATATCAATAATTTAATTTAAATAATAATTAGTATATGTTTAGATTATTTAGACCTGTATTTATATTTATTCCATTGTTTGTATTATTATCATCGTTATGCTCAACATACATGCATAGATCACTTGTACTTTTAATCATATAGAACTAGATATTTAACTATTACAAATAAAATCTTTTAGGAGAAAAGTTCAACCAGTTATAGATGTTTTAAGTTATTATTAGTATCAACAGAATAGGGATATTGCTATTTTTATAGTATGTATCTTACCTAGCATTTATATTATATATATATATATATATACCATATTAAATATTAATGTAGACGTTAGTCTAGTTACTAATAAATATTAATGTTTTTTATAATAAAAATAATATTAAAATGCTAGGCGAAGTAAATAAAACGTAATTAGCAATGTCTCTATTCATTTTTCCGCGGTTAATAATTATGTTATATCAATGGAATTTTGGGCAAAGTAAATTAAAAGATTTTTTTCTTTTTTTTTTATAAATTAGGAAGGAAAAACCATTATTCAGTCAATAAATTCTTCATTTCTTAAGTCTTAAGACGTTTTCATTCACAACAATTTCTGGTTTTATGCATCTAAAACCATACACAAGTTAAAAGTCAGAATTTTAAGAAAGAAAATACAAAAAAAAACAAGACAATAACAATTATGTTAATAAAATATACAGATTTGAAAATATTTATTGCCCAAATAATAGTGAAAAGAGGATAGATACCTTCATACATTTGTTTTTCAATTTTAATGTCCTTTTTAATAAAAATAATTCTTGGTTTAAAATGCAGGGTAAACTTATTCCCTATAATCCAAATTCCTGTTCAAAATTGATTTGAACCTATGAGATTAACCAAGTGAATCTAATATTCATTATTGTTTAAAACTTTTTATTTTAAATTCTTTAATAAATAAATAAATTAGGATAATTATTTTAAATTTGTATTTGAAAAATGTATAATCACTATAATTGAGTAATTTAGTCCAGTGATATACTTCAAATTTTAAAAGACACTGTACAACTCACGCACAGGCACAGGCCGCTAGGCGTCGCGTCTATCGAGCATGTCGCTGACGCGAAGCCAGTTTATGAACCTACCAAAAGTCGCTAAACGCGGCTAAAGAAGTTTTCACTTCAAAAACTGTATCCTAATGCTTGAAAGGCATTGTGTTCGGTACATGGTAGGTATTGTACTAGTGTCCAAGACAACGGTTGTGTAAGCAGGCGGTTTGGCCGAAATCACACTCTTCCACCTGTTTTCTTTTCCTAATCAAGGGTCTTCTTCATGTGCCGTGTAAGTTTTTTTTATCCAATATTAGCGATCACCATAACGAAGTATTTACAGTCCAGTGCCAAGTTTAGATGCCCCCCTAACTTTGTCTTCCTAGTTCTCTACGACCTTTTATTTCTCCGCTGAAAATTTCTGAAAACGATCCATCAATACATGAAACATACATGACATTTTCTTGTATTTAACAATCTTTAGCGATTCTCTATCGTTGTTGTCTCTTATACACACTACTAGGTTAGTTTTTCTTTCTATCCGAGGTATTAATCAGGGGTACCCACTTAATATAAATCGGGTGACTTCTAGGAAGGTCTCCAGATCCCCAGGGATGTCTGTTAACGGAATATATAATGTATCTAGTGCTGAACTTGAATTCTCTGGGGCTCATTAAAAATTAAAAATTCAGATGTTTCACTACATTTAATTAATCGGTTAAACTAATAATTGCTATTTAAATTCCACTGTATGAAATATTGAATGGAACACTGTAGCATCGTACAATTAATTTAGATCGAGCTATTGTTAACACCTGATTTTTAGTACTACAAACCATTTTTTTAAATTATACAGTCAACAAGTCATTTCTGTTTCTCAATGATTTAGCTATGTATGGATATGAAACATCGTTGATCCTGAAAATCCTTGTCAGAATGATGCGTAATTATTTAATTATTGTATCATTATCCATCGTTCCCTGGAAGTGTGCAATGTTTCTACTTGATTGAATGTTTGAATGTTTTAAGTGGTTCAGAGATAGTTAAAATCTAGTTCAAAGATTTCGCTATATGCAAAAATATATATATATATATATATATATATATATATATATATATACATACTAACTTATGCCCGCGGCTTCGCTCGCGTGGTATTTGGTCTGCCACATAAAGTTTCGTGAAAGATCATTTTAAATAAATAATTTAATTACTTTTTAAAAATATAAGTTACTCGTACATCGAAAATTTCAGATGTCTAACTTCAAAACTGACGGATTCCATACAATTTATGAATCCCTATGATATTAAGGGGAAAGCCCTTGGGGGTGGGATTATCTAAATTTCATTCTTAAATATACAAAGAACCTATCTACAATTCCCCCCCCTAAATCCGCGCTTGCTATAGCCTATGTGTTATTCTGAAATATAACCTATATTACCGTAAAGTTTCATCCAAATCCGTCCAGTGGTTTTTGCGTGAAAGACAGATAAACTTTCACAATTATAATATTAGTAAGATATATAAATATATATGGTATATATACGGAGCTAATAAAAGTGTGTTATAAAATCGAGAATTTTACCTAGGAAATTATATAAATATTTTTTAAAAACTTATTTATTGATATTTACAACTGTATTACAATAATAGAACAAGAGAATAGGATAAGTGATACATAATGAAATTTATTTTTATTGTACATTTTAAAGTATATTGATTCATTTTAAGTCGCTGTCCAACACCACTTCCAAGATATTTTGTTCAAAAGACATCATTTCTTGGTATATCTTAAAATTGTATAAATTGCTCAAAATCGTTAATAATGCCGTGGGCTGTTGAATTTGCATCGCATAAAAAAAAAAATAGGGTCGGGTTTGTTTAAAAGGAATAAACCGCTAAAAAGAATTTACGTAAACTAAAAGAAAAACTCAAACGGGAGTACGAAGCTGAAATGCTGGAAGTGACAAATATTCATGGAGTAATTCTGGAATCAGCGAAGCGCATCAAAATTTATGCGGGCGTCCCTTCCCCCCACACACAGACACATACACACTAACACTCATTTCAAAAAAGAAAATAAGAAAAATCTACCCGTCAAGCACGATTTTACGATCTGCGGTACAAAACCTATGGGGACAACTATCCTTAATTATACAAGGTTTTTAAATTCTTTATGTGATTAATAGTTTAAATATTGTTTATTGTTTATTAATTTAACGTCACTTAATGTTGAGATGGCCATACAGTGCAAGTAATAAATTTCACCTGTGCATGTGCATGCCATTTTACGCCTCTTGTGAAGGAGGCAACTAAGGATTTTTTCTCCCTTAAAAAAATCACAAGCCCACTTGCTGGACTACAAACCCATATTTCTATTATACTATTGAAAATTACAATTACTTTCAAATACTACTAATGTCCAAAAAAAGGGCCCAGAACGGATCGTAACAACTAACGTGGAATTATACCCCTACTTGTTTTCTTTAAACTATTTTCGTTAATATTGGTTAATTATTAAATACATCGTAGAATTTATGGAAAATTACGTGTATGGTTTTAGCCTAAACTTCAGTAATTGACCTTACATTATATACTAGCAAACAAGTAGTATAGATAGGGTTAGTTCATAAGATTTTTGGTTTACCTGTCATACACGATTTTATTGTCTGGGTTACAAAACCCATGAAGACTACTATCTCTAATTATATAAGGTTTTTGAATTTTTTTTGTGATCAATCATTTAAATATGTGTTAATTTAAATTTGTTTATGCAGACCGTGATATTATTGCTAGAAAAATTAATTTTAGCTCATTAAAATCAATTAAATTGAACTGGAAATGAATTATTTATAAGTGAAAACTAGTTCTGCAGTTTTTTTGAAAATTACGATATCATTTATAAATCATTCAAAATGAAAAAAAAATAAATGGAACGAATCTGTAGTTATTCGAATCCTCAAAACATTTACCGGTTTTCTGTGAAATATTCTTGTTTATTCTAATTAATATAGAATACACCGAGGAATTAATCGGAGGTGTGTGGTTTTAGACAACATTGTTCAGAAATTTTCATTACGTCAAATAAAAGGAAAAGGAAATTAAAGTGCAAACGGGTTATTATGAGAATTTTTTTACCTGTTATGCACGATTACTACCTGAAATACTACTGTAGTAATAATACTGTTGGAACAAGTATCCTTAATTAAATAAGTTTATACAGTTTCTGTGTTTGTATATAGTTTTTCTGTTCATAGATCACTAATATTTATTCCCCTAAGTGTAGCAGATATCCAAGTTATCCGATAGAAATATTTATTATTAAAAAAATTATATAAGGTTTTTAAATTCTTGTTGTGATTAATACCCAAAATTTTAGATTTCTATTTGTCGATTTTTTGTTTGAAAAATTAATTTTAGTTGATAAATTTAACTGAAAATGAATTATTTTGGATAAAATAAGAAAAATTCCAAAATCCTAAGTCTCTAAAATACTGGGAAATAACAACCAGTCGACATTTCGCCATTTCAGTATCATTAGGAAACATACACGTAAAATGAGACGAAGTGCAGCACTTCTCACACCGACATTCCATACAGACTCATCACATGCTTGTAATCCTTGTCTATTACAATTTAAGTCCCTTTTTGAGTTTCTGTTCACTTTTATTGATTTTTTTAGGGGGGGTAGGTTTGGTGTTTTTGCCCTAATAGTATTTTAAACTTCGTGTTACTATGTACGTTCTAATTTTCTTTTCGAATTGAGACCTCTAGATCCTCCAGTTGCTATTTTTATTGTTTTTTAGAAGACTCCATTAGTAGGATTTGCTTACAATAGACTACATTATTTCTTGGAGAAGACGCACTTAGACCTTAGCCCTTCTTTGTCCTGCCTCCAGCACTGCCTCTGACAACCCTGAGAGACCTTTTAGAGCCCTTCGTGTCTCCAGCAGAATTCTCCAGCTTTTTCCTCCCCCACTATTTCTATTCTCATATTAGTTTTGTCATAATAACAATTAAATACTTCTCCCCCTCCAGTTCAAAAGATGATTTGGTTCAAGACCCTTAAAATATAATTAATGGAAAAATAGTTTTAGCCTGCGTCTAGGTCTCTTTAAGAAAATAAATGTGTAGAGAAAAAAACAGCATATACATCTCTCCTAAAAGACTACATGTTGTTATAGATAATAGTTAATGGAATAATGTTTGCAATATTCCAAGAATACATCGATACAGAAGTTTATACTTTACTAAGCCAAATTTTTTCTTTATATTTTTATCCACACCTGTCAAATACAAATAATTGACAATCAGCTGATGGCTGACAGTAAAGCACAGAATAACATGAAAGGCATGATAACCCAAATTTAAATTACAATTCAATTCTTAATTTTTGAGCTATATTGTCCATTTTATTTTTTTTAAAGTATAGTTTATTGTCCAGGGAGAGGGGTGGCTCAGTGGTAGAACGCTGAGCATTCTGAGGTGGCTGCTATGGAATCTTGAATCCTCCTTGGGCTCACCCAACCTCTATAAAGTGACTACCCAAAACAGGGGGAAAATCTGGTGGTTGAGCGTGATCTCGAACAAGCGTTTTATCATTTCAACTAACAAACGTTTTATTAGAAACAGTACAGTCTCTACCATGTACTTATCTCAAGACTCTTTATGGATAGTAGCGGTACAAGTTTTTTTTATAATGCACTTTGTACTTACACGCTTTATGATTTGTAATACTTAGCCTTCTGGCCAGATAAACATTATGCTTCTTTTTCTGTTCATATTGGTTATTCTAAAGGGACTTAGTCCCAGAATAAAGTTACTTTTCTATTCTATTCTAATGTGGTAAGTACGTGAAGTATAAACTTGAGAGCTTTTAATATTTACAAAATAGAAAAGGCTCGCAGAGAAATGTTTGTTGAAAGATTAAAATAATTATAAAATAATAAAGGAAAGCCTATGATACCGCTATTTTCTTCTTTAATGCCTCAGAGGTAGCTATGTTCATCTTTTCCTGTTCTCAAACAGTGAGAACGCTCATTGTTGCAGCTGTCTCCAGCAGCTGTACCACTCATTCTGTCTTCCCGCGCCTTCAAGTGATCACGCAATTCCAGGCATCTCAAGAAGTGTAGCCAATGGTTCTAGATCCCTTGTCATCTTAGGGACCAGTTGTGGAATGGGAAATGTTATAATTAATTTAAGAGTCCTCGATGTCTCTTTGCTCTTTGACTAATTGAAAAAGTAATTATTTTAGGATCGGTCGTTCCTAAGTAAAATAGATTCCGTATGTATTGCACTTATTTACCGATCGAATTAGATTATTTTATATAAATAAAATGTTTATATAGGTCTATGAAGAAGAATAGATCATAATAAATAAGAATATATTTTATATTATTTATTTTGAAGAGAAAAGGTTTCAATAATCACCCTCAAATGAACAATAAATAAAAATGTTGAAGAAATTGGTCCGGGTAGAGGTCACTGAATGAAATTCTCAAGTAATTTCAGAAGATATTTATAAGAAGATATTTATTTATAAGAGGCTAACAATATGGCTACCCGGACCAATTTCTTCAACATAAATTATCATAGGTCAACAATTATTATCAAAATAAATAAAAATATTTGTACTATAGGGTACTAGGTTAACATATGTTTATTAATTATCAATTATTATTGATATAAATGAATATTAATTATTAATAATCTCTCAATGTCCTAATGATAATCATATTCTCTCAATAAATACATTATTTACTTTGTTAACTCCCGAGAATCACCATTATAGATTTTGCAAAACATCCTATGGCTCACCCAGACTCTATAAAGTGCTTGGAATTTCATTGATATCGGAGGGAAAGCAGTTGAACGCGATCCCAGACAATTCAACTCCTTGCACATCCGTTGGTTTGAAAACAGTATATTCCATGCCAATTACTGCAGATGACACAGGTGCTCAAATGGGTCTCTCAAGGTCTCTTGTAATGATCTCAAAACATTCTTATAAACATTATTACTGAAGAACTTGAAGATTCATTTGGAATTTAAATACAATGTCATACTGTTCTTATAAAACATGTATTCCTATACTAAAGACACAAATCAGTTTTGGTCCGATTTTAAAGTGTCAATTCGTGAAATTAATATGATATTAATTAATAACTACCTAGTTTTGTATGTTCTTAAATAAATTTATATTATTAGCTATTAATATTTGCATCATTAACTAAGTTTAGCAAAATTAATCACATTAAATATCATGTCTTTGCTAATTACTGGGTGTTATAAAGAAAAAGGGTTTTATAGAGTCAAAAAGATTATTTAAATAAATAACATATTTCAAAAATATATAATAAATAAATACATTATTTTTAATTAACTCCCGCACATATATAATCTATTAATTAATGATTATGAGTAATAAATCGAATAACACATCGTAACGATAATACGAGTGTAAAGTGCAGGATTGCCCCTTCTTTTCCGCCGGCATACTAAGCACGCAAGACCGAACCACAATGAAGAACTGTAGACTTTTACGCCTTAACTCTCTGGGAACTTAAATACTCAAATTTATTTTTCAATAGGTTAGGTTAAGTTTTATTGTTTATAGACGCACAACATCTATGGTCATCAGCATCTGTGTTCTTTTTATTTTTTAATATAATCTTATTATTTATTTATAGTTTGCCTTCGAGATCCTCGAGTCTTTTTTTATTATTATTAGGAGTCAAGATTTTTACCTTTAATAAGATATGCATTTAGAATTCCCTAAACCGGGAAATTATAAAGGCTTTCTAATAACTAGCTTATGCCCGCGGCTTCGCTCGCGTAGAATTTTGTCTGCCACATAAAGTTTCGTTAAAGATAAGTTAAAATAAATAATTTAATTATTTTTTAAAAATATAAGTTACTCGTACATCCAAAATTTCAGATGTCTAACTTCAAAACTATTCTATACAACCTTTGAACCCCTATTATACTAAAGGGGAAACCCTTGGGGTGGAATTATCCAAATTTCTTTCTTAAACTATACAAAGAACCTATCTACAAATTTCAAGATGCTAAGTTCCTGATTTGCCTTTAATTATGTACTATAACGGGGGGCACATGTCACCTTGCCCCCAAATAAATCTGCCCTTGCTGTAGCCTATGATGTATAACCTATTTTACTCAATAATTTTCATCCAAATCCGTCCAGTAGTTTTTGCGTGAAAGAGAGGCAAACATACAAACTTTTACATTTATACTATTAGTAGGATTATTAGGATATCAAAACAAATAGTTTCACGCATGTTCTTTCTGTTATTTTAACAACTATGATCATGTGATTTGCCTTTAATTATGTCCTATAATGGATTCTCCACAGTACCTAAAATATAGTCGGGGAGGGGGGGGGAGGCACGTGCCCCCGTGCGCCCCACCCTCCTAAATCCACGCTTGCTATAGCCTATGTGTTATTCTGATGTATAACCTTTATTACTGTAAAGTTTCATCCAAATCTGTTCAGTAGTTTTTGGGTGAAAGAGAGACAAACATACAAACTTTCACATCTTATAATATTAGTAAGATTGGGATAAAGACTGTTGAAGAAAGTTTCTAAAAATCTTTTATTTTGGACATTCATACTCTGAACTGCAATATCGATTGCTTGGACAGGACATAAATTAGTGGTCTGTCTTGGCAAGAATAGTTCGGACACAAGCCAGATGTAAGTAGGGTTGTGGTATTCGCCATGTGGATCTCGTTAAGATCGGATGACTTATTGAGACGCAAGGGCAAACACACAGTTCCAGGTCAAAACATTTGTCAGAGAATGGTGATAATATTCTTTTGACAAATGGGTGTCTGGCGATGCCAAAATGAAGATATTTTAAGGGAAAAAATGTTTTGTTTTTTTATAATAATTTATTTCTGGGAGCGATGCAGCTAAGTGTGTAGAGCGCAAGAGTTGCTGTTCTGAAGGGCCCGGGACAAAGTTCAGACGGGGCATTAATTATTAAATCTTTAACCAACTATATATGGACCCTGTTGGATCTGCATACCGTATTGGGATTAACCAAGCTACTAAAAAGTGGGTACACAAAATTGGGACCTTGGACAAATCACCTCCCTGAACAACTGTTGTAAACCCAAGACGAGGGGTTGTAATAGTGCGTGTTTTATGTTATATTTTTTTTATTAATATTTACTTTCTTCTACGCACTGAATTAAATTTCTATATTTCATATTTCAAGGAAAATATTCGTTTTAACATCCTGGAACTAATTTTTGAATATTTTCGTTATAACGAAGATCCCTGCGTTGGAATATCGCTGTGACAATTAAATTATATAATCTTTTAGCAGAATTAGATGGACCTGTGGGATCTACATAATCTCCAGAGGTTCACCCAGTGGATACCCTCAATTGGGGAAAACCTGGTTGTTGAGTATAATCTCAGCCAAATTTCTTCCCTGTAAAACCGTTACTTTAAAATAAGCAAAGACTCTACCAAATATTGAAGCGTTGCAGTTGTACAGTTTTTTTGTTGTTTTTATCAGATATATTTAATAACTTTTTAGACTTTTGGATTGGAACTTTTACACTAAGAATGCCTGAACAATTATTTTCTGTCTCTTTTAAGCTTTAGCCTTTCTATATTTATAGTTTTTGAATATATTTGATTAGGATTTACCTCATTACGTTTTATTATTTTTACGCGCTTAATTAATATTAATATTAATAATTTTATTATTAATGTATAAAATAGTGAAATGAGGAAAATCCATATATTATCATAAGTGTTGCCGGATATTGTTTGAAATATTGACCTTTAGGAAACCCAATAGAGCAATAACCATTGAAGGTCGTAAATCATTTCTTATCATATCAAATACTCTGAGGCATGAAAATAGGGGGTTGGAAAGAGTTATTTCTCAACTTAGCCTCCTCAATACTTTTCTGATATTTATTATCATCCATATAACAATTAAAATAAAATAAAAAAACACAAAGTTCAATATTGTCGAAAAAAATTGTTTTTTCTTGAACTTCTGGGTCAATTTCTTATTTCAAAACGTCCCCAATTTATAATTTTTCTATCCTGATAACAATAGTCTGAATATTTATAATTTTCAAACGTAAGTTTAGTACATCAACAATAACCTACGTTATATTAATTAATACTTTAATTTTTTTAAGTACAAAATATATTGAATTTATGTGGTATCCTTAAATTGACAAAGATAGTTTTTATAGTTATAGTTATGATGTTAAAAAAAAGTTTAGTTCATCAACAATAATATATTTTACAACTTTTTTATTGTTCAATGATTTTTATCTTAACTATAGTACTTATATTATCGTTAATGATTTCATGAAATGAAGAAAGTAAAATGGATTATTATTATTCTTACGAGAGAACAAGATTCATTATACATTTTATATAGCATCCTTAAATTGAATATATATATATATATATATATATATAAACAATTTTTATTTGGTTAAGATTTCCTTGAATCTTATATATTATATAAAACAATGCTTATTTAATTTCATTGTAATTTTTGTAACTAAAGAAATACTCAAGTTATAATTGATAAATATTAATATCGACTTTTCTATTCAAAATTATAGTTTTAAATCTTAACCATCTTAACCTTCTTAACCTTCGCCTGACCAGTTTCCGTGAGCAATTCCTTATTGGTCCTTCTTCTCCAAGAGTGTAGACTCTCATCCCATACCGCTCACTAAAACCTAGACTCTTGAAAGATATTCTGTTGTGAATTGTATTACCTCCCCAATCGTTTTAACTGTAATATAATCCTGTTTTCTTTTAGTTTTCCGTTTTATAGTACGTTCAAACAAGATCTGTTTATTATTACATTAATTTTAATTTTGTTTACTTATTTTTATATTTTATTTTTACTTTTAATGCAATATTATTTTATTGACCATGGAGGACAAATGATCCCTCAAGGATTTTTAAAAAATATGACTTTCCAGGTATCTATGCTTATAGTGAGTTATTTTTGGACTTATACCAAAAAACTACTATCATTCTTTTATATGAAAAATACTATTATATATTTAGATCTTCTCTTGTAAATAAGCTGGTAAAGTACAGTTAAGATTGTCTCTAGCATTAGACGAAACCCATACTTTTACCTCATGTTAAAATTTAAAATTCATTAAAAAAAAAACATTTAAGGCTAGGAATAGCCGATCTGGAAATGAAGGATATATAAAAATCCCATACCGCTCCGGTTATCCTGCGATGAGATTTTGGAAGCAATCTAAATATGTATTATTAATACCTCAAGAATTAAATACCATAAGGAATAAAACATTCTTATGATTTTTGATGTTATGATCAGATTTTGAAAGTTTAAATTAAAAATTTACCAGATTCATATTATATTAAAAATAATTTATATATCTGTTATTAATAATTATAGTTATATCATATAATAAGTAGTAAGGGTCTTGTCAGTATAATATATTATTGTACATTTCATATCAGCTCAAATAACATGCAAGCTGAGTGAGCCTTCATTAAAAGTAATGATGGCATAATTAAATTGAAATCACCAGATATATAACAGATATATTTGGTATATGATTAATGATTGATTACATGTTATAATAAAAAGATGAGGTATACACCCCTCCCCAATCTCTGTATAATGTAAAAAAAAAGTTTAAATATTGGCAAATCACATAACCTGTTTTCCAGACTCCTTTTAGCAGTTGCACAAAATGTAGCACTGTTTTTTAATTTAAATTTATAGATTATACATTCCATAATAAAAAATAAAACGAGCTATATCTTATGATGTAAATATATTTTTTATATCTAAAACAAACCTTTAAAAAATCATTACTTTATTTATTATGTCAATATCTCACAGAAATACTACTTGGATACTTATTAATGTTCACTAATAATTCAATAGACTCACAAGAAGGGACACCAAATAAGAACTAAATTATTAATGTACTAAAATAATATAAATTCTAAATTTTAGAAAAATATCTGAATATCTACGTAAGACATTAACTATTGCAGCAAGACTACTTTCTTTAAATGGTACTTTTACTGACTTAATCGTTTAAGTACCTTTCTTGTTCTATATGGCTTATATATTTATTACATATTTCACGATTTGTATACTTGTAACAGTATGACTATGATTTAATAGCTTTTAAAAATTTTGGAATAAAAATTAATTTAACTATTCTCTAACAGTTTGTAGTTATTATTCGTTTACTTTTTTTTGTAATCTGACTTTGTGCATAATGGTGTCTTTTCTGTACGAGGTAATAATAATGTGAATTTAACTGCTTTGAGTGAATAAGGAAATATATTGAAAACGTATTCAAACAGATATTCTACAGAATTTTTTAAAATAATTATTGGTCAATTTTTTGATTTTTAAATATTTTTATTTTTAAAGAGAAAAGATAGGCCCTCGGCCGGGATTCGAACCCGGATCCTCTGTCTCTCCATGACAGTGCCCTACCATTTGAGCCACCAAGACCGCCTGCCGGCAGAGGACAAATCTTTTCTCTTATCCGATCCCATGTCCTCGTGAATTTTTTTAATGTAGGTTAAGGATATTAAAGACATTTTTTTTAAAATTAATCGATATATAGGTAAAACCTAAATAAATAAAGAATTATTTTTATCTTTAGAATATCAGATCTTCTTTCTCATAAAAATGATTAATTTTAGTTTTGATGAATGAATTTTCCATTTTCATTTATTTATAATTTCATGTTTTATTTTTAACGTTCTTAATCAGGCATTTAGTTCCCGTTTTCTTCTGTGTGAGGTTTTGTTTGTTGACCTGTTTTTAATAGAATTCACGAAGATTTACCTTCCCGACCTGTAAAATGTTCATTCTTCGGATACGCCGTTTATTTTTATTTCTTTTTAATTCTTTTAATGAATTCGTCCGTCTTTGTACCCAGGTCTTTGAATATATAAGAATACATTTATATATACATACATGTAAAAGCAATCTACCTGCATTTGAACAAGAGTATATGTAATTGTTTATTTTTGTTATCAGTTATAGTTGATTTTTTTTTTAAGTCTGCAACATCATTAGTAGATTTTTAGTGGGTTTTTTTCCTATAGTATTAGAATATTTCAGCTGTTATATATTTTTTTGTATTATATTTTGTTAAGTTATTAAACTGTATTACTTTTTTTATTGACGCGACAGCGTTGTAAAGATTAAATTCGGCTTGAAAAGTTTTTGGGCTGAAAACGAACGAAATCTTTAAGAGTTTAAAATAGCGGTGCCGATGGTTGAACGTCTAAGAGGAAGACCGAGACGTAGGTGGGAGGATTACATTAAAAGTGATCTGGTGATTTTTAATTTGAAACCAGAGATTAGTGATTTCGGCATCGAGCCTTTGGGTTATCATTGGTTAATCTTGTGTCTCTTGGTTGGTTATTAAAATGTTTAATCTCTCCAATTTTTGAATACGCAAAAGCATATGAAATGAATGTATTGGTTTTCATTTATTAGTTTACCTCATGTGAGCGGAGTGGCTCAGTGGTAGATCGCTGAGTTTCCATGCGGAAGGTGGATGGAATTTACAAGATCTAGGAGCGTTCAAGGGCTCACCCAGCCTCTATAAAGTGGTTACCCTAAAATAAGGGGGGAAATGTGGCTGTTGAGCGTGATCTAGGACAAATAACCTCCCTGCACAACTGTTGTCCAACAAACATTACAATCTATCGTGTACTGAACTTCAGACCCTTCACGGGTTACAGTGATACGGTTTTTTTTTTTATTAGCCTACATTATTAAATATTTCAAAGTGTAATAAAAATAAATTCGAGAACGGATTTATATACTGGGAATGGAGCGAGGTAGTGTATAAATTGAGATTTGTCGTCCATTTGGATCGGAAGCCCAACTGGAAATCGGACCAGCCAGATGTAACTCATTACTAAGTAATCCAATAACTCAAACTTCTAATTCTTGATCCCAGTACACTAATTTCACAGCTAATAAGATTATCCTCGGGGTAGGGGGAGAGTTAGTGGAGCGGGTTTGAAACAGCCTGGGGCATTTAAATTATTAAATTTGATAAAGAGAAATAAATTACTGTACAATAGTAAAATCCTTTTCTTCCGGAATTATGCTGAGAATCCGCTGCGAAAAAGGATGAGTCGACAGGATAATTAGCTAGACTTGAGAAAGCAGCATTGTTGATTTCGTTGTCTTTTGAACGAAAATTGGAATAATAACGGTTGATTAGTTATTGCTTGTTGATGTTTTGAAGTGAATATCGAATAAATTTATGACATCAAGTAACTCTGGTCTGACTAGTAATCATTCCAGAGGTAAACTAAAACGAACTATTGCAGATCAATTGATAGAGATTTTCTGGTTCAATTTAGATCATATATTATCTTTATTATATATAACAAAGTGTTTAATGGCGTAATATTTTATCGCTGCTTCGTAAACTTCTTTTTTTAGTCTTATGCCTTGCACTTCTCCTTTCCTTGTTGGCTCCATTCAGTTTGAACTTGCTTCTGTTCAGACCAACCAAGCCTGCTGGTCCCTGACCATCGATTTCACGGTATTCCAGTTATCGCTTCTCTTCTCTCCCATTCTAGAGATGTAGTCAGTTTTTAAGTAATGAAATAGCAAGTAAAGGAACACATTTACGATCACAAATGGTGCATTTGTATTACCATTCCCCACTCACAACTCCGTGATATAAAATTCTGCGTAGACTATCGAACAGGGAATCAATAAGCAAGGGATGGTTCATGATCCTGTACTCTTGGGACAACTCCAGCAACATCCGGTCTCAGAATATCTGATCGGATACGGACCTTCTCTGGAATTCCCCCAGATATTTACCGATTTATTTTTAGAAATGGCGACCGATATTTTTTAAAAAAAATTTCATTTTCTTTATAATATAATAAAAAGTAGGTAAATAGAAATTTACTATTCACTACTGTGAAATTTATAGGTGTTCAAATAGTGTATCCTGAAATTTAAACTATTGGATTGTCCGTAATATAATGGAGGATTATAATGCAATTGGGAAAAAACCACAATGCAAAGCCTTGTGTTTCAAATCCAGTAATCCACCCACTTACCGGTCAACGTTTAGCCTATTCAGGCATTATCAGGACACCAAAAACAAAAAAGGGGTTATGTGAATCACATCTCTAAGAAAAAGGTGCAATACATCCCAACGATCAACAGCCCAAACAGGCTCCAAACATGAGACAGCACCCCACCACCAAGACGTTCAACATACAACTCATACACATACATACACCTCTCCGAATAGTAAATTGTTCGTGTTGGAGGGACTTTTGACTTTTATAAATGTAAACACTTAGTACCCCACCATCTAACAAAAACGTTTGTTTACCTCTGTATTTCGCAACTTAGAAATAATTGAGTATTCACAGAGATATGAAAGCGAATTTTTCACTTAATTTTCTTTTAGGAGTTCGAACTGGCCCGGAACGATACCCAAACAGCCTAAAATATCAAAGAAGTTCCCGGCTTAAAATCCCAATCTGGTGGGTAAATTATTTAAGCTTTTAGCAGCTATGGAGCCTCTTGGGATTCACTCTGCCTCTTCAAAGTTGGTACCCTTAATCGTGAAAAAAATCTGGTGGTTGAGCGTGATCTCAACCAAATCATTTTTTGCACAACCATTATCATGGAAACAGTACAGTCCATACCATGTACTGAATCCCAGACCTTTCATGGTTTGTAGTGCTGTAGATTTTTTGTTGGGAAAGAAAATGATCCGGGTGGAGGTCAGAAAAAAAAATTCCTTAAATAAGAAGAGCTATTCATTTGAAAACCAACATTTCGACCCAAATCACAGGTATTGAATCGTCGACTGTCAACCCTTCATTCCATTATAAGCCCTGATGAAGACCAGCAATGTGTGTCGAAACCTTTTTGACCTTTTGAACCATTTTCTTACTCACAACTATAAGGTCAACTTATATTCTTCATGATTTTGTTAGTTATAACATTATTCAATTATTTAAATATTTTTATAAGACCTCGTAAATGGAGTATGTTTAGATTGGTTGAAAGACAGTAAGTACATTAATATCCATTTACAGTAAAACAAAAAGTATGCTTTAATAGGAGTTAATTCTGATCGTCTGCTAAATGGACCTGGAAACCCCGCGGGATGCGTTTACTTTTTGTAATAATTTTAGTGGTACAGTTTTTTTGTTTTGTTTTTTTATTTCAGAATGTTTCTGAATATTACGGCACATAACTTCTGTTTATTATGTTCGTAAAACTCAATGCTTTCGATTAATGAATTATATAATCATTACGTTTTAAATATTCTGATAGTTATTTAATGGGGAATAGAGCTGGGCGCTTATGAGTTGGTTAAGTTTGTATTCACATAGATAATTTAACAGAGCATTTATTTTTATAAATACAAAATAATAAGAAATCTTCTTTAATAATTACAAAGAAACTTTTTTTCCCTTGAAGTATATTTAGGAACTGGTTGCCTTTTAGGGATTCTCTTCCTTTATCACTTCTTCTCGTTTGACGTTTTGGCCCTTAGGTGTCCTATGTCAATTTCCTCCTTGCCCTTAACTACCTTCCGGGTTCAAAATTCTTTTAAAATATTCATGGATCGTTATTTGGAGCAATCAAAGGAGACAGTTTCGAGGGAGACAAACTCTCAAAGGCAAGTTTTCCCCGATGTGGGAGGCATTAATTTATTATAAAGGTAATACTACAATTAATTTCTTTAAACATTTTTATTTTGAAGAGAAAAGATTTGTCCTGGCCGAGATTCGAACCCGGGTCTTCCGCATCTCTAATGCGGCACTCTTTCAACTGAGCTACTTCGCCTGGTTACGACCGCTGGTACAGTACTGTGTGAATTAATGTGAACACGTGATAATAATACAAGGTTTTCGCAGTTGACAACACGTTTATTTGTCAAAATGGCGGCTATTTTGTGTTCGTGTTTTGTCAATCAGTAAGTTACGAGACACAACAAAGTTACAAACGCGTTAAATTCTTTTGTTTTTTAGAACTACAGTTTTTTGCAGACGTAAACTTAACTAAAGTGATTTGTTTCTTATTTTTGAAGATGAATATTTCTCCGAAAACGCACTAAGATTGTTACTTAGAGTGAACACACATCAATGAATCAAAGAGGGCTATAGTTAAAGCAAGACTTTAAAAAATTGATTGCACAACAAAAACAAAGCTGATGGAGGCAATAATTCAGACATGGTTTGCAGACACATAAAATATCAGAAAATTTTAAAAAAACTTGTTGATTCTATGCCAAATCGTGTACAAGAAGTTATATAAGTTAAGGGAGCACACATCTCGTACTAAAAAAAACTTAATTGTACTTGTATCTGTGTATTTTTTTCCTGAATTAAGAACATTTCTTATTTTTTCTAATTTATCACTTGTGTTAACATTAATGCGAACAGTACTGTAGCTCAGTAGGGAGAGTGCCGCACTAGAGATGCGGAAGACGCGGGTTCGAATCCCAGCTAGGACAAATCTTTTCTCTTAAAAAAAAAAAGTTAAATAATCACCATCAAATAAAAAATAAATAAAATATAATTTATAAATATAACAATTTGACGTACTTCAACAAGATCCTAATTTAAATGTTACCTGCTGCTATTCTCTGGGACCCTATGGCAACCTAGAAAGAGCTGGGAGGGGTGAGGGAGGGGGAAAATTACATGTACGGGGGGAAACTGGGTGAAGAAATAAACCCCTATCTATTTATCTATCAACAAACACACGCTAATATATTGGAATAAAAGTTACATATAGCATCATGAAAATAAAACTCTAATTTAAAATAAGAATCACCCTCAATAATAGTACTTAATGATAACATATGAACGGGACTCATACACCTGATTCTCCATCAATACTCATAGTCCCAAAATCCACTAAAATAATAATAAAACAAGTTCCATCATATATAACAATCATCAAACCCTTTATCTATAACAATAATTCTATGCACTAATAATTACAAAGTCAACATTCCCCATCAGCAATCATTCCCTCATAACCGCTAATTAATAATAATATAATAAAATTCGATCCATCTCTGGTTGCAACGAATGACAAAGAAAATATTTAATGGTCAGGGTTGATTGATTCTATCTATAACTGAATTACAAGTGGGCATCACCCAGAACAAAAGTCTGACTACAGTATAAGGCAAAGTTCCTACCTTCCATCTGGTGTCTTGCTCAGGCTCCTCTTCTCACTAGTACCAGTCTTCAACTCTGACTTTTTTAGAAAAACGGTGCGCTATTTGAAGGATTATTCCAGCCACCGTAATCATTCTTACCCCTGGGCCGTAACGTGCTGCGATCTGGTGGTAATAATTATCCCAAGAATTTAATAATTATATTTAACGTTTTTAAGATTCGAACAGATCGGATATTTCCAGGAAGGAATTGCTTACGTAATTTCCTGCCACGAGCTAGAATCGACGGTATGAATTGCTGACAGGGACACAAATCCTGGCATGAGTTCTCTTAACAATACTTTCCTATTAAATAAAATATGTCTAACTATATATCTACACCTAAATCTAATCTTAAGTTATCGCAGTCCGTTACATAAAAAAAAAGTAATGTTCAATGAACATTCGTCCCGGTATATACATCGCAAAAATTGCGAGAACTGGGGATATAGTATCGGTGAAGAGAAAGGATTTGTTTGGCCTCTGGTAGCTCAGTTGGGAGAGTGCCGCACTAGAGATGCGGAAGATCCTGTTCGACGAATCCTAGCCAGGACAAATCTTTTATCTTCAAAATATTAAAATAATCACCATCAAATAAAAAATAAAATCATTTTTCCGTTTATTTATTTCATAAGATTTCTGTTATACACTGTATATTAGTAGTTACTAGTATACAGTATACACCAGACTAGGGGAAACAACCCTACCACACTACTATAACCCATGAAGGGCCTTGGGTTTAGTACATGGTAGGGACTGAACTGATTCTTGAATAGCCATTGTTTTAATCATTTTATTTTCAAGCCGTGGGAATTTAAAACAATTAAATGCTTTGAGAGACTTCTATTTAATTATCAACAATTCATTTTATTCCTTGTTTGAGTGGAAAACAGCTGACTGGATAATTCTAATGAAGGATTGAATTTGTCAGGGGGTGCAGTCAGATAGAACACAAAATAAGCAGAACTTATTTTTTAATTGAGCCAACGTTTCGGCCTACGGTGTAGGTGGTGTAGGCAACCTTCAGGGCTAGGAAAGACAGAATTATGTCATTCTGTATAAATAACGTCATTCATACATAATTATATTATCATTTTATCTTACTCTCTGTATTTCTTTACATTATTATAAATTCTGTAATTCTTCCTTGGTACTGCAATGGTTTATATAGTCATTTTCTGTTTCTTCCCTAGCCATGAAGATGGCCTACATCGTAGGCAGAAACATTGGCAAAATTAAAAAATAAGTTCTGCTTATTTTGTGTTGTCTTTGACTGCACCTTCTGACCAATTCAATCCATCGATTTATTCCAGGTTCAACCTAAACCCAAGAGATTTAGAGTTTTAAGCTCTAAGACTGGCTACATAACTTTTCAGTCATTCACTCGCACAATATGCAAGACATTTTTTGAAATAACACCTACTTTCTGTTGAGGCTATACAGTTCTAATTACATTCCTTTTAAATAAAATTAATTGAAAATGAATAGGAGAAAGAATGTAAGTAATAATAAACTAACAATTAATATGACTTATCATAGAGTTTAAAAATACCCTCTATGGATTTTAGAAAAAAAATGACCTAACTACTTATTTTCGGATAAGTTGTGCTTTTAAAGTCTTGGGGAGGGGGTGAAAGATAAATAAAAAAAAATGGAGATATGATCGAAAACGATCATTTTGTACCAGTTTTATTTTTAAAACTTGGAAATAAGAGTAACTGAAACAAACATTAAACTTGGATTGTCCCCCATTAATTTCGCTTATAGTTGAACTTGTTTCACGATGCAGAAGGCACTTAAACTGAAAAATGTTTTCTTTTAACGACTTAAAAAAATATTATGTCTTCCAAACGGGTATTCTTTTTTTAAGAATACGGGTAAGTTTAGACCGAGTGAGACTAGAGAATTTTTTAAATTTCAGTCATTTTTTTTATTGTTATTGCAGCAATAAGAGTGCATATGAGGCCTCTCGGGACTTATTCCGGTACTTTCATTACCGCAATACACTACGAAGAATTTTAATATTTTTATTTGTCTTATTTATTTTTATGTCATAAGGATTATAACTTTAATAATAATAAAAATAAGTGATTCAGAATAAAGGTGTAATTTTAATTATAGTTATGTAACGGGTTGAGGAAAATTTCATTTAAATATATATATATATTTAGTTAATGTGCATTAATTACAGCTTTTAGTTCAATGCTAAAAATGTTAGCGAATTTATATTTATATAAGGAAAGTAGTCTGTGCTAAAACATTGTACTCTCATCTTTGTGACCAAAAAGAAGTGTGTTAGAATTTGAAGTCAAAGGTTTATTTTTAGTTTTACGTATTGTAGAGAATGCCTTTATTTGCTTCTTCTCATTAATATGTTTTAAAAAGACTTTAGGTAGTAAGGATTTTGTACATTAATGTAGGTAGGTATATGTTATCCTATGCCAAACAAGACTTGCAAAGGTTATTTCTTTTTGTGACTAATTGCATAAAGAAATTTCTTTGTATATTGTTTTGGTTAAAGGCATTGAAGGTCCTTAACATTTAGTTTTGATAATATTTTATTAAAAAGTGCCGTCTGTTTTGTGGTAACGCTGAGCCAAACAGTTCTAAAGTCCAATTCGAAAAGGGGGTCGGAACTGACACAGTTGTTTCCGCCGAAAATCCTCGACTCTATTCGAATGTTTAGAAAAGATAAATACATTCGCGGATGGATGGGGATAATTATGACCACCAGGGGCAGCACCTGTCAGACGAAAGAGTAAGAATGCTTACGCCAGCTCGGAGAAACCTTCAAGTACCCGACGGTTTTCCTATCGAGGTAGGAGAAGTTGAAAACCACTGCCGACGGCAGGCGGGTATCTCCGGACCGCAGAATGGGGCTGAAGATGATTTGAATGGAAGTACTAGCGGGAAGACTTGGTTCCAGAGAAAGAAATCAGAGGAAGGCATTAGATTTTCTATTTATTGTAGGCAGACTAGACTTGAGGTGAGGCCAGCGGGTGGTCAGTTGAAGATAGAGCCAGTAATTATTTTCTTTGTCATTCGTCGCGTTTGGCCACAAGACAGATGTGTCTAATGATTGCCATGTAGATGAGTATTTTGTAATTAATTGGGAGCTTAGAGAGTTTGTCTAGTAAATGTTGAAGTAGCCTGAAACGTCGAGCTGTTTCTTGTCGTTTCAGTCTAGTATGAGGATACCAAGTTAAGCATTTGTCAAGGTGTAGTCCAAAGTACCGGGCCTGTTCTACAGGAATGAGTGGGATGTTATTAAACGATGCAGGTGGACAGGAAGTCGTTGTCTACAAATATCAATTTTTTTCAGTCTGAGGATTTAATTTCGATTGACACCACAGGGTTATTTAAAAATTAAAACATATACATCTGTTACATGTATGTAATAATAACTAAAAACGAACAATAATTAAATGCAAATGACGTATAAGAAAATAATGTAGGTATAATGTATAACTATGTATAAGAAAATTTCAAAGAGATACTAATCATTATTCTTAGGTATTTTACAATTCAAATCATTAAATAAAAATCCAATAACTTATCTCATATTATATCGTGAGCACTAAATTTCCTAAAATCGTTAAACTTTCTAAATTTTTTTTGTAAATTTTTATTACTTGATATAATCTTCTACATTATTTTTGGGTACCACTACAACACATCAAGAGTATTTGGTTCAATGCATGATAGAGACTGTACTGTTTCTGTTTCTAAGACAGTGGTTGTGCAGGGAGGAGATTTTTCATAGATCAAGCACATATTCAGTTACCTTGATTAAGGGTATCCACCTTACAGAAGGTGGGTGATGGTTTCTAGACCCCCGGTTCATAGCTGTTAACAGTTATTGATAAAAAATAACTTATCTTTCTCTAGTGAACTCGAGATTTAACAGTAACAAAACAACTTATATAATCTATTTTGAAAAATTTAGTTTTTGCGTATATTTATTACTTATATTAATGATATATTGTTTAGGAAAACATGCCTCCGTTTTTCTTCTTTGGTAAATTAATAAATTATTTCATAATTTATATTTATCTTTTTATTTTAGTACTTCGTAAAATCCATAATTTGTTACGAATAAAGTCATCCATAATGACCTCGATGTCTCATTTATAGCCGATTTTGCCCGAACCAGGTATCAATCCTTTCATGACAAACATCATTCCCACTTAAACCCACTAGTTTCAAACCTAGCTACTTCTTCAATTCCCGATAATCTGAGGCGTGTGAAAAGAAGATTCTCGTGGCCTTTTAAGTTAAATTCGTTAATCGAGTACTGACAGTGGTCAATTTCTCTACGTTGCTTTATCTCAGTTCATTATGTATTATCGGTTCTATTAACTTGTATTACTATAATGCAGTTGTGAATTTAAAAAAAAAAGTTTAATATTTCAGTAACTTATCTGTATTTAGTTAACTTTTCTTATGATGTTGATGTGAGATATGCTATCTCCAGCCTAGGATATATGTGATTTCATTGGTTTTCCAATGCGGAAATGTTCGAGTCGACGAACCATTTTTTGAACAGTAAACATCCAATATCATTTCAAATTTTAAAAAAAATATTACAAAATTAAAATGTTTAATAAAAGATTAAAAAATAAAAAATAAAAATACATTTTTCTGTTTCATTAAATTCGGGCATATATGACACAATTCCAGCCAATACTTGTCCACAAAAAAAAAAGTATTTTCCTCTCTTCTGTTTCGTATTTCCCTCGTGTTGCTATTTTTCCAATATGGTTCGACCTGATACCAAACCCGTAAAACCCGGGTTTCTAATTAACTCTTTATTCCATTGGAAACCTTATTACTCTATTGAGCTTACTCCGGGCAAGGAGTACTCCTAATTAGTGAGAATTCTTATGTAAGAATAAATAAGTGTTGGGGAGGCTACCTCAAGATCCCTTCTACATTAATATACTCGCCCCCCCCTAGATAATAATTTATACCGTCCAATTAACCCAACCCCCGCCCTATTTCTATTCAACACAGATCTTTTTCATCCTTTGTTGCTTCTTCCATTCGGTTACCACATTTTTATACTTTTTTTTTAAATTCTTTTCAGGTAAGCTGCATTGATACGCTACGCCTTGAAGATAGGTGTGAGTTTCATAATTATTTAATTTTGAAGACAGTTAATTTATAAAATATTGCTATGTTGTAGGTATTAAATATGTTTTTAAATTTTTCTATTTGATTTTTGGGATGCCTGAGTAATCATTTAATATGATTTCCTAAATTATTATTTACTTAAAACCTCCTAACATTATTCTGAATTGGATTCTTTTCCAGAGTTTGGTTGTGTGTAAAGCAATTTACTAATTAATTAAACCATTACTATATTATTCATAAATATACAGTGCATCTGGGTTAAGCAAGAACCTAAAGTAATATAATGAATATACTTCATCAAAGCACATCCAAGTCTATGCGCCAACAGAGAATTATTCAGTCTTGGACAAGGAATTATTCTACTCGGAGCTACAAAGAACCGTAGACAGGTGCAGGGCCAAGCAAAGGTCCATAATCCTGAGTGGGGACCTCAATGGTCGAATTGGATGGAATTATAGAACAGGCCATGGATCTATGGGAATATACGGTGGAGAGAGGACCAAGAACGAGAATGGCCAGCGACTGATCGACTTTTGTGTTGATAACAATCTCATTATCGGGAACTCATTCTACCCACACAAGAAAGTACATAAGATCACATTCTCCAGCGAAGGCCGAAACAGCTTATATCATAGATTATATAATATACGATCGTTGTATCAGAAGATGTGAAAGTTATCCGAGGAGCGGAGGCGGAACCGACCATCTGTTATTAGTAGCAGATACCAGAATTATAAAGTATTGCTACCTGGGCGACCTATTTATCACAAGGGCATTTTATATATATATATATATATATATATATATATATATATATATATATATATATATATATATATATATATATATATATATCGGTATATAGAATAAAAATTATAAGATTAATATAGGAAAATCTCCAAAGCATAGCTCTATGTCTCTAAAGCACTGGAAGGACTAACCAGTCAACGTTGAGATATCATCAGGACATATAGAAAAATAAAAATCGCATAAAATAAGACAAAGTGCAGCACATCTTACATCAACAGTCCAAACACTCAACAAATAAAGACAACGACCTGACTCCTGAGACCTCCCTTTGCCTTAGTTGTTTCTGGAATGCTTCTGGAGTTAGGTTGCTGTCTCTATTTAGTGAGTGTTTGGACTGTTGGTGTGAAATGTACTGTACTTGGTATTTTATGTGATTTTCATTTTGGTGTGTGTGCAGTTATGATTCTAAAATCGTCATGATTAATTAGAATTGCAAAAAAAATTATTTTTTTCTTATTAGGAATATTGTCCCATGATAAAATGTGGAGTATTTCTGCACTTGACGCGAAACTCAGTTTTGAAATGTAAAATCATATTCAATGTTCCTCCTTCGTAGACCTACGACTTCCTGCCTCCTGTATCGTTTACTAACATCCCACTGATTCCTGTAGAACAGTTCCGGTACTTAGGACTACACCTTGACAAACGCTTAACTTGGAATCCTCATACTGAACCTAAACGACAAGAAACAGCTCGCTATTTCAGGCCACTAAACCATCGAATTCCTCACGTATTCTATCCTTACAATCCAAAATCCTTCGTAAAATCCTCAATCCTCCTTACTTTGTCCCGAACAAAGTAATCCATAATGACCTTAATGTCCCGTTTATTGCTGATTTGGCCCGAATCCGATATCAATCTTACATGACAAACCTTATTTCCTCCCAAAGCCACTAGTTTCAAACTTAGCAGCCTCTTCAATTCCTGATAATCCTCCGAGGCGTCGAAAGAGAAGATGAACTGGTGACCTTCCAAGTTGAACTTGTTATTTGAGTACTGCCACTGGGTAGTTCCTCTACTTGTCTTTCATGCTAATATGTTCCAATCATTATATTTTCTTGTTGTGTTATTTTAGTACAGTTGTAAATTTCATTAAATAAATTATTTTTAAAAAAACACACTTCATGTTCTTTTAGAATCTAGTTAAGAACTTACTACTCTATTTTGTATCATATATTTGGGGTTAGCATACCCTCTAAGTGATCACCCAGCCTCTAGAAATTAAACTCTTTTATTTGAAGATACTACAAACGTTACAACACAGCCGGATTTGAACCCGGAACCCTTGGTATATCAACTCAGCGCTCTACCTGCTGAGCTATCCTATTCCGTGTGTTCTGTTAGTTATGTTTAACATTTTCCATGAATAGTACTTTTTTTTTTAAGATAAGCATTCAATATTTTTGATTATGCAAACAATAGGGAGGAATACTTAATGCTCTTAATAAAATAAAGATAAAAGAAATTTTTTTTTGGGTGGGGGGGGGGGGTGGTAAAGTTGACTAAAAATAGGAATTTTCTTCTGAAGACTTGGAAGCGGAGAGCTTATTGAGTTTCAATCTCATTTCACGGAAGTAAACGATTTCACGAAATGTTGGATTTATAATGATCTCGGGGTGAATTCTACCCCTCACCTTATTTTATAAGGGATGTCTTGGAATCTATTCTACTACATTATAAATATTTGAGGCAATTCCGAGTAATGGAGTAACTGAGCATCACTTATTACCTCGGCAAGTTGTTAGAGAAATTAACTTTTCCTGGTGGTCGAAAGATTTTCCCTCTACCTTTCTAATATTTTCCTGTATCGGGGAAAATGGATGAACAAAAAAACAAAACCAATTAATACAACCTTTATTTTATTTTAACTTTTTGTCTACACAGAACTCGAGAAATCCGCTGAGTGTTTCCTTGGAATATTCTTTTTCTTCACCAATTGCGAACCAAACAATACAACTTTGTCTTTTTTTGTATTATTTTTAAATTTGCCATTCGTCGCCTCTTCTGTTCCCGCCTTTCATCCGTTGATTTCAATTGCGCCTTCAGCTTTGGTTTTTCCTGAAAACCCTGGTTTTCATTTAGCTTCAGTTAAATACTCTTTTATTATTATCGTTTTTTTAAAATTTGTTATTGTCTTAAAATTCTTAATTGATTATCGAATACTTGTTTTTTTAATGATGTGAGATAATAAATTCTTTGTCCGTAACGGACAAGGTAGGGACTAACCAAAAAAAAAAAAACTCTTTCAAGCAGTATAGGTTGAAAAGGGTAAAAAAAAATGAGGAAAATGTGTAATGCGTCCCTTTGAGGTATTCTGGCTCGATTAAGTTTTTAGTGTCCTAGCGGGAGGGGGGCTCTAATACTTTATTCACTCCCACCTCATTTGTGGCTGTGGCCTCAGGAACCGAGGTCCAGGCTCCGAGTCATCCACTTCGACACAGCCTTTGATTCCCTCCATCAAAGCTAATACCAAACTAGAGTACGAGAGTATATATGTATATATCTGGGGTAAAACATATACGTTATATATACCAATACATTACAATAAAGTCTTCAATGATATGAGTTGACTTAAAACTTAGTTGTACACTGGTAGAGCACTAAGTTTCTTTGCTGAAGATACCGGGTTTTTGGCAGATTTTGTTTAATATGTTAACAATCGGAGATATGGAATCCTGTGGGATATAGGGCCTTACTAGTGCTCACCCAGTCTCTATAAAGTAGGTACCAGAAATAGGGGGGGAGCCGGTGGTTGAGCGTGATCTAGGATAAATCACCTCCTTGTACAACCGTTGTCCAAGAAACAGTAGTCTCTACCTTTTACTTACTCTAGGCCCTTTATGGGATGTAGTGATACAGGTCGAAATTAATTGAAATATATATATATATATATATATATATATATATATATATATATATACATATTTTTTTTTCATTTTAAAATTTAACCAGTGCGGGTGACTCTAGGGCAATGTGGTCCAGAGGGACTTGCCATCGCTGTGGACTGAATACTTTTCACTCGTACCAGCTCTATTGCTTGATTAAGTTCAAGAAGCGACTAATAAATTATAAAAGTAATTCGTTTGTAGAAATTATTTTAGGATTTTCGTTTAGCTATTTAGGATCTCGAGCAATCACGAATAATATATAACACCTACCATGACATTTATTAAATATATCAGGATATTTCAGCTAACTTGAATTCATTAATATTTTGACTTACTTTAATTTTTTTTTCTATAAACATATTTCTTTTATAATCTAAACTTCTTCTATGTCGTAGCTTAAGTTACACGTTTATATCTGTCTCACATAATTTTATTCGCAATATTTTAATCATAGTTTAATGTAGTTATTAAATGAAAAACCGTAAACATTAAAAAACGTATATATGCGCCCATAATCCCTGTTGGTTACTTCCAACAGACGCACAAATGCGTCCACGACACTTTAAGGGTTAAGACTGATTTTTTTTTTTTAAATAAACTACAAACTCTTTTGCCGATTCTCACAAAATTTGGGAAAAAAATAACTCTAATGGAATCTCAATAAATAAAGTAGGACCAGAAATATAAAATAAATCGTTAATGTAGTTTTATTTCACATGAATATTTTTTTATTACAAAGGTGAATAAAATCTAAAAGTCATTGGTTTGAGATTTAATTTATCAAACAATAACCTTGAGATTAGGAGAAAAAAAATCTTGGAAAATTTCATTAAAAATATCTCTGTTTTTTCATTTCCATGAAAATTCTTATTTAAGAGGAAAGGGTGGATCTGACGCGTTTTTTTCCGAAACTCTTTATTTAATTATATGAATTTATTGGAAATGTTAATTTATTTTAGTTGTGAGAAATCGTTCTATATCGCATCTAACTGTAAGTCAATTGCGACTTTAAATTAATTAGTACTCGACTAAAATGTATGAAGCCGTATTCAATGGCTTTTATCTTATCAATACATTCTTTTGTTTATTATAAATTTATTTTATCCGATTAATATGGAAAGGAAAAGCTTTAAATAAAATGATTTCCAAACAAACGACTTAAGCCTCAAAACTAATAGAAAACAAAATACTTTTCAATACTTCACTAATTCTTTTGGGATTTATTCTTTTGTTTTCTAACATTTATTTATTCTTTTTAATTTATATTTCCTTATACTTTTTCGATACAACTATTTTTTTGTGATTTCGATTAACTAACTATAAGTAAAGGTATAAGTATAAGTAATTTTATGACTTTATTTTAAATTCATACTCAATTCCTATTATGAAGGTTCTGTGTTCAAATCCGGCTGTGGCAAATTGTTTAAAACTGTTAACAGCCACAGATGAAGATCACACTGGGGCTCACCCGGCCTCTATAAATAGTACCTGTAATTGGGGGGGGGGACCTGGCGGCTGCCTATGATCTCGGACAAATCACATCCAAGCACAACCGCTGTCCTAGAAATAGTACAGTCTACTGTGGATTGAACCTAAGACCTTTCATGGTTTGTAGTGGTAAATTTTTTTTTTTCCTTCTTTAAATACTAAGAAGGTTTTAAGAAACCTTTTACTTATTAAAATACACAATAATGTCATTCACACTGCAAGCAATGGTGGGAATGATACTACAATGTTTAATAATAATACAATTAATAATAGTAATAATTGTTAGCGAACTCGAAGAGCCCGATGCCGATGTCACCCATCTCTACTTACAAACTTCTGTCCATGGTCCATTACACAAATCCAATTCATTCGTTACTAAACCCAACGACAAGTCCATCTTAACCTTAACCTTCGCGACTTGAATAATATTAACTGGGTGCATGATTCGAAATCCCGCGTTGTGTAATCTCCTAAATTCTCCGGTAGGTAGGTCTCACCTCCTTTTTGTCCGAATATTGAACGCAACAAATTATTTTCGAATACCTTAAGACGCCGTTCTTCCTTCCTCTGACCATGCTTCACATCCGTAAGTATGAAGTGGAGGGGTGGTGGTTTAATAAATTCTTATTTTTTAGATTTTGGGATTTAGGGACAAAAGACGAGATCTTAGTAATGTCCAGACTGAATAACCACAAGCATTTCCTGTATTTAATCACTTCTTTATTTCCTCTTTAATTTTGTTTTATTTAGTTACCATAGACCCTAAGTCCTAAAACTTCTCGACATGTTCAAACTTACTCCCTTCTAAAAAAATATCCCAAAAATCTGTTCTTTTTCTGCCACTAACTGCTAATTTATTACCGAATTTCCTTCCAGCCCTATTTCCTTTTCTGCAAACATCAAAGTTTCTGTATTTAGTTTTATAGTTTCCGTGTCTTCACCCAACAGTACCACACTAATAGCACATAATAGTATAATATCAAATAATAACTGTACTACATAATAATGAATACAATTACTGCCCACCGTAATAGTCGAACTTCAATGGTCATTGTTTAAACCTTGTTCGAGAGGCCATGGATATTTTATTATAAACATTTCCCACCTTTCAAATGAGGAAAGCTATTCCAGGTAGCAGGATGTAATAGGAACACGCTCCAGAGAAGCTATTTCTCTGAAATATAGGGACCTATCCGACATACCTTGGGAATAAATCGTTACGGTGAAAAGCGACTAGGGAAAACAGTGACATAAGTCAGTTGTAGAACTCCCCATTGATCCCCTGCCTTGGTGTGGGGGGCATTAGGGGAGAATCTAGGTCGAAGAAAATATTTGGCAACGGCAGCTTTCAATTGAAAAACTATCACTGGCCTTGCCTTAACAAATCGGCCATAGTCCGAAAAAAAGAAAAGAAAAAAGAATAGAACTGCTCACTATCTCTGTAGGGCTACCCTCCGTGGCCTCAAGATTATTTCCAATGCGAAGTGAAAACTTCTTTTGCCGCTTTGAGAGAATTTCAATTGGGGTATAACTTACGGGTTCGCTTCACCGACATAAACGACAAGCTCGTATTACGCGATCCTAGTGACGCGTAGCGACCTTTGTATGATTTTATTTTATTCAACAAGGTACCAGCAAGATATGAAGGTACTGAGTCTTGCAGGGATTTCTCATAATCGGGAGGGTGCGAAATTCCAGGAAAAAGTTACCAAAAGGTCCCAGGGACCATATCTCAGTACTTTAGTAATAATAAATACATTAGAAATTGATTAACTGTCCTTTAGTACACTGTTATATTGACACTTGCAATGAGTAACAAATACCAATCATTCGTATCTTTTGTACATGTTTACATATAATTTATTTTTTATTTTTACTCATTTACCACTATACGGTGTATAATATTTTCAGTGTGTTACTATATTTTTAAACTTATTATTATTTTAATCTTGATTTATATTATTTATGATTAATTTTCTTTATCTTCTTTGTTTCATTAGTCCATTTATTATTATTAACTAAATTATTTCATCAAGTTTAGTTTAAATGTTAGAATTAGATTGCTAAAAAAAACTATGAAGTCATTAGGAGTGCCGACAGAAGTAAAAACTCAAGTCCTTGGAACAAATTGTTTTGTTTTTTTTAATTTCAATAATAATAAGTCAAGTATAGTCTGCATTGCTTAATTTTAAAATTATTAACATCAACCTGGTTTTGATATATCAACAGCCCGAACAACAATTATATAATCAGGTAGTTTATTTATTATTTGTTTATTTTTTTACATGTGAAAAATTATTGACTGTAACCCCCCCCCCCCGACTATTTTTAACTTTTTAAAAGGAATGAAGTCTAAGAGAAAACACTAAGGAAGTCTCGGTTCATTAAATAAATGTTAAGGAAAATCTTTAGGTTCATTGGTTATTTCTGTGAATAACTCTTAGAATAATTGAATTATTGTTTTTTTTCATTTGTTTATTTTGTATCATAGGGTTATTGTTCACGGGATACATAACAGTCTATAATGAATTAAAAATATTACTTTCATATTTATAGTATAGTAGCAACCGCTTTTCTTTCAATTTTCTACAATCATTATTTCGTTTTAAATAGCGAACCCAGCAGTAAGAGATACCACCTTGCACAACTGTTAGAAACAGTACAGTCCCTACCATGTAGTGAACTTAGCCCTTCTTGGGTTCATGTTATATTATTTTTTTTTTAATATATTCTTTTATCTAGGATATCTTTTATCCTATACTTTTAGGTTTATTTTTGTTCTCCATTTTTCTTCTTTTTTAATTTTGGCTGTTTACTTAGTTTGTTATGTTTTTATGAACCTATCTACTAATTTTCATTTGCAATGGAAATATTTTGTACATTTTCTTCTATTCTTTGAAGTTTATATTTTTATACTGATGATTTATTATATTAATTACGTAGTTTTGTTTATTTTGACTAATTTATTATTTTTATCTCAATATTAATTGTTTTATTATTTTACTTATTTTCTTTAGAAAATCAAAATAAAGCGATTAGAGTGGATTGGACACCTCATTAGGATGGATAATAATAGAATACCCAAAATGACAATGCAGTGGTGCCCTGAAGAAAGAAGACGAACGCGAATTTCTTGGATGAACCAAGTCCATGGCAGGATATGGCCTTAATTAATGAAGAGGAGGCATTTGACAGGAAAAACTGAAAAAAAAATGTTACTCTGAAATTTGGTTGGATAAAACCTCAACTTTGGGGAAACTCGATAAAAAAAAAACTTTAGTAGTTATTATTCTAACGAATATTTCAGCCTTGATATTCAATATTTGTATATGTATATATATATATATATATAATATGTGTATCACCTTTCATTTATTCGTTTCAGATCGCACACCACATATCTATTCCTTAATTTTTTTTTAATTGTTTATATGAACAATGATCTATGCAATAAATTATAATTCTAAACTAATAATAACATTTATTCTGTATAATTCATAAAGTCCATACAAATTTGCCTTCTTAAGGCTGGGTCGCCTGACGGTAGAAAAACAGAGTGAAGAAGAAAAACATTTCCTCAGCTGTGTTTTTCTTATGGCCCGATAATAAAAAAAAAATTTAACTTCAGTCGAAGGAGTTTATTTTGTATATCGAGCCTTATAGCCTGGATCTTGGAATTGTCATCCCTTCCGAAAATTTTATAAACTTTGAAATAATTTTCTCATATGTATGAATTATGACTTCGTTCATTAATTCAATTTTATACTCCTATTTTTAAACTATCATTATTGTGATTAAATTAATGGGGGCGCATTTTTGAACAATAATGACTTGGATAACAGATTGTATTTGACTATACCAATATTCGGCATATAAATTCTTATTGCTTAAATTGATAAGTAAAAAGAGACATTACATAAATGTAAAGACCGTGGAAAAATTCCAACGAAAAGCCCTTAAGTCTCCAAACTAAAACAGAAATTGAAATTATCTGTCCTGACTAACTCAATCGAGAAACAGGTCGAATCCCGGCCGTGGACAAATCTTTTCTCTGCAAAATAAAAATATTTAAGAATCGCAATAATTATAAAAAAATAAAATAAAATAAATTATAAAATTATTCTAATTTACTAAAGGACTTAATCATTTTTTTAAAGGTATTTGTCCAATATTTTATATTTATCATTCGTTTCTAAATATTACATAACCTAATAGAGTTATGTTTTGTTTTCAGAAATAGATTAACAGTCCTTTAGTACACTGGAATATTTTTTATACTGCCAGTTACAATGAATAACAGATGACAATCAGTCAAATGGTAATAAACACATTCCTACATATAATTTATTTTTGTTACTTATTTGCCACTACAGTATATGTATACAGCTCCAGTGAATAAGTGTTTCAAGGCGAATTTTCTCCAAAATGTGTTTCTTTTACTTAAAAAAAGCGGAATCGAGTTATTTTCGTAGTGAATAAGGGGCTAAGTCAGGCATAATAATATAAGCAATAACTTCATTTTTAGGCCAAAACTACTGGAATGACACGATTCCGCGTCCCTCAATACAGCTGACTAATCCTGGACAAAGTTCGACTAATCCGCTTATTAACTGGGGTTGCAGATATATATACATGGGAGCGGAGTGGCTCAGCGCTACAGCACTGAGTTGCCATGACGGAAATCCTGGTTCAAATCCCGCTGCTGGCAAGACTTTTATTTGGTCTGTTTGCAGCTGGAGTTGAATCATATAGGATCTAGGACCCTTTTGGGGCTCATCCAGCCTCTATAAAAATAGGATACCCAAAATAAGGGGGAAAATCCGGCGGTTGAGCGTGACCTAGGACAAGTCACCTCCTTGCAGAACCGTTGTAAATGAAACGGTACAGTCTCTACCATGTAATGAACCCCAGACGTTATTATACGTTGTAGTGGTATAGGTGTTATAAATATGTAATTACCACAATCTGGTACATAATATATAATCAGCCTGTAACTATATTTTTAAACTTATTAGTGTTTTTATTATTTCATTTATTTATAATTAATTTCCTTTATCTTTTTTGTTTCATTTATCCATTTAACATTAATTAATTTAATCTATGATATTGTTATTATTTTAAAAATTCGGATCTATGATTTTTTTTTCTTAAAGACCCCACGCTGCGTCAGCGGTAAACGGGGATACAATGATTATGATGATGATGATGCTTGTTAATGTTTTTTTTTAATATTTTAGTTTATTTTTGTTGGTTAGTTATTTCTTTAATTGTTTTTTTCTCATTATTTTGGTCCTTTAAATATTTTTCTATTGTTTAATGCATCCAATATTTATTTTTACGGTTCCTTACTCATATTACGCGTTCAATACCAGGTGGAATCCCAATGTGGGTTAAGTAAGGCCGTTGTAGCTACTGAGGTCCTGGAGAAACTGGCCATTTCCCGAATCCAAACACACATTCTCACTGGGAGGCCTACTTTCGTTCCACCCTTCCAAGAATATTACAGGGTTTATTGGAATCAGATAGGGTTTCTTCTAAAGGGTTGAGAGGTACGTGTTAGGCTCTGATAAAATAACACGGTCTGTAACGCATAAGACATTGTATATTGGATTATTAGAGTTAAAACATGTAATAGTCAGCAGAATTGAAGATGAGAAGTGGTTAATAAAAATATATTTTGTGGACTGGATTAAAATCGACGAAATTGTAGCCGTTTTAGACTTTTATGAGAGTTTTTACTACAGCCCCTTGTCAAAATGAAACATAACTGGTTCTCTCCCACTGGGACAGATTTATATTTTACGCTTATTCCAAACAACGAATTAGTTTTAATAAATGTGATAATTTGATAGAAAACTTAAAAAAAAAATGTTTCGCTTCAAAGCCACGAAGAATGCAGGATAATACGGGCGTTGTTCTAATGGTTGTGCAGGAATGTTTAATTACCCTTGTGAAACTATAATGCCTTATTTTATCTGTAATAATATCCCTCATATACTGTTGAACTCTTCTTCTACATTAGAATTGATAGTAATAAGAATATTATAACGCCAATGCTATTTTTCCCTTATTTTTATTTAATTTAATTACTTAAGTCAACAAACGATACTTTTTGTCAAATTTTAATAACATTCCGCTTTCCCTTGTTTACGATTGCTTATCATACATTTTTTTTAATTTATTTATTTCTTGTATAATTTGCTACATTTCACAAAATAAAAATGCTGTACCAATAAACCAGTCTCAAATAGAAATAACTGTACCAATTTAAATATATCTCTGTAGAATCATAATTTACAATGAAAGAAATATGTATAAAAAACTTCCAAAAGAGAGAAAAAAATTAGTAATAATAAAATAAACAAAAATTATAACAATACATTCTTAGCAACTTATATGCATATATATATATATATATATATATATATATATATATATATATATATATATATATATAGAAAACAATATCAATAAAATGCAAGAAATTGGTATTCTACAATAATAAATGTTTGATTCGTTTATGTACATACCACTTTGTACTATTTTTTGTATGGTTCCCAATATTTTTTATATGCGGGTTTTTATTGTTTTTACACTTTAAAAAAATTCTTTACATAGTTTGTTGATAAATGTATTAATGTAAGGTGTACTGAATTCTTTATGCATAATTTTAACTTTAGTGTCATATGCATAATTTCCAGCAATTCTAAGACATTTGTTTTGGAATATTTGTAATTTTTTGTTATCATACATAAGAATTAGTAGTAATGAGGATATGATAACGCTAATGTTAATTTTTTCCTTATTTATAATAAATTTTAATTATTGTGTTATTTAATTACCAAAGTCATCAAACGATAATTTATGTCATATTTTAATAATATCACGCTTATCCTTGTTGAACACTTCCTCTATATCTTATATAGGTATAGATTTATACATTAATTCTTATTAATAGGGATAAGTATTTTTTATATCCCAATGCTATGTCAATGGGCCATCTTTATTAATCGCAGTCTCTGACTCCAATATTCTTTATGGTTGAATTGCTTAGTAAGCTTCGCTAAACTCACCTTATGCTAGTTTTAATAGTTTAGCATCAATAGCATCTTCATTATTTATATTATATTCATTATATAACAGTACCGCGATAAAAGGGATAAATAAAACAAGTACACTGCATGTGCTTATTTTATGCTAATACGAAATTTCGGCTTACCATTTTTCTTCCTGAACCAATGATGACGTTTTTTCTTTAATAATATCCCATTTATCCTTGTTGGTCAATCCCTTCATATGAGAATAATTTAATGTTGCTACCATTTTTTCCGTATGTAATTACACTAATTTTTAATAATTTATTAAATTATGTTAAACGAACGATAATTTACGTTATATTTAAGTAATGTTCCACTTATACTCGTTGAACACTTCCTCTATATAAGATTTAATAGGAACTAGTATATTATATAAGACAATATTAATTTTATGATATATTTTCTTATTAATCATAGTCTCTAGCACGTACTGAGCCCGATATCCTTCATGTGTTGTAGTGTTGTAATTTTTTTTTATAAATTAATATTGTAGAATCAACTAATAACACAGATATATTAATTATGGTACATCCGATTTTTCAAAAGATAAACCATTATTTAAAAAAAATGAGACTCGTTAATTAATGGCCAAGCTCTTGGAGACTTTAAATCCGAATATTAGCGGAAGACTTTCTCCAAATCCAAATCCATCCTTTGACCCCGGCGGAATCCTCTAGACCTGAATGTTCTAATGAACACGGGCGGGGGTGGTGAAAGGGGGGAATTTCTCCCTCAATGGCAATAAAAGGACCTGGGCAACCTCCTTTATCCGGCCCGTTTCAATCAACCCGAAATTAGATGAATTGGATTAACAAGAAGTTGATTGCTCTCCTAGGTGGTCACATTGTAGTAGGGATGATATCAGATCTAGGACAAAAACAATATTAATGTACTATAAAAAAAAATGTTATAACTCTAAAAAAAGTAATTTTTAAAATTAATTATAGATTTTAAACGAGAACGTTGATGTTGGAGAATGAACAACGACTTAAGATATTTGAAAATAAGGTACTGCTTCAATGATAGGTTTATGGTTGTTAGAAAAAAAAACAAATTAAAGAGGAAACAAAGGTAAGAAATGCTTATAATTAGGTCTCGATATTACTTAGTTAAACTATTGTCTTGAAAGTTAAAAAAAAGCATTAATAAAACAGCTTAATACGAAGATGGGCCGAATTGAATGGGTCAAAAAGTTTATATATCTGGGAGAAACTAAGCTGGAGAATATTTTAGAAAATTCAACTGTCGGATTCTAAAAATGTAAAGGGCTTAAGGGTTTAAGAAAGAATATCTACAGGAAGTGCACCTTCTGTAATGCAAAAATAAGACATTATAACACTGTAGTAAAAACAACGGAGTACCGCCTTGCCAGTGAATACCTATCGATGAGCTATAGTCTCAAAAAAATTGAAAGTATATTATAGTTTATGCATCAAAAATGCTTATTGTTATCCTTAATGTGGCTTATTGTACTTATAAGATAATCTATAAAAAAAGTGTATAATAGTGTAGGATTTAAATTTATCACAAGCATCCGTTCCCGGGTATCGGAACAGCAAAAGATATATTTATAATTAACCACCTTAAAAATACTGGCCGCAACTAGATACGCCTTCAGTTTCATGCTTATACTAAACCGCCCGCCAGTGTAATGCGGGCAGTATCCAAATACGCACAAGGCGTTAAAATGGGATAAATTCAAGGAATAACCAGTAAATTAATTTATTAATAGAAAATAATAGTATAAAATAATAATATGTTAATACGTGTTGATTTATAAGAAGGAAATACACAATTTACATAAGGAAATATTTTTATCTCATTTGTTATTAGGTGAGGTGTAACTGGGGATATACGGTCACCTGTGGTCTATTGGTTAGCATAACAAACTACTAAGCCCAAGATCGCGGGTTTCTAGCCCGGCAGGTGGCCCTAGGATTTTTTTAAGGGAGTAAAAAATCCTTAGCTACGCCGTCCTTCGGAAGGGACGTTAAACGGGGGTCCCGAGCCTGTACGATGTCAGGTACTCGTTAAAAATCCCTTTCCTAATTAAATCTGGATAGGCAAAATTTAGGGCTCCCACTGTAGCATCGTCCGATTAGCCATAGCAGCATAAAGTGACCTTAAATGAACAAACAACTGGGGGATATAACAAATTGGCGCCAGGTTAATATATACGAATTGGTAATATCATCGCGAATGGCTTAGCAACAACTGAATTCATAAAAATGTAACAAGCCCGATAGATCAACGTCCGTGGTGTAGATGGGAGGATTTTACTTATAGTTAGTCACTGATCGTTAATTTTCAAATTTAATTCGTTAAATTAAATTGTAAGGCCATATTATTGTATTATAAAATAACATTATGATGATATTGAGGCTTATAGATAGTACCTTTTTTCCAGCAAACACATTTATGTCATTATTAAGAATATTATATTTCATAATGCATAAATATTAAAGAAAACGATTTTAAATTTATGGGGGGATAATTCCGGTTTGGGTTATGGAAGGAAAGGTCATTATTCAATGGTAACACACGGGTGTCATTGGCATGCGTCGCCATGATGTGTTGGCATGTGGAAGGGGGTGAACAGACCGCATATATAACATCGTTATTCCGATTAATTCTTATATTATTCAACAGGGATAAAGGGGTTATTAGTAAAAGATAACACAATGTATCATACGTTCATAAAGGAGACAAAAAAAATAATTATTAAAAATAAGGAAAAATAAGCATTACTAGCTTAAAATTAGCATATATCATATACTTATTCTGCGGACCCTCCCGGGCTTCACGGAGCCTCTATAAATTCTGTTCTCTTAATTAGGGGAAAATCCTGGTGGCTTAGCATGATATTGGACAAATCACGACCCTCCACAACCGTTGTCTCAGAAATGGTACTGTATCTACCTTGCACTTAGCCTATAACCATTCATGAGTTGTATTGGAATATATATATATATATATATATCTATGGTTATTTAAATTTATTCTTTATATAGTTGGACAGACTAACAGGGATAAACTGGGTGTTACTAAAGTACGACATAGTTTATCGTTTAGTTTCTAAAGTAAATAAACAATTGCATAAAATAGAGAATAAATATTTATTAATTCCGAGAGGGTCGGTAGAACAAATTTGCTTTGTTAAAATAGCAAGCCAAATTAAAATGGGGAACAGGGTAGCTCATGGTAGAGACCCGAGTTGCCTTACCAAAGGTCCGGGGTTCAAATCAAGCGGCGGCAGATAATTAATATAATCTGCTGATTTTTGGGGATATTCCTGTGGGATCTGTAGAACATCAAGGCTGATACAGCCTGTTCAAAGTGGTATCCTTAATTGCGAGAAAAGACTGACGGTTGAGCGTGATCAAATACAATTCAGCCCCCCTACACAACCGTTCTCCCTGAAACTGCCCTGTGTCTACCATGTACAGAACGCAAGACCCTTCATGGGTTGTAGTGGTACAGGTTTTTACCCGTTAATTAAATTAATATCGTGTGTGATAAACGATATGCGACACGCACGGACAGTCCCAAGAAATTTAAAGGGAGGCGATAAAAAAAGTTCTATCCGCGTGAATGCGCAGCCTATCGCTATTGATATATCTCTCGTTTAATTTACGAGTACTTCAGAGTACGACTTGTCGGTCTCCTCATTGATTTGCAACGTACGATAAACAGATTACTACTAAAATATAACCTAAATTATATTTTGTTGACTAAGGAAATTAAGTAATCCAAAATTTAAACTAAATATAAATTATTAATCAACATTAACATTAAGTGTGCTTGCTCCGATTAATTACAACGAGGATAAGCTGGACATTATTAAAAAATAACATTAGATATCATTGGTTCATGGATTAAATAAAATTTTTGATTATCAATTAGGAAACATTAAGATTAGCAATAAACTAACACAATAATAATATTCTTGATTTATTTAACCATTATATTGCTATGGTGATCATTAGGAGTGAAGATGTTATTAAAAATGACATAAAGTATGGTTAAATTTGAGAAGGTAAATACAAATTTACATATTTATTAACTGCATATTTATTATACTTATTCGAACTAATTATTTTTTAGGGAAAATGTTCAAAAAGGATAAGGTGGATATTATTAAAATATAAAATTATTTATCATTTGCTGACTAAGATAATTAAATTATCCAATAATTAAAATAAGGAAAATTAGAATAACTTTGTGATATGCTTATTCCATTGAATTCCTACATAGAGGAAGTGCTCAACAAGGATGAATGGGGATATTAATATATACTATAAATTATCATTGAGATAAGATTCTTAGAATTGGTTCAAGAAAGGGAAACCTTGGTCAAGCTCTATAGAGTGCATCCCCACACTGCGCAGCGGAAGAGAGGGAAGGATCATGATGATGATGAAGAATTAAAATTAATTAAATAAGGAAAAATTATCATTAGCGTTATAATAAAGTTATTCCTATTAATTCTTATAAAGAGGAAAGTTCACTGAGGAAAAGCAAGAAATTATTAAAAATTACATATCATAGTTTCATGAAGGTACAATATATTAAAATTTTAAATTATAAATTAGGAAAAATTTGCATTAACATAAAAGTAGCAAATATAATATACATAGTTTAATTAACGTTTATATTGTGGTATTGTTAAATTGGAATATCGAAGGTATAATTAATGATAACGCAAAGTATCATAGGTCCACGGAGGTAATTAATACAATATTTTATTTTGAAATAGTAAAATTAGAGCAATACTAATATTCTTGTCTTATAAAAAATAACATAAGGTATCGTATATTCGAAAGGGTAATTAAATACAGCAAACGAAATATTTTATTTAATATATTTATTATTTTAAGCATATTTATATTATGCTTTATCATTTGTTGACTAAGGTAATTAAATTATCCAAAAATTAAAATAAGGAAAACTAGAATAACTTTGTGATATGCTTATTCCACTGAATTCCTACGTTGAGGAATTGTTCAACAAGGATAAATGGGGATATTATTAATATACAACATAAATTATCTTTTGTTGACTAAAGTAATTAAATTATCCAATAATTAAAATACGGAAAATTTTGCATTGACCTTATAATAAAGTTATTCCTAATTATTCTTATATGGAGGAAAGTTCAAAGAAGATAAACGGGATATTAGGTAAAATATAACATAAGTTATCTTTTGTTGACTAAGGTAATTAAATACTTAAATAATTAAAATTTATTATAATAAGGTACAATAAGCATTAGCATTAGAAATTTTCAACAGGGATAAACGGATATTATTTCTAAATAACATCAATTATCCTTTGTTGACTATGGTGATTATATTAATTTAAATAAGCATTTACACCATTAGCGTTAAAAATTCCTATTCCTATTAATTATTATTTAGGGCATAGTTAAATTCATGTAGAAGCGGGAAAATATTTAAAAGTAGACATCATACGTTCGTGAAGGTATAATTCACTAAAACTTTTATTTAAGATTAGAAAAAAATTGTGTTAGCATAAAATTAACACAAAAATAAGCATGTCTAATGATTATTTATATTATTTACTCATACTTATATATTAGTTAAATATATTGTGATATTATTCAATATTGATATCGAGGGTTATTAATATTAAAATAAGGTATACGTAGATTCGCGATGGTAACTAAAAAAAAACATAAAATGATATTATGTTAGTAATTATATAAGTATTAAGTTACGAGAAGTTGTAATTAACGTACTTGGGTTGTTTACCATTGGTGTGTTGGATATTATTTTAAAAAATAACATTATTTACTGTAAGTTCATGAAAAAAAGTTAAATATTAATCAGGAAAAATGTATATATGAATATGGATGTGTGTATATATATATTTATATATGTAGATATATGTTAAACACTAATGTTCAAGGTACTACATCTTGTTGTTTTTGTTATTAACTCTTTTATATGTTTTTAAAAGAATTATTTTCCTTCTTCTTTACTATGTATGTTTCTGCTTAGATTTTTTTTTATTTTTTATAATATAACTGTTATCCTTAAGAAACATTGTCCCATTATAAACATGTTTTCTAATGATATTTTATAACAGATATAGTTTACTGAAGTAAAGTCGGATTCGACGCAACCTGATTTGACTTGTTCTGAGCGTACTGTATAAATTTGCATATCATTTGATGTAATATTATATCAGATAATATTAGATATCTACGTATATAACAATAATTCAATTACTAATTGCTTCATGTCGTAATCTTAAAATGATGGCTTATATCAATAAAAATTATTTTCCTTCATTAAATGAGAATTATATCCTGATCAGGAAACTGTGTACTTGACACAAAAAAAACACACAAAAAAAACTCCTTTTATAAAAACAAGGAAAATAATTTTTCGTATTTTTGTTTTTTCATGAATGAGGAAACATACAATCGAAAATAATATGTGACATCGGCAAATTGTGGCCCTTAATACCAAATTAGGCCGAATGTTTTAATTAAAAAACATGAATCATTGTAAACAAATATATTTCTGTTCAAAACGAAACGGGAAAACAGACAAATATTTGTTTTAATTTATTTTAAAAAAACAAAAAATATGGAAATTAAATTTCAGATAGGTCCTGATTCATTTGGTCTGGAATATACTTTTAGATTTAAATTATTTTATTCCAATATTCTACTCGGCAACGTTACTCACGTGTGAGTTACTTCCTAAAAACAATTCATGGGATTATCTTAATTGGAAATAATCTAAAGTACCACTAAATATTACATATATTAGTCTTATATATGTACATTTTATATGCCATTATAGTTCATTTTTTAATTATTTTAAATAATATGTTACTTTCAAATCAACATAATTTAATTTCGAAGATACGTCTTAAGTAATAGTGTTGAAATTTAATTTAAAACATTTCTGATTTTAACTTTGTTTACAATATCAATATAATGCATTTAAAACTGTTATATTAATTGCATACATAAATCTTATATTGTACACACCACATTTCGAAAGTTCTAATATAAATAACTCAAAATATTCTACTTTTGAAGCTAGTGTTTCCTATGTTTAAAAATTTTCTTTTTTTCATTTAAGAATGGAGTCATAAAAGAATTTTTATATATTGGTGTTTTGGTAAACCTTCAGAACAGTTGGGCATTCTATTTATTTATGTTCATTAGTATAAACTGCGAAAAAATTAAATGTGATACGACTAATTTTGTTGTAAATACTTTGCCTAGCATTTTAATATTGTTGTTTATTATAAAAAACATTAATGTCTATTAGAAATCATACTACATTAAGCATTAATGCACTGTTTAATAATATAAATGCTAAGTAATGTATATACTACCAAATTAGCAATAATCCCTGTTCATTTTTGAGTCCAAGATTAAAATAAATATTACAGAATAATGATATAAAAGTTAATTATGTCAATCTGATTTGTTCATGTTTTATTTAATTTTCAAGTAACACTGAATATAAATGGAATTTTAAAATTAGGTCAAATAGTAGCAACTATTTATTTTATATAAGCTATTTATTTAATTAACTATGAAACTATTGTTTGTTTACACTTTAATAATTTAATTTTAACAACTTCCTATTCAATAACATTTAGTACACCGTAATATTGTTATATGACATTAATTATACTATCAAATTAATTAAGTTGTTTTATAGTCATTTCATTTATTTTATTGATGCAAGATTCAAAATTTACTTAATCTTCTCTTCTAGCGCCAACGGTGTGAGGATCCTTTCTGTAGAGCTTGATCCATGAATCCCTCTCCCTCTCTTGTACCAATCGTCTTCTCCTTCTCCATTCCAAACCTCTTCTGTCAGAAACCTCCTGGATTGCTCCTTCCCAAGTCTTCCTTTCGGTCTCATACCTTCCACCTTTGTCTCATATACGGCCTTCGCCACTTTGTTTTCTGCCATTCTGGAAACATGGCCGAACTATCTCAGCTGATGCTCTTCGATAATATCCCCAGACGGCCGAAGTCCCACATTTGACCGTATCGTTAGGTTTCGCACTCGGTCTCTTCCGTTTTTCTTAGATATCGGATCTCCATGGCTTGAAGTTGGCTCTTGTGCTTTTGGTTAGAGTCCAAGATTCACTCGAATAGTTAAAAAGGAGTAAGAAAGTGTTTTTTTTTTAGGGGTTTTTGACACTTCTTTTTTACCGATGAATGCTTTCTTAAAGGAAATTAAAACACCTGCTGGCAGGTTTTATTCGTTCATTTATATCACCATCTATCCAGCCGAGTTCGTTAAGGTGTGCACCGAGATATTTAAAATCCCTTACTTGCTCTAACCTCGTGTTGTTTTGTCTTACGACTCGGTCCCCCTGCTCGCTTTTTCTTCCTATTCTCATGATTTTGGTATTTCCTGTATTTATTGTCATGTTAATCACGTCCAACTCTTCTTGTAGTATGCGTAAATTGAACTGGAGGTTCCTGCAATTCTTTGCAAAAACAATTATGTCATCGGCAAATGCGAGGATACTGAGGTGGGTTGGCATAAGGTTTCTATACCCTAGATGGTACGGTTTCATTTTTGACTTAGCTCTTTTCAGGGCCGTGTCCAGTGTCAAAATAAAAAAGTAATGGGCTTAGACTACATCCTTGCCTGATCCCCTGGGTTGTTACCAATTTCTGTGATGTCTCATTACATGTCCTCACCACATTTCTCTGTTTTGAAAAGACTTAGGATTCCTTTCTGGAGTCCCAGATTGACCTTTTTCTCCCTGAGAGCCTTTATAGTATCTTCCTTTCTGATCCTGTCGAAGGCCTTTGTGAGGTCGACGAAACAAGTGAAGACTTCCTTATTCTTTTCTATGATCTTTTCAGATGTTTGTCTCAGTGTTAGGATAAGGTCTTGGATGCTTCTATTTCCTCTGAATCCATATTGGTCTTCCACCAGCATTGGTTCTACTGCATTCCTAAGACGTCTTTCTAGTATTTTGGAGTATATTTTGCTGGGTACACTAAGAAGGGAGATTCCTCTACGGTTGTGGAAATCTCTTTTGTCTCCTTTCTTAAATATTGGTATCATGACAGATTCTCCATTGTTGTCCATGACTACATTGTTTTTCCATACCAAGTTTAGGAGATTATGAAACATCTAAAATTGGTATCCAAAATAAGGACGTTTTATATTAGGTATTATGTGTATAAATTGCTTATTTTCTTATCATTTTATGATATGAAGGATCATTTTCTATATTCGTTTAAAATATGTGTTTTATTACTTTTTTAGAATTAATATCTATTGTTTCCGAAATTTCCGGATAAATAGAATAAAGGCAGTTTATTAGTTTTTTATCAGGAAACATTCAAACAATTTATGCGGGTTAATTTTATCTCCTTTTAACTCCCTTACTTTTTCTCCCTTCTTTCTTTATCGAAGTGTACAAACGTTTTATTTCGGAGATGAAAACTGGAAAAGGTTTTGCCAATATAAAAGCGAAAGAGGGGTGGAGTATCCCCCATCTCTTCCCTACGCTTCTCCTCTTTATTTGCATATTTCTGAAGTTAATGCTCTCTGTAGAAAACTGAAAGCTCAATATCCAAAAAGATAAAAAAAAAAAAAAAAAAAAAAAATCATAAAAGAAAAAGGAAAACTTATTAATGTGTTACTTGGAAATGGAATGAAACATGAAAATATCGGATCGATGTAATCAATAATTTATATAGTAAATCAATATTACATAATTTTTTGTTTGTCTCTTGGATTCTAACGGGATATATATTAATGAAGATATCTAAATAAAATTACCAACTTATAAAATATACCAAAATAGGTCATACAACAAAAAAAACATAAAAAACCAGTGTTTCCGTTATGACTGCATTCTTCTCAGTATGCAAGAAAAAATTGAAATGAAATTAAGCGGGGAATAAAAAAGAAAATGATAGCTGATAAGAATAAGGTGAAAATTTCCAAATATAAACATTAATAATATCAAATAAATTATTGTTAAGAAAATGTTTTATTTAAAATGGGGTAGTTTAAATATAATTTACTTTACAATTTTTTGTCATATCACCTTCTTTTGATTGCAACTAATCAATAATGAATTTTAATTTAATAAATCAATGAAATAGCTATAAGAAATTATGCTATTTCTTATAACCTTATAAAAAAAGGGGTCTGGGGTTCAGTACATGGTAGAGATTGTACTGTTTCATGGACAACGGTTCTGCAAGGAGGTGACTTGTCCTAGGTCACGCTCAACCGCCAGATTTTTCCCCCTTATATTGGGTACCCTATTTTATAATATTCTATAGAGGCTGGGTGAGTCCCTGGAGGGTCCAAGATCTTATATAATCCATCTCCGGCTGCAGACTAAATAAAAGTCTTGTCCGCAGCGGGATTTCAACCAGGATTTCCAGCATTGCAACTCAGCGCTCTACCACTGAGCCACTCCACTCCATATAATAAAATTAATGCCTTTCAATAAAATTGTTATAAATATTACAAAAATCCTACTCCTTATTTATACCAATCAATTTTTTTTCACTTGGTTTTATTAACTTTGTTCAGACCATTATTTTTATTTAATTCATAGAATAATAGAGCCAATGTACGTTTTTAACTATACTCTAGTCATACCATATCCTCTATTATACTACAAATCATTCTTTTCTTTATATAATTATTGTTAAACCATTCCAGTCCGAACTTGACAATCGTAGTGTTCGAATTAGTTTTCTTTAAAAACAAATTGTTAATACTAGGTCCTGTCCATGTGCACACACAGTCTCTGTACTCTCGTCCCAAAGAATACTATTGACCCCGCAGATAAAAATCTAATTGAGTATCCGCCTGATTTGTGGAGTAGCTTAGCAATATAGGAAATCCCTCCGGCCACCACAGGCTATCTTTGATCATCCTCCCAGATCCAAATTTGTAACTAAATCTCATGACAAGAGGCCTCCTCGATTAGTGGTCCAGTGTTTCCACTGTTTACAAACTTCCCCAATTGACGGTTCTCCACTTCCCAAAGTTGACGCATCTCCAAAGGAGACCTCGCTTCTCTTGTTACAAGGCAATGGGCTGTGATGCGTAGTTTAAATTCAATGTTTACTATCTCAGATTATTATGTTTAGATTCAAATGTTGTACCTTGTTAGAAGCTAGTGCATGTATATGTGTGTGAGGGTAAAAATTCTTCTTTTTTTTTCTTCAAAACTACCATGATGTGTATCATTTGTAAGAATTTTTTAAAAAAAAATACTGGATGCTTCCATTTGTATATATATATTTTTCTATTTATGTCATAATGAAAGTATTTTTATTTATTTGACTTTCACATTATATTTTGCTCAATGTCTTCGGATTAATATTATTTCTCCATTATTTTTGTGTGTATATCCAAAGTTGATTCCACATAAATCAAGAATCTAAAAAGATACATCAAATATATAGGGCTATTTTTATTTTTAAATAATTTCCCCAGCTGAACTTACTTTCTCTATATTCTAATGAGCTTGCTGTCTTTGATTGATGAGTCTTTTTGGACTTTTGATGTAAGCTGTTATGCATATGATCTTCATTGCTTTACATTTTTTTTAAACAATCAACTACTAGTAGTCCTGAAGTCATATATTATATATATATATATATATATATATATATTATACCTCCTTCTTCAAATCCGATATTTCTCATAGGCGTCTGAAAAGAAGAAAGCCTCGCGATATTCTAAGTTTAGAACTTTTTATTTCAGAACTCCGGGTAGTATGGATGCCATTATGTATCATTCATTATATTTACATAGTTTAAGGTGCCGAAAATAACACAATATAAAAATTAAAAATAAATAAATAAAAGCTTCTATAAAAGGAAAAATCAGGAGATAGGGATGAAAGATGCGGTAGTTGCGTGATCTGTGGCATTTTCCACCTCCCCCATCCAACATAAAAATAATAAATCAATTTTTATTATTATTAATAATCTGACGTTTAGCGTCTTCAAAATAACATTAAAATGAAAAAATAATCTGAAAAGAAATAATATTGACGGGCGCTTTGTGGCCTAGTGGTTAGCACTACAACCTACTAAGCCCAAGATCGAGGGGTTGTAGCCCGGCAGGTCGCCCTAGGATTTTTTAAAGGGAGTCAAAAATCCATGGTCCTTCGTAAGGGGCTTTAAGCAGGTTTTCCGAGCATGTACCATGTCCGGTACTCCTTAAAACCCCTATTCTAACTGAGAATGGTTATGCAATATTTAGGACTCGTAGGATCGTCCAATTTGCTATAGCAGCATAAAAGTGACGTTAAATAAACAATCAAAGAAACAGAAATAATATTGAATTTAATCGTGTTATATTCGTTTAAAGAGGAATTCTAAAAGCAAAAACGAAAATACCAAGTATGGTCTTGCTGTGAAAATTTATGAAGTTATGATACTTTGTCGCATGTTTATGTTTATATATATAATGATAAAGAGAGAGAGGAAGAGAGCACAATAGCCTGAAGAAAATTGAAATACCATGAAGCGTTTTATAATTGAAGCTTACAGGAAAGCTAATTACTCCGGAATTTAAAAAATTTACTTTTTTAACTAGTTTAGTCGAGCAATTTTATGCTTTAGAAACTTCAGGCTCAGAACCATAACAGAAATGTGTGAAAAAGTCCAATTTCGAAATTTTGGATCTATCCACTTTTGACCCTGAACGCCTAAATTAGAAATACTTCTATAATCCTGATATACTTCAACAAGTAGAAATACTTGTATTTACTATACCTTTACTTATATTTAATTACTTATACCTAATACTTCTATATACTATACCTTCAATAATCCTGCTAACATCTAACCTGATAATAAAGGCAGAAATAATTTATTTCTTAATATTGAATGATTTGATTTTTTTTTCTACATTTGAATTTGCGAAGGGTTGACTGTTAGATGTTTTCCAGTCTTATAGAAACTTCATGTATTTTTGTTGTATCAAATTGCAATCTGTTCGATATTAATATCTCTGATTTTTTGAGACTATTTGGGTTGTTGATGTATTTTAATATGTGCTGCATTCATAACGTGATTTTTTTTTAAATGTGCTGTCAGAAGCTCATAAAAAAATAAAATGTACCACTACCCTTGGAGAAATAAGATCGGAAGAAACATGAGTGACACTAGGAAGGCAAACCCTTATGGAGCAAGTAGCCAATTGAGAAGCCCCCTAAGCAAACTTGCTAGTTACTAATGAAGCATCAAGTAACTGCTTTGCGCTTAATTAATTCCACTGTCACCCTCTCGATAGCTCGCATCCATCAACGCCTTCCAGCGCGATATGCCCGCTCTCGGAGTTTGTCGTCTTCGACATCCGCACTGACTACTTTGAGTAATTAATTTTAAAAACTAACTAGTCGGGGAGCGGATTAGGTCAGCGTGTAGAGCTATGGATTGCTGTTAACAGCCATATGTGGACCCTCTGTTTTATCAAGTGATCCTCCTGAGTCTCACCCAACCACTATAAAGTTGGTCGCCGACATTAGGGGAAATTCTGGAAAACAACGTTTGCGTGTGATCTCGACCACACCACCTCCTTGCACAACCGTCATCATAGAGACTTAATTCATTGTTTTTTGTAGTTTTCCAATTACAATCAGTTTGTGCTTAGTTTCTGTGATCGATGAATCTGTTTTGTTGTTGCTGTGAGATATGATGCATTCATTTGTGCGGCGTATGCCTTATATATATATATATATATATATATATATATATATATATATATATATATATATATATATAAATATATATATATTTAACTGCAGTCCATTTTATCTATGGAGGGGATAGATGAGGCTGCCGGCCCCTAGCGGCATTTTATTTAAACTCTTCAATGATCTTATAGGAATGATTATACTTTCTTGATTAGACGATAGTTGCGTCATGTATATATATATATTGATACATGACGCAACTATCGTCTAATCAAGAAAGTATAATCATTCCTATAAGATCATTGAAGAGTTTAAATAAAATGCCGCTAGGGGCCGGCAGCCTCACCTATCCCCTCCATAGATAAAATGGACTGGAGTTAAAAATCTCCCAAGTAACAGATCACTTTAGAAGCCACTTGGGTTCGGCCCTTCGACCTATCAACATTGGAAGCCACTTCCGTTCAACCCTTCCAGCGAGTAACATAGGACTTCGTTTCAACCCTTAGATCAAGCACATCAAGAGCTCAAGCTATGGAAGAATCACCTCGTCTGTGAATGCAAGTACTAACATACCATTATTCTGCAGAATACGTCGATAGTTACAAATTTTTAGAGCTCATAAAATTTAAATTAAATAAATCCAAAGCGCTATATGCATATAAATTTAATACTGTTTTCTATTGAAATTAATTTATTCATTATATTATTTTACATTGAGATTATTCTGTTTATTATATTATTTTTCTATTGAGATGGATTTGTCCATTATGTTATTTTAAATTAAAATCAATTTGTGTATATTATTGCTTTTAACTGTGGTTAATAATAAATTAATGTTAGTGAAATGTATTTTGCCCTATCTATTGATTGCCTGATGTTTATCCATATTTATATTCAAATGATAACAGGTTTATTAGTAGTTAACAAAAGTAATTAATCAATTCAAGGTAAGATTTTAAATTTAGCTTTAGTAATTTATTCCAGTTCTTATCAGTGAATATAGGTAATTAAAATCTGCCCATTTAAACCCGTAAATACCTTAGATAAGCGGAAGTAATGAGTATTAATTAAGAAATTAAAATTTTATCACTGGTAGGAATGGAGTAATATATATATATATTGTGTAAATTGTATACTATGCACATGTAAATGTTATATACATCTTTTTATTCGCACCCCAATTAAGGATACCCAGCGGTTTAAATTAAAGATTGTCAGTTTAAATCAATTATGTAACCATCAGCCGGGTGTGAACCTGGAAAGTTCGGCATAGAAACTCAGGGAATGGAATAAAGCTCCAAAGTACCTGAAGCAAACTAGACGCTTACGTTAAATTCAATATATTCCGTTTCCGGGTAAACTGCTTACCACGACGGAGTTGTGTGTCCTCTGGTGCTATTGCAGGTTATGAATTGTTACAGAACAAAGGACGAGTCGAGAAGCGGATGGTAGGGAGTTTGGTAAGATGTCACAAGACATTTCCGACCGGATTCGCTCGGATTTGTTCATCGCGGTCCCATTCAATGTATCTGGAGTATGTCTGCAGTGTTGTGCTGGGGATGTAGGAATCCCCACGATCCGAATATCATTTACTCGATACATTTATTTGTAATGTGATTTTATCCAATTAAAGGAAATTAATTCGTTCAACGTGGGTGGACATATTTGAGTATGCTCATATTTTCAAATTAATTATAGAAATAATTTTATTTATAACCTCTGTGACGTTGGTTTGACATATTTTTTAAAAAAGAAATTTGATATTTTTTAGTCCCCGGAAAACAACGAATAATTATGATACGGTTGATATAATATAAGTCATAGCACAGCGGTGGTTGAGATGGTCTTTAAAATTGTTGGGCTTAGCAACGAACGAATTCCTACAAGTTAAGAAACGCTGAGCCGACTAGTTACCTTCCGAGAAGGTAGTGGGAGGTTAATAGTTATCAGCCTTCAATGTACTACTTTTATTTTACAAATATGATTTTATGAGAGTATGGATGATGGTAAAGTATTAGACTGCCTGAGTATGTGGGTCTGGTGTACCAGTCAGAAGATAAGGCTGTTTTCCTTGAGAAAATCGAGTAAAGAAAGGGAAGAAAATGGAAAATTTAGGACCGGCTGTTAAAGATAAATTATTTATACCGTTAGCCGTGAATCGACCCTTCGGAATCTGGGGTTCTCCCAGCCTCTATGAAGTGGTGATTATTAATTAGACAACTTTGGAGTATAGGTGTGATCTAGCCTCCCTGGCAGCCACTGGCTTGAGACCAATACAATGTCTACGATTTACTAAACTCATTAACCTTCATATATTCAATCCATAGAGGTTTTTTTTATTATACAATCGATGAGATACCCAAAACAACGCATTAAGTCACTAATCTAGTAGGGAAAAAAGTTTCGCCAGTTAGGTCATCAGGGCACACATCAAAAGAAAACATTAAAGAAGAGATGTGTGTGGAGCTTCTTGGAGCAAGTTAGCAAGTCTTTATTTGATGAGTCCTTTTGAGCTGTCGGTGTCAGATGTGCTGCCCTTTGTCTTATTTGGTGTGATTTTTTTTTATGTGTGTCCTGGTGATACCTAAATTGGCGAAACGTTGACTGGTTGTTTTTCCCAGTATTTTAGACACTTGAAGCTTTATTTAGATGATTTACCTATTGCATCCTAATTATAAGTTTGTGTTAATTTTTATTGTTTTTTTCTAGTTTTATTTTTCTTAAATAAGGACTTACTTGTCAGTAAAAAGATAGCTGATGCTGTGGTATGACTTGTTATCCTTCTTCCTTCAGTTCCTTGTATTAGTCATTAGTACTCGGACCTACTGCTATCTACCCAACGTTGGTTAATTTAGCCCTAGCAAAAACTTTGGACAAAACCTTAATGCAATTATTTAGCCCGGGACATCGGCTGGTGTAGGAGAGCTGCTTCAGATTAGAGGGCGACTTAGACCATCAATCTTCATTGACTTTTAAATCCTTCCAGAAGAAAGATTGATTTTCATTCCTCCTTCCAATTTTTTTTTTCAAATTTTCTCTTTTCGTTACAATAACACCTAGGTGCAGAGAGAGTTTCACTCATAGAGGCGGGTATTCGTTCTTGATGATTTATGTAAACATTTCAAGAACTTTAACCCGGAGTACTAATAATGTTCCTAACTATAGCTAACTAATTCTCCATATTTCTTCATAACTCAATAAAAACTCAAAAAAGGATATAATATAACTATTATAATGCGAGTTTATAAATACAAAAAAAATCTATAAAGCACTGGGGAATTATTTGCCTGTCATCGTTTCGCCAATCAATCTACTATACGTTTTGCCAATTCAGCAATCATCAGGAGAAAGAAAAAAAATTATATTAATGAAAACTAAATGCAGCATATCTCACATCAACAGTCCCTGAGACCTGCAATCACAAACTGCAATTGGAAAACTTGAAAAAACAAAGTCTTTGTTGTCTAAAGCGCTAAGAAATGTCTAATCTGTCAACGTTTCAACGATTCAGGCATCATTAGGACATAAACTAAAAAAAAATCTTTACACCACTGTTTCAATTTAACATTAATTTTTTATCCATACCATTATTTATCACTCCTACTATTTACTTGTACTGATATAATTCAGTTGTAAATTTCGATGAATAAAAAACTCCGGATATTCCCTAAACCAACAGCCAACCTTTTGGTTTTCTTTTTCGTTATTATCACCTTCCTACTGATATAGTTTTACAAAGTCCCCAACAATAACCGACAAATCCTCCATATTTCGTCATAACTCAATACAAACTCAAAATTGGACATAAAATAACCATTATTTAATAAACACAAATATATTGGATAAATAAAAAAAACCTCTAAGTTTATACTGTAAATAAGGAATTTCTAACATGTCAACTTAACGCCAGTTCAGGCAAATCCTGACGATGCATGATACACCAAAAATTGCATATATTTATCACGTTTCTTCTGGTCTTATTTCTTTAAGGGCTGTAGTGGCAAATTTTTTTTTAATATTCAAACAGGACATAAAGAAAAAAAAATCACATAAATGAATCCAGCATATCTCACATTAAGAACTGATTGAAGTGGAAAACTACAAACTCTTAGTTTTTAAATATTTTATTTGGAAGAGAAAAGATTTGTCTGGGCTGGGATTCGAACCTGGGTCGCCAACGTGGTTACAAATCTTTTCTCTTCAAAATAAAATATTTAAAAATTATAGCAATTAATAAAATATATATATATATATATATATATATATATTTTTTTTTTTTCTGTTGGCTCTACAGACCTTGTAGATCTTTGGCCGCCTTTACCAGCCTTCACCACCTCTGTCTATCCTGGGCCGCTGATTTCCAGTCTGCCACATGTAGCTCCTCAGCATCTTTGTTGACCATGTCTATCCATCTGGTCTTTGGCCTCCCACGTGGTCTCTTTCCAACTATTGTGGCATTCATTGTTACGTAGAGGCGTCCTGACGGATTGCTTCGAGCAACATGCCCCGCCCATCTTAACCTTCTTGATTTCATATCCTGAGATATCGCCTGACCAGTTTCTGTGAGCAATTCCTTATTGGTCCTTCTCTTCCAAGAGTGCAGACTCTCATCCCAGACCGCTCCGGTTATCGTGCGAAGGATTTTCCTTTCGCATCTCTCTATTCTGCTTTCCAGGGTGCCAGTGAGAGCCCACGTCTCACAGCCATATATCAGAATCGGCTTTATTACCGCATTATAAACCCTTAGTTTTAAGTTTCTTCGGGATTTCAATACTCTTGAAAGAGCGAAGAATGCTCTGTTTGTGCTTTTTATACGCTGGTCTATCTCAGTTAATTGTTCATTGGTAGAGGTTATTGTGGAGCCAAGATAATTAAAGTTATCCACTTTCGGGAACGATTTGCGATCCACGCAGATGCTTTTACTGGGATGGACTTTACGGCTCACTGTCATATATTTGGTTTTTTCCTCATTTACCTGTAAGCCGATTTGGTCTGCTTCTCTCATCAGCGTCTTGGCGAGTCTCTCAATATCCTTTTCATTTTTTCCGAGTATTGCTATATCATCGGCGTAAGCAAGAATTTTATGCTCCACCCCGACGTGCACCCCGCCCTTCGCTCTTGATGTTGTTCTTATTACCTTTTCGAGGGCTATGTTGAACAGTAAAGGCGAGAGTCCGTCTCCCTGCCTTAGGCCGGTTCCAACTTCAAAAGCCTCAGACACATCTCCCTGTACCAGGACTCTGCATCTAGGGTCACCTGCACACGCCTTAGTCAATCTCACTAGTTTACCGGGGATACCCAGCTCAGTCATGATCTTCCATAGACAGTTTCGGTCGACGGAATCATATGCAGCTTTGAAATCGACAAATAATGCATGTACATCTCGGTCTACTTCCCATCGTTTTTCGAGTACATGTTTCAGTATGAATATCTGGTCTAGCGTACTCCTCCCCTTTCTGAATCCTGCTTGCTGGTCACCTGCTATTTTTTCGTAATACGGGTATATCCGATTATGTAATATGTTGGTCATTATCTTATAGGCGGTGGGAAGGAGCGCTATGCCTCTGTAATTCCCACACTCGTACATGGACCCCTTCTTTAGAATAGGGCATATTAGACCTGTTTTCCAAGCTTCGGGTATCTTCTCTTTATCCCATATCTTCTGGATTAGTTCTAATAATTTGACTCTTACCGTTTCTCCCCCATCTTTGAACAACTCTGATGGTAGGTTGTCTAACCCAGGGGCCTTTCTTCTTTTAAGCCTGTCTATAGCTATTTCTAAATCCAGAATATCAGGTTTTTCAACCTCTTGTGGGTCATGGTCCTCCTCGTTGTCCATATCCTCTTCGTCCGTGTGGTTCCCTTGGTTTAGCAGATTCTGGAAATATTCTTTCCAGATGTTTAACACTGCAGGTATTAAACATCCAAGGTAGAACCTTGGATGCCGTCAGTTTTCCATCTTTTCCTCGAATTTGAGTACTTCTCGCTCTAAATCCAGTCCTTTCCTTCCTAATATCTGCATATAGTTCGCTTATATTTCCAGCCTGCCAATTATCCTCAATGTTTCTAAGTCTTTCCTTGAGGAATTCCCTTTTTGATGTTCTTATTATTTTATTTGCTTTTGACCTGGCGGCTGAGTATTTTTCCAATATAGCTGGATCAGCTTTGACTGTGTAAAGGGCCTTCAATTATATATATATATATATATATATATATATATATATATATATATATATATATATATATATACAATAATATAATGACGTAAGTCAACAAGATCGTAATTAAAGTAATGTTCAATGAACATTCTTCTCCAAGTATACATTGCAAAATTGCGAGAGCGCGGGAAAATCTGATCGGTGAAGAGAATGGATTTGTCTGGCCATGTTACAAGCCAGTTAGCTCAGTTGGTTAGAGCACCACGAAGGTCACGTGGACGACCCGGGTTCGAATCCCGGCCCTGGACAAATCTTTTCTCTTCAAAATAAAATATTTAAAAATTATAACAATTAATGAAAAAATAAAATAAATTACAAAGTCTTAAGTTTCTAAAGTAATGGGAAATTACTAGCCTGTCGAGGTTTCACCATTCAGGCTACATCCAGTAAAAAAAAAATCACATCAAATGCAGCACACCTTACACCAACAGTTCCAATTTATAGATATTTATCAATATCTAATTACGTGTAGATATTTTATTTTATTTTAGAGACTTAGGCTTTGTAAATTTTGTTTTTTCCAGTTTAATTTCATCACAACATTACTCATTATCTCTATTCCAAATTTTTTTTTTATGACTTCATTTATTTTCAAGAATGCAGTATGTATATGCATAACCACTAAGCCCAAATTCGCATATTCGCATCCTGGCCGATAACTTTAGGATTTTTGGAATGGTGTATAAAATCCTTATTGTATGTATAAATTCTGCCGTTCTTCGGAAGGGAAGTTAGATGAGGGTTTTTAGATAACCATTAAAGAGTCCTATCCTAAATATACCTGAATAGTAAAATATATATATATATATATATATATATATATATATATATATACATATATGTATGTATATATATTTACATATTATAAGATATAGAATAATAAATTTTAATGTTTAACTTCCCAGAGACTTAAGGCGTGAAATTCTACAGTTACGCATTGTGGTTCGGTCTTGCGGGTATAGTATGCGGAATCGAAGGGGCAATCGCGCAATTTATATTATCGTTATGCTGTCTCAATAGATTTATTAATCATAATCATTAATTAATAGATGAAGTGTATATATGTGTGTGTGTGTATTATTTGGTTTTATCACTAAAATTGGTATAATAAATTTAAACGCGAAATACATTGTTATAATATGAAATATAGATTTGTATTGTATTTTGAAAATAATGGAAGTACGGATTTGGTTAATTTTTATTCCATAATAGATCATCCGGTTTCCCGCTTAACTGGAGGTGTCCCAGCTCTTACTAGGTCGGATAAGCGGGGTCTTACTGTATATTTCAGTTGTTATTTGACGAAAACCCCTCATAATTTACCGCCCAAATGAATACTACCCGTTGGGCGTGCCCTTTACATATTTTATTCAAGCGTATAGAAACGCCCTGTGGGTTCACGTCCTAGGGAAAAGGGTTGAGGAAATTCTTGACAGCTCTTCTCCGGTTGAGGGATGATTTGGGACGCTGTGTCGCATTACCACGTTTGATTTATTATTTTCCTACTTCGTCTTCAGGCTATCTGATACATTTTTTTCTCTAATATCTTATAATATATCCATACAGACTGTTGTGTGTATTTAAGTTACTGATTTAGTAACAGCAAGTTCAATTAGTTCAGAACCGTTAATTAATCTTCGGTGAAGATCGAGGTTCATTTAACACTATTGTATATTCATTCAAACTATCTTATGTATTAAATTTACTCACTTACGGTTAAAAGTTCAATTAACTCAGAATCGTTAATTATTTTTCGGCGAAGATCGAGTTTCATTCGGGTTTAAAGGACGGTTACTCGCTTTCACATGTACTATTGAATTTAATATTATTCTATATTCATTCAAACTATTTTATTTATTAAATTCACCTGTTTAGTAACCAAAATTATCTTCCATAACCGATACATCCAATCGTGAATTATTTTTCGGTGAAGATCGAGGTTCGTTCTGGTTTAAAGAAAGGTGTTAAAAACCAAAATGGGTTCCAATTTAAATCTGGATAAATTTGCCTTTTTAATAAAATTTTATATGCCACTGAATATTTATTATATCATGTTTTAAAGCTTGAATCGAAAAAAAACAGCTTAAAATGATACTTTTAATGAACTTACTATTTCGTAAAAAATATTTTTAGAATTATAATTAGTTGAATTATTTATTAATATTACTTATGAAATTAATCGTAGGCAAAAATTTAATGCGCATAACAGGTCCACATGTTTATTTATTTTTGTTCTACTTCATCTTCAGTTTATCAATTTTTTTTCTAATGTCCTTGACTATATTTATACAAATTATAATATGTATTACATTTACCTACATTTCAGCTACCATTAAATAATTATTATATATAATAATATTTGGTAATATGGCATTTATTTTTTATATTTTTATGTAATTAATAACTTACTTAATTACAATGATACATTTGATTTACGTATCGAACTAATACTACTTTTCTAAAAATGTCCCTATAGTTATTATTAATTCGATTACTTAGGTTAGTTATGTATTAATCTGGGAAATTAACCGTAGGAAGATTTAATATTCATAAAAAATCAACCATTCAATACCATATTTAATTTAATAATATGCTACTTCATATTTATATTATCAATGGTTATCTTATTTTCTTGGCTATATTTATACAAACTATTATATGTAATATTAAATTAAATTATTTAGTAATAGTTTTAGCTGCCATTGAATATTTTTAATAGAAGAAAAGCTGATATAAAAATGACACTTTTAATACACTAATAATTTGACACTAAAGCAAAAGTACTTTTTTATTTTTTCCTAATCCTCATTAGTTCAATTAATTACATATTATTGGTATTTACGAAATAACCGTAGGAAAATTTATTGCCCATAACAAATCTACCATATTTTGTATACTATAGTTTGCTACATTATTATTCAGGTTAGCTAATATTTTTCCTCTGATGTCCGTCCTGCAATATATTTATATAAACTACTATATTTTGTAAATTTACCTATTCTTATTTACCTTAGTGACATTTAAACCTCCATTAGATATGTATGATATATAATAATAATAGATAATATTGCATCTATTATGTTTTTAATTTACGGAAAACTGTAATAAAAATTAAACTTTTAATGTACCTGCTGCTTAATTAATTAAAAGTACTTTATTTTTTTTCATTTTTAGAATTATTTTTAGTTAAATTAGTTCCATTTTATTGTTACTCTCGAAGTTAACAGTATGCAGATTTAGTGTCCATAACAAATCGGCCATTTAAGTGCCCGATAAAACTCAATTGGTCCAATGTCCGGCTAGAAGTGCTTGCGCTGTTGAGACCTATAATTTTATGGGCAATAAAATGATAATAAAATTGTAATCAGCTGGAAGTAAATGTCTCTTTTAATGTAGGACTTGGCGGCATAACAAGCGCCTGTAAACTTTCAATGTATTATCTATGGAACTTTTCGTTCATAGACATTTCTCGTTCGGAATTCAATATTTATGTGTTATTCATTCATAATATTTTGTAATTAATTAATTATTAATCTTAACATTAAGTTTAAAATTAATAGTTATATATTCTATTAAATTTTACTGTAAACTAATAAAATAGACGAACGAAAAATTTAATTTGAAATCTACTACTTTACCTTTCTATATTTTGTATGTTTTCGTTTAGGAAACAAAATAATGAGTATGAATTTCCTTATTATCATAGAATTTTAATAATACCCTCTTAATTCCAATACTTTTTTTATTCTTAAAATTGGTTAAAAAGTCTTATGGAAAATTTATAAATAAATCCATAGAATAATTTTACTTTTTAAATACACCTGATTTTTAAAATATTTATAAAGTAATATTTTTTAGTAAAAATTATAGGTTTTCCTATTTATATTTTTTTTTATCTCGAATTCGAAAAAGATGTAGGTGTAAAAGTCTTAAACCATAGTTCCAATATTACTTAAACGGAATTGAAAATAAAAATTTTAGTGTAAAAAATCCCATCTTCAAGGAATAAATTTTAAAAAATTATAAAAATTTCAAGGTTTGACAATTTTTTTCTTTAGTATTAATTTATATTAATTTAACTTTTATTTATTTAAAACTCGTAAAACACAGTTTTACTGCAATTTATTCATAAAGTAATTTTAACACTAATAGTTATATAGTGTTAATTATTGCAGTGTAAAGCTTTAAATCTTCCTCAAACCTAACAAAACAAAGGAACAAAATATTTACATTTAAAATTACTAATTAGCCTTTCTGAACTTAACATTTAAATTTTGTGATCAGAAAAAATATAAGATGATAAATTTTTTATCTATCATGGAATTTCAATAATAGCCTATTTATTTCAATTATTATTATTATTATCATTTTTTTAAATATTTAGAACAAATGAATCAATAAATCCACCGAAGAGAAGTTATGTAAATAATTTCGTTTTTTAAGTATAGTACATTTTTTAACGCAATATTTAAGTCCAAACATTTTTAAAATTTTAAGTTTTACAACTTATATTTTTTCAATCCAGATATCGAAAAACTTTTAAATTTTTTAAATCATAGTTTGAATATTGTTTAAAAGGAACAGACGTGATCAATTTTATATAACCAAGTCTTCAAAGAATAAATAAGGAAAAATAGTTTATAAATAAATTTCAAGGTTAAAAAATTTTTTCTTTATAAAAAACTCCTAAAAACCTTCGGCTTGTTTTTTTACAAAGCACTTGTTGATAAACCTTTCCTGTTATAACTCAATATTTTTTATGGTATATTGGAAGCAGGAAGCTTCGTATGTCAACGGTTTTTCATGAGTGCGGAAAAACCTATATTTATTCCATACTCTTTATTACGGAGTTGCAAAAAATATTTGTTGTTCTATTCTCATCTGCCTTCTCCCCTTAGTTCTTGTCGCAAAATATAACAATGATGTCGTTATGTTCAAAATTATTCTTAGCAAAAAAAAAATGTATGTAAGCATAATACTAGGTTTAAATTTTTTAAATCATAGTTTGAGTATTACTTAAAAAGAATAGCAAAATAGATTTTACCATATAATATCCAATTATGATAGAATAAATTTATAAGAAAAAAAGGGTGTCAATTTACAGATACAACTTTTTTTTTTCTATTTAACTTAAATTTATTTTAATATCGTAAAAACCTTCAATTCAATATCATCATGACGCATCTTGTGTAATATATATTTATTTTGTGAAAACCCGATTTGCCGTAAGGCAAGTAAGCGTGAATAAATATATAAAGTAAATAATGCACACCAACCGTAGAAAAGACTTAAAACTTAAACGATGCTATCACAACTTCAAAACAAAGAAGACTCTTATTAAAATAATACATGCTTTATTTTCTCGGAAAAGGAGATGATTAACTCGTTTCTAAAGCATTATAATAATAAACTGTATAAGCGGAATGAAGAAAGTTCATTTAACTATAAAAACTAGATGGTAAATGCTTTAATTAGTCAATATTTTATATATATATATATAATCCAAAATTTAGTTATATAATAGTTTTAAAAAGATACAGAAATTAATCTGTTGGACATTGAGATCCAGATAAGTCCAACAGACTGTATATGATAAAATTAAATCAAAATTCCTTTATCTATTAAAGGGTGATGAATTATTCATTCTGTTAAAAGCCTACAGAAATTTCTTTGGGAACACATCCTTCATAAAGTTGTTACCCTTAATTGGGAGAAAAAAAATGGCGATTGAGCTTGTTCTCGGACAAATCACCTCCCCACACAGCCGTTACCTTTGAAACGGTACAGTCCCTAATGAATGTATGTACCTTTCATGGGTTGTAGTATCTAGTAAAAACTTTTTTCTAGTCATTATTAAACAGTGTGAATAACTTTCCAAAATGTTTTTTTTTTTTTAAATTTTACAACAAGATTATTAAAATTATTCCAAAACGAAAAAATATAAAGATACACTAGATAAAACTTATTAAATAATCTAAGTTAATTTTGAAAAATAAATTGGCTGATATTACTATCAGAGATAGCGATAGAATCAAAAATTATTAATTATCTGCTTAGGTATGTGGGAAATTAAAAATATATATATTGAACACCTTTTATGTTTTATTTTATTCATTATAGTACTTTGACAAAATTCATTTATACTTCATTCATTATACAAATTATACAAAAATTAATAATACAATATTCATTTATTATACCTGTACCACTACAACCCGTGAACGGGTCTAGGGTTCAGTACATGGTAGAGACTATACTTTTTCATGGACAACAGTTCTGCAACGGGGTGACTTGTGACGGTCACGCTCAACCGCCAGATTGTCCCCCCTTATTTTGGGTACCCTATTTTTATAATATTTTATAAAGCTAGGGTACTGACTCTACCACTGAGCTACTCCGCACCCCAGGAGTATTATTCTTGGGTTTTTTTTTTTGGTTTTTTTTAAATATCTTTATCGATTGATTCAGAAAATCTTACGACTGGTTAACGTCCACGACTTATATGGGTGAATTGCGTTAAGAGTGAGCGGATTCGGGTTAATTTAGTAATTCGTAGAGGGAAGTTTGTAAGCAGAGATTGGTGGCATCGGTATCGAACCTTCGGATTCGCTAAGCCACGGACAAGTCCTGAATAGCTGGAAGAAAACCTTTTTCAGGAAATAATGTCTCCTATATAGCAACATTAATGATGAATCCGTATTCACACCCACTGCCTCCTGACTATGGTAAAATCTCCCATGAATTTTTTAAAAATATTTTCACTCGTTTAGAAGAATTTTCTGATTGACTTTTTATTGCCCGCGACTTCATCCGCGTAGAAGTCGAAAATGGTTCTAATAGGTTTTTTAATTGTTTTTTACGTTATTAATTTTGTTCTAACATTTAAATTGTCAAAATGTTCAAATTTAAAGGAATTTAAAGATTAAATAAACACGAAAATAAAATAAAATGTTGTTATATTTTGTAAGTATTTCTTATATTTCAGTATTTCTTTGTAAACAATATTTTTTGTTTTTCCTTCGGGAGCTAGAATCACCAGGCTACTCAGTGCACTTACTCTGGAGCATGCCACATACAACCGGCCGTGAGAGAAGCAGCTTTCCCTCAAGTCTATTCCCGCTACCTTAAGAGTTTAACCTTGAGCTTTGTTTATAGTTATTGCGAAGCAGACTTTGATGGGAAACTGCACTCTCTTGAATTCGAAGGGGTAATTTGATGGTGATAAGGGAATCCTAGAAATAAATACAGACTCTCATCGAGAACAACCGGTCAGTATTGTTGCCTCGACTACATTAATTACAATGTTTTCACTTGCAATCTGGTGCCATTGCATTATTTTGGTGGTTTTATATTGTGAAGCAACATAATTGGCGCGCCAACTCTCAATTTTAATATGTAAGTAGGGGATGAATTCCAATAAAATACGAAACACGTCCATCTATTCTGTTAAAAAAGGTTTATGTGAAATTTGAAGTGGATTGCACCAAGGAATAACGTTGTTCCATACAGACATTGCCCCCCTTTTTCACCCCCTCAGGGGTAGAATTTCGGAAAATCCTTTCTTATCAGATGCCTACGTCATACAAAGAACACCCTCTAAGTTTCAGGTCTCTAAGATAAGCGGTTTAGGCTGTGCGTTGATCCAGTCGGTCATTCAGGACAAACCATTTTGTATGTATAGATGTATGGTGGGTGTATTTTATATCGGATGTAACAGTTGTTGAAATTACTATTGAAGAGCCATTGCAGTTCAGAAGTTGTAATTATTCATACAGGCTTATTATTACTATTTTTATTATAATCACTATTATTAAATAAAGATTTGTCTGTCGTTTAGGTCAGGTGAATGATCTGAGATAATAAAGAGCTGATACTTTTTCAGCCTCTATTTTATAGGAGTATCTTAATTAACTGCAATAAAATTAACTCAAGTGGCGGTACAATCATTGTCGTTATAAAAAAAAAGTTGGAGTGTGGTCGTTACTATCGAGGAGGGACGTATCAGGAGTCCCGCGCCCTAATCATCACGAAATAATGAGAACCCTCCTATTCTTTAGTCCTTAGCTTTTTTTTTTAGCTCTTTTTCCCTTTGTTTTTTTTCAAACAAAAAAAAGTACTACCGGCCCTTTTTCAATTTCGTTATAATAATTAGGTAACATTATTTTACGAGTTTTAAACAGTCAGAATACATCGAAATACAAATGTACAACTTTTCAAATGAACTTTTTTTTTTTCAATTTTGTTATTGTAACTAGGTAATAAGTATTTTACGAGTTTAAAACTACCATAATAGATCAAAATACATCAAGTAGTTTTTCGTTATTTTCTCTTTTAAAAATACCGGCACTTTTTCAATTTCGTTATAATAATTATTTAGGAAATATTTTATATTAGGAGTTTCAAGCAGCTAAAATATATATAAATACTAGCTGACCCCAACCCGCCGACGCGTTGCTGTGGCTGTTGTAATAGTTTTAAAAATATTATTTTTTATTATAGGTGTTCCAACAAGGGTTGCCTCAACCTGTCAGAGCAGAGCTCCACACCTCTCGGTCCATCCAATCCTCTTCCTGGAGACCCCTACCGGCCATCTCTTCCTGGATTCCCTCCATCCACCTGCTTCTGGGTCGTCCGCGTCTTCTCCTCGCTGGTGGAAAACAATCCAGCACTCTGTTCGGCCAACATTTAAACGCCAATCTCTTCACATGGCCGTATCCTTTCATTTGTTGATATATTCACATCCATCCTATGTCAAATTTCTTGGTTTCATAGTCTATCCAGCCTAGTGACACGGAGACACCTCCTCCAGAAATCCATTTCCACCGCCTGCACCTTTCAGTACAGACGGGAGCTCATTGTCCAGATTTCCGAAGAATAAGTTAGAATAGATTCGACAATGGTTGTGAAAAATACTGCGTTTATATCTGTGGATATCTCTGTATTCAATTGAACCGGATGTAGCATTCTAGTAGCTTTTCTAGCTTGCTCCACCATTTTCTGACTTCATACTCAGACGACTCGGTAGTATCCAAATAAGATCCCAAGTACTTAAATATATTTACTTTCTTACAAGCTTCCCTGTCCACCAGAAACGCATTTGTATCAGGATATCCAACGGCCATATGCTCAGTCTTCTCGAAGTTAATTCTTAAGCCCGCCGTTTCGTAGCACATCTTTAGGGCATACACCATCATTTCAAGGTAGGCCTTCCGTCTCGCAAATACGACCTGGTCGTCAGCGAAGGACAAGGATAGTAGCTGTTCGTCATCAATGAACGGTCCAATATCCCCACATTACTTGTACCACAGTTTCACTGCCTCGTGAAGGTATATCTTGAAGAGAGTGGGGGACATGCTACATCCTTGCTTCAATCCCTTAGTACCATGAAAAGGATCCGAAAGGTGGCTATCGCATTTTATCTAATACATGTCGTTGCTGTATAGGTGTCTCACCGCCTTTATCCTCCTAATGCCTGCTTCTTCAAGTGCTATCCATAACCTCTCTCTAGGCATATTGTCATAAGCATGTTCTAGGTTTATAAAGGCCATGTGAAGTTCCTGCTTCTTTCCTGGGACTGCTCAATTAGTTGGCGAACAACAAAAATTTTGCCCTTACATGATCGTCCAGCCTTGAATCCCGCTTGTTCTCATGCTTACTTTTGTATCCCTACTGTTACAAACCATATAACAGAGTTGTATATTGAACTTCTTGGTGGTGGGGTCTGTCTCATGTTTAGAGCCTGTTTGGGATGTTGATCGTTGGGATATATTGCACGTTTTTCTTCGAGATGTGATTCACATAACCTTTTTTTTTGTGTGTATCATGATAATGCCTGAATAGGCGAAACGTCGACCGGTAAGTGTGTGTATTACTGGAGAAATTTGAAACATAAGGCATTGTGGTTTTTCCCAATTGCATTATAATAGATTTTTAATTTTACATTTTATTCATCTTATATCTAAGAAAATATATAAAAAATAATATCCAAAATTCCAAACTGATAAAATATAAACATTAGATTAATGAATGAGGTATCTCATGGTTGATTTTTAATTATGGCTAATAATATTTTATTATATTATAACTATTTATTTCAATTTAATTGATCACTAATCGGTGCACAAAATTGTTTTAATCTGTCCTTTGCTAATAATTATAGATTAGATGGTTTACTAACACGTGAGCATGCAACATATAATTATACATGGTAGAAACATGGATGTTCTAGGTCCAAACCGCAAATGGACATTGTCTGGCCTTGAGACTTGTTGATGGCCATAGCAAACGCCAAGCTTATATCAAATTGATGTCTTTTGAACGGTATTATGGGTTCTGATGATATCATTTGAATAAGTGGCTACAGGACAAATTCTCCTTTAAAGATTCCAGTCAACATTGCAGCTTCAATCACATTCCCGATGATATTTTTGATGACCAAACGTGTAAGATTCCAGAGCTGCATTTGGGCTCAAATTGTTGCAAATTTTATCTTCTTTAAAAATGGTTGTTTTTGTTTTTCCCTAAAACGCACCGATTAGGATATACTGGCCAAAAAGTGAAATCACTCCAAAAATTTCGAAGTTTTTCGGCCAACAAAAGTATTCCCGGCCTTTTTTCGGTTGCGAACTTGGATTTACACTACTCAGATATGCCCTTACAAAATGCAGCATCATCAAGCGTCACTGCTACGATCGACGCATAATCAATAATAATGGCCAACACATATCACTTAGGGGTATGAAAAATAGTTTACATCCTATTCTCAGACCTACTGAATATAGACACAAAATTTCATAAGAATCGGTCAAGTCGTTTCGGAGGAGTTTTGTTACAAACACGACGATTTTATATATTAGATAATTTTGTTTTGTTTTTATTTTAGACCACAGGCCCTTGTTCAATATTTTTTCATAGTTTAAAAATAAATTAGGAGTTTATTATCGCCATAATAGACCGAAATAAAAAACATTTTTTGCCTTTTTTTGGCATGATTTTTGTTTTAGCCAAAAAAAAATGAATTTTAAACAGCCAGAATAGTTCAAAATTCATACACGGGTATACATTGTTTTACTTTTATTATTATATTAAAAAACACTCATTCATCATGATCTTAATAGCCCATATGTTGCTGATTTGGCCCGAACTGGATACCTATCCTTCCATGACAAGCTCCATACACACTTGAATCCCCTAGTCTCTCAACTTGCTTCCCATAATATTCCTGATAACCCTCCAAGGCGTCTGAAAAGAAGATGGCATCGAGACCTTCTACTATAGAACTTTATTGGAGTGCTTTTTTACTCCATAGTAAAAAAGTACCGATGGGTAGTTTCTCCACAAGTGTTTTTTTTTTCATGTCATATTGTTCATATTACCAGATTTACTTGTTTTAATATTATTATAGTTGTTAATATCAATAAATTAATTTTTTATATATATATATATTAAAAAATATTAAAGGCCCACTTTAAAAAATGGTAATTTTTACATGATCTGCAATTATTAATTTTTTTAATATATCAAATTATATACTCCTATTGATATCAAATTGACTACCTTAGCATTTTTTTTGCTTGTTTTTTCTCTATTATTGTATTTATTTTTTTTACAACCACTCTTTTTAACTTTAGTAATAGTATTTTTTTTTTAATTTATTTATTAATATTTACAATAATACAACAAATAAATAGGATAAGTAATACAGAATGACATGAGAATGGCAAGTAGAGAAACTACCCACTGTTAGTACTCAAATCAAAGTTCAACTAAGATGGTCCCGTGGCCATCTTATTTTCAGACACCTCGGAGAATTGCCGGGAATTGAAGAAGAAGCCAGGTTTGAAACTAGAGGGTTTGAAGGGTAATGACGTTGTTATGAAAGGATAGATAACGGGATCGGGCCAAATCAGCTACAAATGGGACATTAAGGTCCTTTTGGATGACTTTAATCTTAACAAAATAACAGCATTGAGGATGTTACGAAGGATTTTGGATTGTAAGGATTGGATACGAGAGGAATTCGATGGCTTACTGGAGCCCCAAAGCTCTACTCCGTAAGTCCAAATAGGTCGTATGATGGTCATGTAGATGAGTCTTTTGTAGTTGATTGGGAGTTTAGAGTGTTTGTCTAGTAAGTGTTGAAGTTGCCTGAAACGTCGAGCGGTTTCTTGTGTTTTCAGTCTTGTATGAGGATTCCAGGTTAATCGTTGTCGAGATGCGACCCTAAATATCGGATCTGTTTTACAGGCACCAGTGGGTTTGGTATTGACTAATAATACACATGTACCATCAGCATACGTGGTAAGGATATTATTAGGGTGAGTATAGTAGTAGCTGTATAAACTGTATAAACGATTGGGCCAAGGATACTACCTTGAGGAACACCAGCAGTTTGGGAAAAGAGGGATGAATAGACATTATTATGGTTTACTTGGAAAGTTCTACTTGTGAGATAGGATCGAAGGATGAGAAAGTATGTAGGGGACAGGAATTTACGTAGTTTGTAGAGTAAGCCCGGATTCCAGACTCGGTCTAAAGCCTGTTCCACATCAAGAAAGACTCCTGAACAATATGATCCACGTTCTAGGCTACATCCACCACACGATGACATTGCTGAATGGTGGAGTGGGATGCTCGGAATCCCAACTGGTGATCTGGTATTATGTGATTTCCATCAAAGGTTGGGTACAATCGCTAAAGATGAGTTTTTCTAGGATTTCACCCATGCAAGGTAAAAGAGAGGTAGGACGGTAAGAGGATGGGTATGCTGTTTTTTTTTTTTTTTTTGGGGTATCATTTTTACAATGGATAATTTCCAGAGGTCAGGAAAATTTGTAGAACGGAGCACAGCATTATATATATTGGTAAGGAATAGAATGGTTTTTCTAGTAAGGTGTTTTAAGATATGAACTGTGATGAGGTCGTGCCCAGAATCTTTGTGGGAAGGTAATCTGTGAATAATGTTGGATATATCTGAAGGATGGAATGCTTTGGGTGGAAGGGACACTTGGAGGGAAACATCTAACGCCTCTTTTATATATTCAATGTGTTAATGATTTTAAGAAGTGGATGAAAGATTTTGGAAAGTTATTGACCAAATAACTGTGATTTTTCTCCTGTATAGATAGTTTTATCTGCTGGATATCGAGTTCTATGCCACTTCGATCTTGCTCTGCGTTTTTCTCTTAACAAGATACGAATATGCTGTGGCAAATCAGTCTGTTGATAGTTATTAATTGCATGATTTGTGATGTTATCATGTAAACTGCTTCTGATTGATGTTGTAAGTTTTTCTATGGGTGTATCAATGTCTTGTTTTGTCTTTAGTGAAATTTTTAAGTCCAGTTTGTCCTCCAAGTCATCACAAAAATCATCCCCGTTGACAGGTCCTGTAATCAATGTGGGAGGGGAAGGCTTGGGAGCGAAACTTGAGTGCAAGAAAAGGAGGACTGGACTATGATCTGATGAAAGTTCGTCCAAGGATTCAATATTGGCTTGTGCGGGAGAAATGTGGGATGTAACAAATATGTCAAGGATGTCGGGACGATTTTAGTAATAATATTTAGGTTAAAAATATATCACGAGCTTTATAATGCCAAAATAGATTGAAATAAATACAGAATTTTTCGCCTTTTATTTCTCATTATCGTTTTTTAATCTACAGCCCTTATTTTTTTTAAAGAGTGATAATCTAATGTCCTCCATGTTACCAAGTATAATCAGTTAGAATTGTATAACATTATGTGTTTATTTATGTTTTATATTTCTTTTGCTTAAATGTATTAGACAATTTTTTAATAAAGTGAGAAAAAAATGCAGACATTAATTACTTAAGTTTGTTACCGATATTTATCATTCATAAAATTACTGAAGAAAATAATTCTCTACCTTAAAGGTAAAATATTTCTTATTAACTTTTTCCGAATACTAATCTGGGATAACATATTTATTCAATTGCACTATTAAAATTAAATTTAGATCTAAAACAAAACGTGAGCGGATTTGATTCTCTCCCACGGGCTTCTTTGTTACTGAATTAAATTCTAGCCTGTTTCATGAGCACATGAATGGGCGGGATGGAGCGAAGAATACAAAGTAGCCGGCCAGGTACAGAACCCCCTCCAACCCCCTGGTTTTAATAGAAAATATCCAATACAGTCAGCCATTACGACCACGGAGTAGTGATTTTCCCCCAGCCGTTTAATTTTCCCTTTTGAAAATCTTTTTCCTGTATTATGTATGTAGCGAATGAACGAAATATGGGATGTATTGTCCACAGAAGATAGGCCGATTGTTTTAGAACAAAGGAAATAGACGATCGTTAGTATGAAACTATTTGAAACAGAAGAGTTTTTTGTTTTTTTAAGAGTTCTGATAGTCTCCAAGAAGTTCTATATTGCTTTATAGATTATGGAAATGTTCTGTTAAAATAATAAATAAAAATTAAGACTTTCTTGAAATTTCCAACTATGTTTTTATAATTCAATAAAAGGTACGAGTACATGACGGTGCGTTGCCCCGAATCTTACTTCGTCTACAATTTTTAGTTAGGCCACCTGTGTTTTACTGCTTATCACATCAACTATGCCCAAAGTCGTGGGTTCGCAGCCCGAGAGATGATTGATGTATTTTAAAAAGGAGTAAAAAATCTTTGGTTATGCCGTCCTTCGAAAGGTACGTAAAACGGTTTTTACTCGTTAAAGATCTCAATCTTAATTATACCTGGATAGGAAAACTTTAGTACTCCCACTGTAGCATCATCCGATATTTGTATATGTATGTATTTATAAACTGTTAGCAGTCGGAGATGGATCATATGGGATCTAGGACCCTCCTGTAATGCTTCTTAACCAACGGTTGTGCTGGGAGGTGATCTATAATAGTAATGTTATCTTTATAGAGGTTGGGTTAGCCCCAAGGAGGTACTGCAGTTGAAAAACAGCCGAGTAGCGGTAGAGTTGCCGTGCCGTAATTTCTTAACTGCCGAGGATGGATCGTGTGGGATCTGGAGACCCCCTGGGTGAGTATCCTCAATTAGGGGGAAACCTGGTTATTAACCATTATCTCGGACGAATCATCTCTCCACACAGCCGTGGTCATTGCCACACTCTATCACGCACTGAACCCAAGACCCTTGTTGATACAGTTTTTTTTTACTATAGAGGCTGTGAGAGCCCCATGAAGATCTTCAGATCTTACAGAGTCCTTCCATTGCTGTTTAACAGAAAAAATAATTTGAAATAGCATTCAGCACAACTCATCGCTCTCCACACTGAGCTACACCACTACCAGATTTATTTATTATACATTTAAACTTATATTTAAATGGATTCCATGGAACGAATACGGTATGAGAATCGATACGGTTCCTAGGTGTTTTCAATTGCTCCGAAGTTAATTTCGTTTTGTGTTAACCAAATATAAATAGCTTGGTAACACTGCATTCTAGAAGAGAATCGATGGCCATTCCAGGAACCAGCTCCATATTTCCAGCCGACCGGAAGACAGGTGACTTATCGGCGTTTTTTCCCTAGTTTTTAATTACGCTCTGGATATTGACTTTTAAAGTTTATCACCGACGGTTTCGTACCTTCTGAAATTTATTACCGTTGTTAAACATCGTTCTTTTTTAAAATTATAATAATGTAGCTAATTTCTTTAAATTTAAATTATTAAATATATAATTGACGTAAACTCTCTAGGAGCTATGGCTGTTTTGAAGCATCCTGAATTTTAAAAGACTAATCAATACCTCTATTATTAATAAATGTATTTACAACTGTATTGAATGATACTAATATGATATATATATATATAATAGGAAGTAAGTAAAGACAAGGAAGTAAAGAAACTATCCACTTTTAGTACTCATTATTATTATTAATTTACTAAGCTAGCGGGTTAGCCGAGTGGTAGAGTGCTGAAGGTTTAAATTCGTCTATGGCAGATAATTTATTTAATTTGTTAACAACAACAGATGGATCCTTTGGGATCTTGATTAAGTCCTTGGTCTCGCTTAGCCTCTTTATGTATCCCAAAATAGAGGGAAAACCATGACGTTATCTTAGACACATCTCTTCCCTGCACAGCCGTTTTCCTAGAAACCGTACTTAACCCAAGACTCATCATGGGTCGCAGAGACACATTTTGTTTAAAATTTCTTCCTTTCATAATCCTCAGGAATTACATCTGCATCGTCCTGAGAATGCAAACGATTTAAAAATGTTCCAACAATTTTTTTCTTCTTATTATTATTTACTGGTTTTGCCTTTTTTTGATATGAAAGATTAATATTATTTGAAAGTATATAAATTTGTATAAAGGTTTGATCTACATTGAGAAGAAAACCAGTAATAATATCCAAATTAAGTACGGTTGTAATCACCGAAAAATACAAAAAAATCATTTATTATTATATCTTATACCTTGCTTTCTTCTACCTCAAATCGGCCTTTGACCTGGTTCCTCGAGATAAAATTTAAAAGGCATTAATTAGTAGCCAAAAATGTTCCATCAGGCCTTATCAATACAATCTTGCTACCAAAATCCAAGGGAATAGCGAGAATTAATGGCACTGAATCCAAGAGCTTTCCCATGGACAAAGGAGTAAAACAAGGAGACAGTCTCAGCCCACTACTCTTTATAATCTTCATGGATGAAATCATAAATATATGTAAAAGAAGAACTGCAAGAACTACAATAGGGCATTGGAATATGCGGTTTAGCAAACTAGCACAAGTGGTAGTGTACGCTGGCAATATAGCCCTGATCTCAGACACTTCTGAAAATCTGCAGCGGACGATAACCGAATGGGAAGCAGAGCTTTCCAGGAAAGGCATGATAATAAATGTTAATGAAAGTAGAAATATTGCAAGTTGGAAGAAATCCTGAAGATATACATATTGTATTCAATGGACAAGAAATGGAAGTCGTAGAGGATTTCATAAACGTGGTCACAATGATTTGCAGAAATGGGAAAGTAGAACAAGAGATTTCGAACAGCATTAAAAAAGCAAATAATGTTTACTACCAGATCTGCAACACTATCGTAGGCAAAAGAGAAATAGGAAAGGACCTGAAACTCCGTATATTCAAAAGCGTATATTTTCCAGTTCTCTTATATGGGGCTGAGAGTTGGATACTCCTGGATAAAGACTGGAGCCGTTTAACAGCTGCCGAAATGAAATTTCTTTGACGATTTACTTCCAAGACAAGAAGAGATAGGATCCGGAACGATACGATTAAAGAGGAACTACGTTGCCTCCCTGAAAGAAACCCTGGAGAAGCGTCAGTTCAAATGGTTTGTGCATACCCACAGAATGAGCCAAAACAGGGATCCAAGAAAGTTAATGGAAGCCAAACCCGTGGGCACTAGACCTAGAGGGAGACTAAGGCAGACTTACTGCAATTACATTTCCAAGTTGGGGCAAGCGAGAGGAAAGAACATGCAGGATCTGAGGATTATGGCGAGAGATAGAGACAGATGGAGATCCTGGGTTGATGCGGTACATCGACGCTGAAAGGCACAAGAGGAAGATAAAGAAGGAGAAGAAGAGTTATATATAGCTACTGTACATAAGATATCAGGTTTGAATCCGGCTATGTCAGAAAAATAATCGATTAAATATCATACATGGACCCTGTAAGATCCTCCGATTCTCCTAAGGCTCACCCAGCGTATATAAAGTATGTATGCATGCATGATAAATCGATTCCCTATACAACCGATTTAGTAGAAACAGTAAGAATTAATAATATTGTTAACAATAATAGTAATAAATATTAGATAAGATAAAAAAAAAAAATCTATTTTTTCTCCGTCTAGCAGTATCATCCGTTACAAGGTGAAAAATTACATCAAGTCTTTTGTCCTAGTTTGTTATTAATTCAGAAGGCTGGGCCCAACCGCTTCGAAAATGATGTCAAAGATACAACAATTAATTATTTACAACTCTATTAATAATATAAGATCGATATAGTCTCTCTAGCGAAATGTTTTATTAATATTAATCGCCCATAAAACAATTACGGTCAGATTGCTGCTATCGAAATACTTTTAGCACACAACATTGCGTCATTGTCACACTAAAAGTCGTATTGGCGTGTTTACCTGAGAAACTTCAATTTAAATTAAACACTTTTTTATCATGTGTTAATTATATAGAATATTAATGAATTTTTATAGAAATAAAACCGATGGCATGTAGTTAGCTGCTAGCATAATCAAATAATTTTAAAATATAATTAATTAAGCAAATAATTTGTTTATAAAATAATAATAATAATAATAGTCTTTATTTATATGTATATACAGAATTAGTTTCTTCAATATTTACACTTTTTAATACTACATTTTGTATTTACACATAGACCTTCCCTTTAGGGAGATTAGAGTCTTTTGACGGAGACTAGCCGAACCTTACTGGTGAAATTGCTGGCATATATTCCTCCATAGGTCCCTGTCTCGCGCTGATCGCATTCAGAGAGAGCTTCCGCACATCTGCTTGAATTCATCGGCCCAACGCTTGCGTTGCCGGCCTCTGCACCTTTTCCTATCGCGCGGGATCCACTCAGCGGCTCGCCTAGCCCAGCTGTCTTCACCTTGTCTCATCACATGGCCTGCCCAGTTCCATTTCATTCTTCTGGCGTAGGTGACTGCATCGGTAACCATTGTGTGTTTTCTTATACGGCATGAATTTATTTTTTCCCTCAGTGCAATTCCCAGCATTATTCTTTCCATTTTTCGTTGACATGTGGTTATCTTTCTCTCTAAGGCTTTAGTGAGTGACCATGTCTGACATCCATAGCTCAGGACAGGGATTATGCAGCTGTTGAATACGGTCGTTTTATGTCTTATCTCTAGGCGGCTTTTGAATATACTTCTAAGGCTCCAAAATCTCTTACATGCCTTGCAGACTCTTGATTCGATTTCTATTTGACTCCTCTTTTCAAATGAGAAGATTTGTCCCAGATATCTAACTTCTTTAGCGATCTTCATTTCTGGGAGTCTGTGGCTGATCTTATTGGAGGGTCCGTTGGTCATGATTGCTGTTTTTTGTGGGTTCAATATCAGCCCGTGGTTCGAACTATTCTCTTTCAGCTGGTTGATCATTGTAATGAGTTCATCCTCAGAGCTTGCAATCAAAACTACGTCATCCGCAAATTTTAGTTGGTTAATTTTTATTCCGTCGAGAGAAATTCCTTTGTAACGCCAGTCTAGAGCTTGGAAAATTCTTTCTAATTCTGCGATAAAGATTGTTGGTGATAGGGAATCGCATTGCCTGACTCCTTTCCTGATCGGAAACAGTTTTCCTCTTCTTTCTGTTTCTACATATCCCTTGTTTTCGATGTACATATTTTCTATTATTTGAACGTATGCCTTGTCCACTCCTAGCTGTTCTAATGTCGGTCGTATATTGACGTGGTATATGCTGTCGAACGCTTTCTTAAAATCGATGAATCCCAGGTAGAGTTTGAAGTTGTATTCTTGTGATTTCTCTATTAGTTGGTTAAGAGTGAAAAGATGATCAATCACCGATTTATTTTTTCTAAATCCTGCTTGATCTTTAGGTTGGCTTTCGTCAATTGTTCTTGATATTCTTGCGTTTATTATTTTGGAAAATAGTTTGCATAAGGTGGACCCGATTGAAATGGGACGGTAGTTGTAAATATTTTGTCTGTCGCCGTTCTTGTGGATGAGGATTATTTTTGAAGTTTTCCATTCGTTAGGTATTTCTCTGTTCTTTAAAATTTCGTTAAAGATGAAGCATAGTGTATTGTATGTAATCCGTCTCCTCCAGATTTTAAAATTTCATTTGTTATTCCATCTTCTCCGGGGCATTTATTATTTTTTAGGTTCTTGATCGCTGCTTCCACTTCAGATTTCAAGAGGAGAGGTGCTATATGATTTGTCTCGTCATAAGTTTCTAAGTTTTTGAGGGAGTAATCATTTGGGCAATCGTATAATTCTTGGGAAAAATCTGTAGCAATTCTCACAATATCCTGTCGGTTGCTTTCCGTAATACCTTTCTTATCGGTTAATTTAGTTGTCCATAGTTTTTCTTCGCTTTGTTCCATTTTGATTTTTTTGATTGATCGACTGCTATTAAGTATGTCAGCCATTCTTTGTTCTCTATATATTCTTAGGTCCTGTTTTATATTTTGTCTAATTCTTCTGTTCCAATTATTAAGGTTGGTTGAATTTTTTATTGCCTTTTTCCTTTCTTCGATCATTTGTAGAGTCTCCTCGGATAATTTTGAGCGATAGTCTTTGGATGTATAGGTTTTTAGTTTGGCCTGGAGGGATGCTTTCTGAATTCTATTTCTAATGTCAATGTATAGTTCTTGGACGTTATTGTTTTTTCTATTGTCTATGTAGCTTCTTATTTCTTCAATCTTTGTTAGGAGAATTGTAGTATTTATTGATCTTATCACAGGTGTGAAATAGAATGGTCGGGTGTTCTTCATGTTCTTGTTTATAATAACATGCAATAATTGTATCTTCTACAATAAGACCGGTGGAGAATCGTACATTTCAAAAATGCACCATTAATAATGCTTATTAGCATGATTTTACACTTTAATTATATCAGATTAAATAAAACACTACCCTAGGGGATGATAACAAATATATTTCAATTAAATTCAGGTGTGAAATTATATTTAATATTTTACGTCATTTTTTTTTAATTTTACTAAATAATAAAAAAATACATGTATATATGTATTTTTTTATACTAGCGGACTTACACATTTTATGTTGAAGGTTGTTTCATATCTAAATGGTTATATCTGTTGTTTCTTAAAAATTAATAATATATATTGTTTTAAATGAATAAAATGTATGCTCACTGATAATTTTATTTTTCAGGTAAGATATCAGGTTTATTATTACTTGACATTTTCCTAAGGTAAGAATAATTCATTAGAAAAATTAATTAAGGTATAATTGAGTGAAATTTTTGGCGGATTTATCTCAATAACTCGAATATTATAGCGGTACCATTTGAATAAATAAATACAGAAAAACACATAAATTTTGTATGTATGTGTTCATTACAACCAATTAACAGTTTTAAGTACTGAATATCTGGCAAGAATGTATTATTTTAATTAATTAAATCAAACTACTTAACAAATTCGATTTCATTGAAAATCAAAAATGTGGTGCAAATATTAAATTACGTTTAAGTTATGAACTTAAAAACATCGAAGACAAAGTGAACAACTAACTTTCCGGAATACAAGATTGTTCACGCCATCAGGCGTTCTTTGTGTAAATAAATTAATTAAATAAAAATAAAAATAATTAATTAAAAAATTTCACTCTATCTAGTGGATGTTCGTGGCAACTAGGCCTTCAATCAAAAAAGAAAGATAGAGCACGCTTCGTTCTTCCCACTTTCTTGGCTTTCCCTGATTTTTCCGGTCTTTTACTACTAGCTGCCGGCCGATATACAAGTGTTTTTTCCTTTTGCCTTCCGCGTTAGTTCAAGGCAGGTGCCTCCCAGTTTTTCATTTTATAGTTTTCATACACGACTTATGTACATTTTGCTTGCAAATAAGTGTAAATTCAGCCGGAAGATCTCTCAACCTGCAGGTTCAACATCTACAAAGGCGCCCCAAGCTTTCTCCGGTTTTACGAGTGCATTCGGGGACCCAAAGAGGTTTTATCGGCGTAACTACCAGGCCTACGTCTTTGGTAAGCCAATTTTATTTAATTGGTTTAGATTTCTTCTTCCTATTTCCTCTATTATTGCGAACTCTTTTTCAAATGATATTATATACAGTCCTACCCAGAGCGTAATTTTAATTGAGACGAAATCACGTTTCGTCTTGAATTAGAAAAAGTGGACCTACGAACTTTGATTCAACAACAAGTATGTTTTGAACCTTGATTTTTCTAGGGTAGGATAAGTATCTTTATTTCTTTTGTTATTTCTTCTTCATTCATTTTTAACACTCAATCAATTCACTTCTCATTATCAATTACTTAAGGCGTTATTTTGGTTCGGGTTAACTCAGCGAGTAGAAAGCTGAGTTCCTGATCTGTAGGCACCAAGTTCACAGCAAAGCTGTGGTATTTAAATTATTCATTCTGCTAACAGTCGCGACTCGATCTCTGAAGCTCTCCCAGCCTGTGTAACAACACCGTTGCCTAAGAAATATTACTGTCTCTATAATGTACTGAACAAAGACCGTTAATGGGTTGATGTAATAAAGATTGTTTTTAAGACATTATTAATATGTAATGTCTATATTTATGTATAAAACAATAAACAAATTAAAATCAACACCAGAACCGAACAAAAGGAAGTACCAGAAACTAGCTTTAGAGTTAAAATTGTTGTATCATTTGGAAAATGAGCCAGAACTCCTATAGTCATTTTGGTATAATGGCGTTGTACTGAAAAGCATAAGAGCGTGTGCAGAAGACCTTGGCCTCGATTTGGGAACAATTGAAATTGGCACAAAAAGCAGTTCATGTGGAGACCTGTAAAATTGTCATACATTTTTTAAATCAGGAACATATTTTGAGGGAGCGAAGTGGCTCAGTGGAAAAGCGTTGAGTTTCCATGCCGAAGGTCCAAGGTTCCAATCCCGCTGCTGGCAAGAGTTTTATTTAATCCGTTAGCTGGAGATGGATCCTATGGGATCTAGGACCTCCTAGGGCTCACCAAGCCTCTATAAAGTGGGTACCCACAATAAGGGGTAAAAATCTGTCGTTTTAGCGTGATCTAGGACAAATCACCTCACTGCGAAACCGTTTTCCAAGGAACAGTACAGTCTCTACCATGTACTGAACCTCAGGCCGTTCACGGGTTGTAGTGATTCAGGTTTTAAATAAAAAAATCTTTTGCTTTGCTTTGAATTTCATGAATTTAGTTCCAAAAGAATCTGAGGGAAATATTAAGCGAAATAAAAAATAATAATTTTTGAATGTTCGAAAGTAATAATTATTTTTTGAATATTTAAAAAAAAATAAGGTTGCTGGACTTCAGATCTACCATATCAGACACACTACCCGTAATAGTGAGAGGAAACTGAACAGTCTCAATAATAATTATGTTAAGCATTAGCGAAACCAAACGCTCGATGACGATACCATACATAGATAATTAATTGTTGCCAATTTTTTGTTAACACAAAATATAAACAATTTAGAAATACAAAACATAAAAGCAGAAGCAGCAGCATGATGAGATGCCTTCAGAAAGACAGTGTTAAACTTGGGATTCCAGGATACAAGCGATAAAATAATTGGCACGAAGTTGTTGGAAGAAAGAAAGAAAAGACATAATGAAAAGATGAGAGAGTATTGGAGGAAAAGAAAACAACAAATGAGAAGGAATTGATCTTGGCACGTGGTCCCTAGTAGGCCAAAACGAACATAGAAGTTAAACATATATATATATATATATATATATATATATATATATATATATATATATATATATATATATATAAATATATATATATGTATGCATATATAGGATGTTGCGAATTTGGATTTTCACGGCTATTCAAAAAAAAATGTTTAGCCCTCTCATTAACGAAACTTCTTGAATTTTTCCTTCTACTTCTCGGAGTACGTTCCAGTTTCCTTCCAGACGGTACGATCCTCCTAGGACGACCTCCTTCGGGAGAGCGACGATGAGACGACGATCCCCCCAGACGCCGACCTTCCCCCCGGCCCTATATCGATCCCTAGGAGCCCTTCCAGGGTGTCCTCGACAATTTTATGCCCCTCCAACTAATTCGCCCGCTGGCATTTCGCGAAGCCCCGAACCCCCCCCCCCCTTGGGCACGGTAAACATCCCCTCTGCGGGTTTATTACCTACTTTATTGTGGTAAGCGTCTATGCCTTGAGACTTGTTCCCTTAATAAAGCTCCCTTTCAAGTTGTTTATACTTATACTAGGATGTCTGTGTAATTAACTATTTCGTTTTATGTATCTTATATGTAGTTGTATATTTTTTTTACTTTTTGTATTTATTTTTATGTCTTTTCTAGATTCTTGTGGTGTTCCATGTGGGATGGAGACATAAAAATATCTAGGATAAGTTAACTATAGTCTATTATTTATCAGAATGCAATTGGAAAACCACCCGAACAAAGCTTTAAGTCTCTAAAATAGCAAAAAAATAGCCATTCAACGTTTCGTGATTTTGCAATGAAAGAGAAAAACTTCTGTAACTTAAACAATTATTTTTCTATTACATTGATAATTCTGTTTTAGAATTGATTTCGAAAACGGAAATCCAAAATACTTCCTTTAATCCTGAATTATGTTTTCATTGTTACAAATAAAATCATCCGTAATAACTCGATAATTATGAGCAACAATTGAAAAAGAAACAAGAAATAATAATTAGAATGCTAATTTAAAAAAGAAACATAAACTTTAAGTCTTCACAAAACTGAAAAATAACATGCAGAAAAAACTAGCCAGTCAACTTTTGTGATTTTCTAACAAAAACATATGAAAGCTTCTGTAAGGCAAACATTTTAATCATGCAATTATTTTTAAATAACCTATTTACGAATATTTTGCAGTTCTTACAATCCAAAATACTTCGTAAAATGCTTTTTAAATTGTCAAGAATAAAATAATCCATAATGACTCAATAATTATGAGCAAGGACTCAGTACAGACGTAACATAGATTTTAAAATAAACCAGTACCACTATAACCCATAAAGATTATTGGGTTCAGTACGGGGTAGAGACTGTACTGTTTCTTGGACAACGATATTTTTTTAATCAGTTTATATTACAACATTTCAGTTTCCAATGTACCTCTATTGATTTTCTTCACAGAGTAAATGAAGCTTTTCTCTTTATGTTTTATTATTTTAAATGTTATCTAAACTTCGAATATACTTCCACATATTTATATTTTCCTCCACTTGATTCCTACAGTTGTCTTTCTGGATAGAACTGAAATTCTCTGTCTATTTTTTATTCAACAGATATCTACCACGACCTCAAGCACTTGAGGTAGTTCCGGGATTCATAATGAAAATCTTTGTTCTTTTTGATGCCCTAACCGTTTTAATCAGCATACTAATAAACCGGGATGGGGTACACGCAGCTTTATCCCACTGTTAATTAAAAAAACACGGGGCTGGAGGTCCCTCAGTGGGTCCTGGCTATACGGTTCTTATGAGTGGGAGAGTTAGGTACCTCAAGTGTCTTGGCGATCAATTGAAGGGAACTTTTATTCCGCATTTAATTATTCCTTGGTTCATATATTTAGAATTTTATTTTTATTATTTATGAGTCTTTTATCATAAAATTATTTTCGTAATTTAATAATAATCGGGCTATAAAATTAATTCAATATTTATAACTAAAATATCGCAATACAAGTGAGGAAACAATTCTTATTCTATGATTTTTTTTTTATTCTCGTCTACTTTTATTCATTTTTTCATTGACAGAAAAGGATAAATTAGGCGTTTGGTTTCAAGACCGGTTACATCCATTTTCAGGACTGATAAAAAAAGATTCAATTTTAAAAAATAAACAGTACAACAAATTGGTTTTATTGTTTTTCTGACAAATCACTTATAACAATAATAACTGACAATTTTTTTTATGATTTTCTCTTATTATCAATCTCATTTCATTTTAAAAATATGTTGGATATACCTGACTTCGATCAGAAAATATCGATATCTATACTACATATTTTCGTAACCTCTGTAAATTATCCTTTGTAAAAATGATACATAAACCTAAAAAAAAAACGGAACACCCTAACTCTTACCGTCCTATCTCACCTTTACCATGTATGGGTAAAATCCTGGAAAAGCTCATCCATGAAACAATTATATCCCATCCGGGATGCTAATCAAATTATACCAGATCACCAGTTTGGATTCCGAACATCCCACTCCAATATCTAGCAGTGTCATCGTGTAGCGGACGTTGTTTCCTCTGCTTTGTAACTTAGATTATGTTGTTCGGCGGTATTTCTTGACGTGGAACAGGCTTTTGACCGGGTCTGGCACCCAGGATCGCTTTACTAACTCCGCCAATTCCTACCTCCTACATATTTTCTCATTAATAAATCCTATCTCACTAACAGGTCGTTCATAATAAATCCCAATAATGTCATCCGGCTTTTCTCAATCTGCTGGTGTTCCTCAAGACAGTATCCTCGGCTCAATCTTCTACACAGTTTATACATGGCAGGAAATGGAATCTCTTGGTATTGATTTTTAGGTTCTAGACTAGAAAGATTAAGTGTATTTTCTCTAAATTTACTAATAATAGCCGTATATTATATTTTATTATCTAATAATGTTCTTTAAAAAATATTAGATTTTTTAGATACTTACCTGCCTTGAAGAGGAAGTCAAGATTGCAGCAGACTAATATTGCAATCTCCTTTGTGTCCCAACCTTGATAAATCTTCCTATTTACGTACATCTTTTTATTGAAACTTTTCTTAAATTCCGTACAAAACAACAATTTTTTTTAAATACAATTTTATTGAATATATTTTTAGTATATATTACTTATTTAATATAATAAATATTAAAACTCCAAAGTGGTGATTAACATTTTTCAAAGTAAATTTCGACTATCCGAACCCGAACCCCATCCTACATCAACGCTCCACTTTGTGTATGTATACATCTATATATTCGCATAAATCGCCATTATTTTTTATTATAAATTTAGGAATATGCTATTATTTAAAATACTTATGTCTGATTATCATGATAGCGTAAAAAAATTTATATTTTTTTTGTTTGCTCTGGTGAATCAATACCACGGATACATTTAAACTCAACTTTATTTAGTTCTGTAAACGTGAGTTACAGAGACGAAATATTAAACCCGGAGGAATTGAAGTGTATAGAAATGAAATATTGTGAATACACGGAAAAAGAAAATACTTTTTTTACTTATCAAAAAGGCCATTTATCATTTATACGAGATAAAACGGAACACTAGCCTCGAGTGTAGTTATATATGGATGCTTAGTTATATAGTTGTATATTATTTATTTAAAAAGTAAAATAAAATAAAAAATATCTGATGCGTCCAATCACGACTTTTTAGGATCGCTTTGGGTCAAGGTACAATACCAAAAATATTTATCATACATATATACGTTTTATATATATATATATATATATATATATATATATATAAAATATATATAAAATATATATATATATATATATATAAAACGTATATATATATAATATATAAAACCAATATATATATATATATATATATATATATATATATATATATATATATATTGTGTTTTAGTTCTCGAGTTTCAGTCTTTCTTGAACTTCTTAGGCGACGTTTCGAGACTACGTTAGTGTCATACTCATGCCCTGAGAGTGAACAAATGAGCTTTTAGTAAAAACGTTAAATAGCACGCTAAAATACAACTAGGAATTTTAATACTTAGATCATTCTTCAAATTTTTCTGTATTTAATAATTTATTTTGCTTTTACCGAATTCAATTAAATTATATGTGCATTAGGGAGCGGTGTATAGTGCTGAGTTGATGTGTTGAAGATCCCTGGTTCTAATCCAGCTGGGGCAGGTAAATTCTTTTATCTGTCAACAACCTCGAAAGGCCATGTGTGCTCTTCAGTCACTACTGGGGTCAACCAGTCTCTGTAGAGTGGCTGAGTGCTCTAAATTTGGGGGAGACTGAAGTTTGAGCTTGATCCCGTCTATAACAACTCCCTGTGCTGAAGAAACAATATTATTTTAAATTTAATTTCATTTTCATTTTTGTATGTACATTTTGATTTTCCTTGATGCCATTTTTTATTTTTATAAAACGAAATATTTCTCTATCTTCATAAATGGTCGGTCTGGGCACTCGTACGTTATCGCATACGTCACGTGCCTAGTGCCGCCCAAGCCAGTCAGTTACCAGAGCTAGTGAAGTGTGGTCAGGGGGAAGCAGTTGCTCCGTATTGCCTAGTGCGATCGCACACATACCCTAACCTGCTGCCTCCGGCAAACTCATTATTCTCCGGACAAATTCAGTTTTTTATGCTAAAAACTATAACGCCTGAACACCCTGCACAACCATTGTCGTGGAAAAAGTACAAGCTCAACCATTTACAGGTCCCAAGAAACATCATGAGTTATAGTAGTACGGGTTTTTTTTTCTGTAAATTTGAAGAGAGTTTTAAAGGGAGTGAAAAATCCTTAGTTACGCCGTCCTTCGGAAGGGACGTTCAACGGGAGTTCCGAGCTTGTACGATGTCAGGTACTCGTTAAAAATCCTTATTATTTCCCTTTCTTTTTATTTATTTCTTCTTATTATTAAGGAACATTTTCCCAAAATAAAGATTTTTTTTATTCTATTACTTTCTATACTTTCTATTAGAACTTGGAGGTTGAGCTTCTGCCAAATAACCTTGCACAACCGTTGGCTTAAAAATTTTTAGCCTCTACTGTGTACTGAACACAGTATCCTTTACGTTTAGCGGTTCAATATAAAGCTATTTATTTATATTTTTAGTGGGATTGAAAAAGTTTCAAGATACATAATACCCTTCCCTATCTTAAATAATTATATTATTTTTATTTGGAGTGTCAATAGGAGTGAGTGTTTCGGATAAAATCATTACCTCTGGTTGTCTTTGTATATGTGTTGCTATACCTTTCGAACATTCAACTCCATATTTGGTTTGCAAATCGGCAGATTGTTTACGCTCAATTATTCGCAATCACTAATCACTTTTCCCCGTTACCTATATAACTTTTGAATGGCATCGTTTGGTCATTTTTCGATTCTGTGACCCTTATTGATGTGAAAACTGAAAAATACTTACGAATTCATATTTTTAAGACTTAATTTTATCTTCTTCTTTTCAAATTCGTGATTCATATATTATTGAACTACGAATTCAAAACTTTGTCGTATTAGGGATTCGATATAATCGTTGTCATTTTAAAATTAAAAAGCAGCCTTGTATTGTCTCTTCCAGACCCTAAAATGGCTTCCTCGAGCCTCCAAAGGCACCTCCCACTCATTGAAATTTGGTGTAACCAATGGCGGATCAAAGTCAATGAGGAGAATTGCAAAAACGTGACTTTTGCACTTCGCCGGAAAACATGTTCTTCTGTCCAATTCAATGATACCGTCCTACCGATTTCCGACACAGTACGATACCTTGGCTTCCTCTTAGGCAAAAGACTTACATAGAACCGTCATACCCGACTCAAAAGACAAGAACTTAACAGACGATTCAGCCAACTATACAGCTTACTGTGTAGGACCTCCCATCTTTGAATAGACAATAAACTTCTAATATACAAGACCATCATCAAACCAATTTGGACCTATGGGACTGTGGGGGACTGCAAAAAATCGAATATCAGACGTATTCAATCCTTTCAATCCAAAGTCCTGAGAACTATTGTCTATGCTACTTACTATGTCTCCAATAAAACCCTCCATAATGATCTCAACATTCCTTTCGTCCTCGACTTCATCCCTACTAAATTTTCAAACTTTTATCAAAGCCTTCCCTATTATCCCAATCCCGTGGCTCAGTCACTATCCAGTTCTACACATCCATATAACCCACCCCGCTGTCTATACCGTCAAAGGCTCCGAGACCTGTTGTAATAATGTTATTTTGAGTACTGGCACTGGCCAGATTATCCACTTACGATCTGTGCGTGTGATGCGCCCTTAACCAGCTTCCATTGGCGTTTAATGCCAGTGACGCTGCTGGGAAAGGGCGCAGAGGCCTCCCGGACTTATGATTTCCCCTCATTCCTGGGGAAGAAGCCTAGTTTGGGGACCCCAGGCAAATTGTAAATATTGTAATTATGGTATGGATGTGAGCAATTGTTTTCTTTTTATTGTCATATTTTTATTTTATTTATTATTATTAATATATTTTGTTCTTATTGAATGATTTTATAGCTATTTAGCGCTATTAATTAATGCCTAAAAGTGGCAGATTTTAATATTTCAATGAAGTGTATATAAAAAAAAAAAAAATTAAGAAAACATTGCTAATCAACTATTCTATTATTCTATCCTCTGGTAAACATCTAAAATAAAAATTGAAAACAAATAAATTATAAACAACTTATAGAGGGCGGTTTCATAGCACTATATAAAGTGAACACCCTGAAATGGGAGAAAACCTGACGATTGAGTGCGATCTCGGCATAAGCATTTCCCTGCACAACCGTTAAATCAGGAACAGTACATTCACCTAGTCAATGTTAAGGTTGAAACCTATATACTTCATGGTACATAAGAATAAAAGTTTTTAAGCTTATTTGAGCTTAAGTCTCCTCGGTGTGATAATATTATGTCATTTTCTCCTCCCCCCCCCCATCTTCTTCAATTCCATTCTCTTCTTCCATTTCTTTTTGCCTTGTTACTATTCCTTGTTACGTTCCCCTTTGTGCCTGCCAATCAAGGATTTGGGCTCCTGTGTCTCAATCATCTAGTTCCGTTCCAGAGGGCCTAAAACGAATTATTTCAACGTTCCAACAATGTCTCCAAAATTCTATTGTGTGTCGTCTCCGCTTATTATTTCCGTTACTAAATGAAATTTTTGAAAAGTGATACGCATACTATTATAGAATCCTATTTTTCATGGATAAAATCTTTAATGGTTGGCTAGTAATTTTCTTAATTGTACAAGGCATCCTTCAATATTCTTTCTCTCTTAATTTAGAAGACAGGTAGGTTAAAATAATCTTTTTATTACTTCAGAATACAATTTAATTACAAATTATATAATAATAAATCTTACATCTATTTCTTTAAACGCCTTTTAGTTATTTGAATACCGCCTGCATTACACTATCGGGCGGTTTAGTAGGCCAGTATTTTTAAGTTTAATAAATTCAAAGATATTTGTTTGGTGTTTCACTATCCGTGAACTAAAATCTGTGATCAATTTAAACCCTTCACTAATTATCTTATAGATTTTATTACGTATACCAAGAGATATAAGAATATATTTGTTTATATAATTACATATATTATTTCTATGAATCAACATATACTGATATATCATTATTTTATACTATTATACTTATCAGTATATTAATTTACTACTTATTTCTTTAATATAAATGATTGCATACTTTTATCCCTTTAAACGCCTTCTAACTATTTGGATACTGCCCGCATTACACTGTTGGGCGGTTTAGTATAACCACGAAACTGAAGGCGTATCTAGTTGCGGGGAGTATTTTTAAGTTTAATTTTAAAGATATTTGTATGTTGTTTCACTGATATGTGATAAACTTAAACCTTTCAATAATATTATTTTTAAAGTATACAGATACATAATCAAATACATCATATGAAAGAAAGAAGGAAAGAAATTTTATTTGTTTTGGGGGGGCTTCCCCATACAAATAGAGCCCAGCTTATCTATAAATTACATTATTATGATTTTAACAATTTATGTACATATCATTTCAAAATGAAAATAAAAATAAAATAAAGTTTACTAACAGATTCTGGTTTTCAAAACATAAATAACAGATTAAAGGATAAACAATTACTGGTGCTATGATGGAAACAATAAAAATAAATAAATAAAATATCACTTTGAAGATAAACCAAAAACAAACACTTAATAGAAAATGGTCTATGATAAACAAGTTAGCTCTTTTTGAACTCCCATTATGTAATAATACACTTTATGTAACTTATCTACACTGCCGATATTGAGTATAGCTTGGATACATTGGTTATCAGAAGATTCTAAGATGAAGTGTTGAAGAAATCGCTGTCTATATTCATTGTGTGCTGGGCAGTGAAGGAGAATGTGATGTAGACTATTGTAGATAAATTGATTGCATTGCAAAATAAAAGCCGTTAAAGAGTGGACTTATAGGAAAATTTTAAAAAAGATTTTGATTTACATTTCCACCAAACGCTCAAATATACATATCAAAAATGCGACTTACTAAACATTAACATTAAAGTATCGATTGATGATGAAGAAAGGAATAAACTCGCCGAAGACCACGATGCCCATTTAAGACTAGCAGAATCAGCTAGAAATTCACTAAAACAAGATTGTCCGAAGTTTGGAAAATAATATGGAAATCATAGATCACAAATTTTTAATATCACATATTTTTAATATAACACTCGTTTTTACCAAATGATGGAGATTTTGGCGTGGTAGAAATGTCATTAAGAAAGAATAATTTACTGTTCGTTCCCCAAGATTAATAAGAACTTTCAGAAAAGGTAATAATTGTATTGTAAATGAAATGAGACAAAAAGATTTTGTATCAACAAATTTATTATATAGACGCAATTTTTAAAAGGGTAAAGAATTCTGACAGAGAATCAGTAAACTGGTTAAAAATATGTTGGATGCGTTTTGTCAGAAATGAATCGTATACAATTTTCTATAAGACATCAATGAATGAGAATGAAAATTTTAAAGTCCTGAATTTATTACAATGCCGCACAGTGGGGCTGGGTAGCTAGAAACCTGGCAATAAATCAAAAATTAAAAATGCATATTTCGTTAACGCCATCTATTGAAACGACGGAAAACTACTGTAAGCGACAAAAAAGCACACTGCTAACCCTTCCTGATCCCCATTGCGCTCCCGAACGTTTTTATTTGTGGCCAGTTTTTGAATAAGTCGAGTCGCCTGCGAATTGTTTACGTAATTGTTGTAGTTTTGCATCGTCACTTTGTCAACAGATCACAATCATTACGAGTTTTTTTGAGGTCAGCTTCGAGTTAAGGTATGTGTAGATAATTTAAAACTTTGGGAAAATAAAAACTCGCATTTAACAATATTTAATTCCTGTTGATGTTGTCTATGATTGAATCTTTAAGTTTTTATCGTATTCTCAGAATCATGAAGGTTTTCAGTTATGTACCAAGGCGGTCCAAACTTTGATTTTTACAGTTCTAGTAAGCTAGATCAATGCTTATTTCAGAATCATGTAAATAAGTTGCCCATATTCTGACTTTTTTCAGAAAAATCAATTTTAGATAGCGAGGTGGGCACTAATTTATAATCAATTATTTCTTTATAATTTATTGAAAGTGTAGTGTAATTTATTTCTGTTTTAGTAACGACTTAGAGAAAAATGCTTTTTAAAGAAAAGAGCTCATAGACTTAATGAGGAGTTGCGGAAACAGTGAAATTGAAAAACAATTTGATTATTTGTAATAAGAAATAAAAAAAACGCACGAAATATAATGCACAGAAGGAGGTTCTGAAAAAAAATGCATATTTGAAGACAGAGTATAAGTCTCCTTACACAAAAACACGAAGAATGGAAGTACGTTTCCAAAATTACAATAAACAATGGCTGGAGGGTCGATTTCGTTTGGTAGTAAAATTGAGAAATGGCGTGGTCGTCATGAAGTTAGTTTTGATGATAGCTCAGAGAGAACAAAACGGTTAAAAACTAAGGAACATAGGGATACGATTCAGGTATATGTATTGACATATGCAACAAAGATGAGTTTAAGGTCAGAAGGGCAATTACCTGCATCAAAAATTCTTCATGAAATAACTTCTACGTCTCCCAAACGGGCCACTAAATGTAGAAACGCATATAAATCTTCGCTGGACTCAAGGCAAATTCTATGTCTGGAGAAGATGCTGCTAACAGCAAAGTACCCCGACGCGTCGGAGTAAACCAAGAAAATTAGAAAATATTGTATTGACACCACTCTATAAAAATATCAGACAAATTACAACAGCAAAATTCAACGACATGATTGACCTATTGCGATATCTACCACCGAAGCATCATGATTTCTTCAAATAAATTTAAGTTTGTAATTTTATATGTTCTGTAATTAAAAATGTTTTGAATCGCTTAAATTGTGTTTCCGAAGTGTTTTAAAGATATGTAAAATAAATTGAGTATTGTTTTTTTTCAATTTGAAGCATCTTAAATTATGTTGAATGGACTTGGGTACCTTCAAATTTTATAATGAATCTGGTTGTTAATGTTGAAAGTGGTCTAACTCCATTCTTGATAAGAAAACGCACATTATTCCCTTAATCATTGTTACTATTTTAATAGGAGCCATAAATCACAGCCTTAGATACACTTAAGCACTATGACTCATTAGTATCCTATACGTATATTTTTAAATTCATTAAAACGCAAACCCTTAAATATCTCGATTTGAAGATAAATGGAGGTAGGCCACTTTCAAAATAAACGGCTAATATATTAGTTTACCAATGGGCAATGTGGGACCTTCAGACCCTCCTGCGGCTCACCCAGCCTCTGTAAAGTGGTAAACTCTTAACATGGTGAAAAAACCTTGCGGTCAAAGTCAAATATTTTGTTTAATTGACCATTTATTTTCCAATTACTCGCAGTTTGGAAGTATCTAGATTTTCCCCTCAAGAGGACCTGCAATGTGGGTCGATACGTTCATTTAAAAAAAATACTACGGACGTATTTCAGATTATTTCCCCCCTATTTTGAGTACTCACTTTATAGACAGTGGGTACCCAAAATAGGAGGAAAATCCGGTGGTTGAGGGTGATCTATTTTGTTTATCAGTAGCTTTATTGTAACCTTCCACATGATTTATTTCCCTTTCTTTTTATTTATTGATTAATTTCTGATCAGAATTATCAGTGTTCAGGTTATAAAGAATGGCGGATAACAGACCCTTGGTATGGGTCACAAGCCAAACCCAAATCCGTTAGATCACTCTTAACGCAATCCTCCCACCTACTGCTCGGTCAGTGCTTACTAATCAGCTCAGCACTTATGTCTTTTGTCGTGCTCGATCAGTATAAAAAATCGGACGCGTTAGGATATTTTTTATAAAAACATATCAAATTTATAGATATTCCGAAATAAATCGACTTAATACAACCTATTATTAACTTGATTATTTTGGCAATTTAATAGATAAATAAATATCGCGATGGATTCTACATAAAAAGATTTCCCTGTGGATTCCATGTGGAGTTTTTCGGAGTTCTTTCCCTTTTACTATTTCCTCGACATGAAAATATGTAAGGGGTAATTCCCTTGTAGGTATTTCCCAGACGCGGGATGTTAAAACATTCTTTACCGATTTGAGCAGAAGGTAGATTTGACGTCTTGTCTGCTCCTCTCTCTTTCATGTTGCCCGTAGCTCGGAGGAGTTATGTATTTCTTTTACCGATCTCTTTGTCGGCAAGATAAACTGGCAATCTTCTTCCTCCTTTGTCTCTCCTAGTTGAAAAAGTCAATTGTGGAAAGGTCTCGCAGTTTTCCCCCCGTTTCTTTTGTTTTATCTCAGGGGCCGTTCATCAGAGCCGCACTAATGGAGGAGTTTTGTGAGTTTTATTGGGTCCGTTTATTGCGTTGGAGAGTACATTAGGTACCCGTTCGTGCCGGGGAGTAGGAGCTGCACGATTACCGACGGACTATCCTATCTCCATGCACGTGACTAATCTCGATTGTTTGATAGCGATGGAAACTGTTGGAAATGGATGACGTTATACACTGGCGATCGCCATGAACTTCATTTTAACTATCTCCAGGTTCAAAAATAAATAAACTTTTCTTGTTCGTACATAATAAAATACTTTCTTCTTATTTATAATAATAATAATAATAATGATAATAATAATCCCTAACGACAATAATCTCAATTCAACAGTTGGAGTGAGATTTCGCAAGTATTAGGAACTACGAGCTATATCGTATGGGAAAAAATGTTGGTAACACCCATTATAATTTCTACAAACGGATCAGTCCCTAAATCCATGTTGGAAGGCACTGAGATTGAGAATCTGACTTCTGCTTGATGTTTTAAGAGAGACTCAACAAAGATTAAGTGGGTTCCAAAATAGGTGGAAAATTTAGCGGATGAGTGTGATCTACTACAAATCACTTCCCTGCACAACCGTTGTCCAAGAAACAGTACTTTTTCTACCACGTACTGGGCCCAAGACCCTCCAAGGTTAGTAGTGTTACAGGTTATATCCATTATGTTCAGTTTACTTTCTGTCTCTAGGAAAATAATTCAAATATTTTGTTGAATTATTTAGTTTAAAATTTCCGCCACTCGCAGTTAAGAAGAATCTTGATTTTCTCCTGAAGAGGACCTGCGATGCGGGTTGAAACGTTGGTTTCAAATAAACAGTACTAGCCTGTTTATAGAGAGTGGGTACCCAAAATAGGGGGAAAATCTGGCGGTTGAGCTTGTTCTAGGGCAAATCACCTCCCTGCACAACCGTTGTCCTAGAAACACTACAGCCTCTACCACGTACTAAGGCCCTTCATGGTTTATAGTGGTAAAGGAGTTGATGATTAGTCCAGCAGCGATTACAGAGGGATCATATCTGAAGGAAAAGTCGTACGAATCTATGGGTTTTCGGGAAGTTCCTAAAAATAACACACAATAAGAAGAGGGAGTTAGTAAGCAGGGATTGGTACTTAGTATCGGCAACGAGCTTTCGGGTTCGCTAAACCTATTAATATTATTTATTAATATTTTAAGACGTTTGTGAATTTCACAGTTGAATTTATGCTTTACCACCTCCACCATTTCTATAAATGAAGCCTTTGGTACTTTCTGTTCCATTTTCTCCGAGCCATGGAAGTTGTCTTCCTATCCCCGCTTCCTCCTAATTTCCCCGAGTCCTTAAGCACTATCGATGTTATAGTAATGGGATATCGATTCCTTGCCAACATCGAGTGCGCTCCTCTTGGTGCTTCGTTAAATGTATTCAATTTACTTTACATTCCACATATAAAAATAGAAGTTATTTGTTTTGTTTTTTAGTTCTTGGTGGTCTTGATTTGAGTTTTTGAATCCCTCTGTGTTTTATTAGAAAATTCTATACTAGCTTTAGCTATACTTGGTTTCCTTGGCCCAAGGTATGATCTTAAGGAAAAGTCAGATCCTTTGATCTGAATAATGTTTGAATAATAAAATGGGATGCCACCCTGAGATCGTTATACTTAATGTATAGTAATCTATATCATTAATAAATAAGGGACATATAGTATCCCTCTCTTCTCCAAAGGTTAACGTGGTTGATTGACCATGGGTTGGTTATTAAATAAAGATCCTATTTCATTTAATTAAATAACAATATATTTATTGTGTGGCAATCATAGTTACAAGATAAAAGATAATTAAACTTACAAATAACGGAAAGGGGCCCTTTTGATAGATGTTCTAGATGTTGCGTTTCCCTCTTCTTGCCTACGACTGCCACTCTTATCGTAAGAGTAAAGATAACAAATACTAAAGGACATTTTAAGCAACCTGCTTAATTCCCCATACCTTATTTACAAAGGTACTCCTAATATTCCAGATAGTGTCACATATAGCTTTTTTCAGTGAATTTCTATAAATTTTTCAACCAATTTCTTAATTTTTTTCAACCGATTTCATAATTTGTAAGAAGTGGCGGTGTGGTTGTCAAAAATCATACAACACCAAAAAAGATGTGGTACCCATCATATAAGTTTGAACCCGAAACTCTTGCTGCGATTGAGGAAGTAATTGAAGAAAACGCAGCCTGCACCTTACAAGAATAAAAGAGAAACTGTGTATTTTGTTATAGCTTCTGGAACTTGTAATATGTGATTTATGTTGCCAGTTTTTGATTGAATTGCTTGAAAAAACTTGATCAGCTTTACCTCATCGATAGTGTTTTAGTGATGGACAATGCAGCTATCCACAAAACTGAGCAGGTTAGAGAAGTTATGGCGCGATCTTCGCATATGATAAAATATCTGCCACCATATTCCCAATGCTGAATCCGGGAGAATATGCTTCCTCAAAAGTAAAATCAAAAGCAAGAGCGATGTTGTATTCTGGCAGAGGACAGACAGTATATATAGTGTAACAATTAATACATCCATAACTATTTCCAAATATATGTGTCATATCCAAATATGTGTTATATGATTTCATGACTACCACACAGCGACATCTTACCAATTATGAAATCGGTTGAAAAAATTATGAATTTGATTGGTAAAATTATGAAATTGGTTTAAAATATTATGAAATTAGTTTAAAAAAATATGAAATTCACCGAAAAAAGCAATATTGCAAAAATATCTATACAAACCTAGGCCTTAATATGTGTAACATTGTGTATAAATTATAATCCACTCATCATAAGTCATCGAATTATTCTAATATCCAATCCTTATAATCAGAAATCCTTTGTAAAACAATTTTAAAAAAGAAAAAGTTGTACCAATATCGACCTACACCACTAAACTGACCGAAATAGACTTATCAAAAATGCAACTTCTTTCCTTACAAGTTTATAAAAAAAAAGAAATAAAATCATAATAGCCGAGTATTAAATTAAATATTAAATAATATTAATTATGACGTTGGTCTTATCCTCAATTCAATTATATAATTAAATGACAGAGCTTAATCGCCGAATTTCCATAATTGCTTCTCCTTTCAAGCCCTTTTAATTTCGTTTACATAAAAAAATAATAATCATCTCTCACCGTAGTTAGTAAATATTTTCTTCCGTAAGAATAGTATTTACTCTGTCATACTTCTGCCATTACACGCTTTATTTTTATACAAATACATATAATTCATTCCAAGTTTGCAGAACGAGAAGCGGCGTTGATTGAAAAGTTTACATTAGTTTTTCGTGTCTTGGAACAGGATAAAAAAAACGAAAGAGAATATATTGTTTTCGAGTAAAATATTATAGAAATTATTTGGATGAGGTCAAGCTTAAAAACCAGGGTTTTCTACTAATTAAGGGCAGCAACTTTATTGAATATTTGGTAACATTTTGGTAACAACATGAATGAGTGAAACAGCATGTTTTTGTTTGGAGGTTAACCTGTTTACTTCATAGAAGAGTTAAGACCCTATAATTTTTCTACATCTTAATATTTTTTCAGTTATACATTTGTAGGAGCTGTATCTTCAGTAAGCCATATGCAAAGATTAATGTTTTTTTTTTCTATTTCCCAATTAAGGTATAAGCCATATTTGCATATACTCATATTTCCATGCATATTTGCATGCACTTGTTTTCAGTCTACTCATTTCCAGACCCCAATCAGTATATTCTATTCCATTATAATTATTTCGTTCTCTCGTCCATCCTCTTTATTTCTCCACATATGGTTATAACAATTAATGTTAATGTTTATCAATTAAGTTATTTTTTTATGTTTACGTCATCTCATATAACCCCGCCACGTTCGAGTTATTACAAAAGGGAATACTAACTATTTAATAATCGCGTTTCCTCCACAGGGGAGTACCCGGGGGTCACCTGAATATATTATCAAACACTGTACAGTTCCCGGAGCATGACATCCTTTCGCCGAGAAGGAAAATTATTTAAAATTTCATCGCTTTGTCTACGGGACCGAATTACTTATGCAAATCCTTGCAGAAAATAAAAATGGATTAAGCTTTACTATATAGTCAGCGTTGTAATCACGCTCTGTAATACCTGAATAATGGAATTTTCCGGCACTATACTTCTGATCGAATTCGATTAAATTTTTTTTTTTTAAAGTTCTACGTTATAAATTAAAAAAAAAGTTCATAATTTTGATGAAAATTAATGCTACAACAATGTTCTATCTACAATAATTAAGGGATTCATCATGGATACTTTTAAATTAGGAGAAAATACCTTTGTAATCAAGACCTTAGATGCCTGGAGGGATGCTAATATTCGAATTCCATTTTTAATTTTGTTGAATAAACAATTTGATAATGATAATCTTTTTAATTATTCTGGGACAAGTCTCTTTACAATAAAAATTAAAAAATGAAATATAAGCTATAATGTCCTTAATGTTAGAGTAGAATGCACCTACCATTAATTGATAATAACAATTTAAGTTATAAATGAAAGAAAAATACTAACACAAACAACTATAATAATTAATTTTAAAAAGAAGTAATTGGATATGTGACAAGCATAATTAGAAGAAAATGTTGATATATTAAAGCACATCATTCATCTATCATTCATAAAGCTATTTCAATTTATTGGTAATTAATGACTATTTTTAATAGAGTCCTTCACCCTCCTATAAAGATTTTATCTCTAATTTATATTTAGTAGACTACCTATTAATACTATTCACAATATGTGTGGTAGTGAAAATTAGTCATATTAGAAGGCTTAGCGAACCCAAAGGTTCGAGGCCGATACTACCATAATCTACATAAAAACTTCCTTCCACGTACTACTATCCAACTCCAAATACGTTGGTCATTAAAAAAAAATAATAATAACTATCTATTTAATACATGATCTTTAAGATAAAATCAACTTCGGGAATTATTTCAAAGCTGCTTCTTTTAAAAATGCCTCTTCCCGATGCCTATAATCAAAGCAATAAGATAAAATTTAATTTAATAAATAAGAGACAAATTTAAATAAGCAATTTAATTTTAGTTATTTCCTAAATAAAAATGATTTTATACATTTACCCATTTTAACGCCTTGTAGCTATTTGAATACCACCTGCATTACGCTGTCGGGGGGTTTAGTATAACCACTGAAAATGCTTTTAAACTCGAAAACTTGTACCCTTACAACCCATGAAGGGTCTTGGGCTCAGTGCATGTTAGAGTCTATACTGTTTCTAGGACAACAGTTTTGACAGAAGGTGATTTGTCCGGCCTTCTTGTTGAGATAATTTCCAACTGCCAAGTTGAATCCCCCAATTAAGAGTACCCAATTCATAGAAGCTGGGTAAACCCCAGGAAGGTATCCAAATCCCAAAGGAAATCCCAAATCCGTAGCTGTTAGCAGAGTAAATAATTAATCTACCACATCAGGAATTGAATCCGATACTTTCAGCAGAGCAACTTAGTTACCCCGCTCCTCCCTTGTCCTTTTATCCAACATTTGTTCACCCATGTGCGAATAAATTCATATATCAAATAATATGTATGTTTGTTTGTTTATGTTTTAAATCTGTGGCGATTTGCTTAAGTGTGCCTTATGAGATATGATGTTTTTTCCTGAGACAACCCTTATAAATGTCTCCCTTCCGACATATGATACTCCGACTAGGGGTTGAAACATCTAAGAGGGTGGCAAGTTGGTGGGAGATTTTACAAGTTGGGTCATCCTTGTTCCATTATACCCCTAAGCCGTACTTTCAAAGGGGCTTCCGACTTTTAACTTATTTACCTTCAACTCTAACGTTACTTCGTCCCTGTTACTAGACAATATCTGAGGTTAACTTTACTTTAAGTCCGCTTTAGTAAGCCGCAGGTGTATTTATAGTGAATTTGCAAGTCAATGAGTTCTTATCACTAATATTTTAAAAATGCTATTGCCTATAAATTTAGTTATTACTGTAAAAAAAGTTTCTAATTGTTAAATCCTATCCTAAGAATTAAAAAAAATGTTTATAAAACATAATTAACTTCTTATTTTTAAAAATATTATTTGTAGTGTTGCAAAAATCATTTTCTTCACCTATGTTATAAAAAGTTTAATGGAAATAATTTTAATAATTAAGCTTAGTACAAATGAGATCTTGTTAAATTTTATTGTAGATATGATATTTCACGAAACGTGAAAATTAAGAAGGATTGTGTAATAGCATTAACAGTGTAAATATGTATTCTACTTTTTTCTATTTTTTTATTTATGTTTTATCTTTATTTCCAATTTTTTTCATCATTATTGCAAAAAAAAAGCAGTTTTATTACCCTTTTGTCAAAACGTTGAGAAAATAAGTGCTTATGTGACCTGAGGTCTAGTGGTTAGCACAACAAACGACTAAGCCCTAGGTCGCTGGTTCGTAGCCCGGCAGGTAGCCCTAGGATTTTTTAAAGGGAGTAAAAATACTGGATTAAGCTGTCTCTTCCGAAGACATTAAACAGGGGGTTCCCGAGCCTGTAAGATGTCAGGTACTCGTTAAAAATCCTTATTTCAATTTATCCTGGGTAAGAAAAATTTAGAGCTCCCACTGTAACATCTTCCGATTAGCCATAGAAGCATAAAAGTGGCGTTAAATAAACAAACAAACAATAAGTCAATTTTTAATAGTCTAAAATGTTTAAATGTGGGGTAAAATATTGTATTATTAATACGATTTTTTCTAATGTTTTTATTTAAATGTTTTTAAAAAAATACTTAAATAACGGTTTGTTAAATTTTATAGATCTAAAATATTCAATTGTGACCAATTGTGATGAGAAATATTATACATTTATATAATTTGAAAGTTTGAATACTGACGCCAAACTTAGTCATGTGACACAGACCTCAGATATGTTTTTTTTAATTACAGTTCTGAACTGCATCCACAAGTGTTTTATTATATCACCTCATTGGTTAAGTCGTTGAATTCACGACTTACAAATTAATAATTTATAGTTATTTATGAAGCCTACAAATTAAGAACTATTGTGGAGTTGTGTTGAAAAAAAAAATTATTTTAATCTCTTATTATCAATTGTATAGTGAATGTTTAATTATTATTTTTAGTGTTCCAAAAGATAAGTTTTATTAATCTTTTGTCAAAAGCTTGAGATAAATAACTGCTTGTTAATTTTTATTAGATCTAAATTGTTTAATTTAATCTTAAATTGTATTATTTTACAACCCTTGAAGGTTATTCAGCTCAGTAAATGGTAGAGAGTTTAAAATGTTTGTTTCAATGCAACGGTTTTGCAGGTGATAGGTGATTTGGCCGTGATCACATGTTTTTCCCATAATTTAGATTTCCTAATTTTATAGGCTAGATGAGCCAATGAGACTCTACAAGTCCCATAGGGTCGTTCCACATTTAACTGACTGAATAATTTATCCGTTTTTTTAATTAAAAAACAATATTTAGCTATATATTTTTATTATTTTAATACAAACTAGTAAAAGCCATACTATTGGACATTATAGTACGTGTCAAGATCAACAGAATGAATATCAAGGATGTTTATTAAAATATTCCTTTAAGTAATAAGCTAGGTTTTAAATAAAGGTATAATAGTTAATAAAATTTTTGAAGATCATCATAAAAAGATGGGATTTGAGCCCTTTTCCTTTAAAGTGAAGGGATGACGCTTGGTGTTTGCAGTCAAACAAAGGAAGGCTATTGCTTCTTTTTCGGAAATAGTCGATTGAGCCAGTTACGGAGTTGGAGGGGAGGGCTTCGAAATTTTCCTATAAACTATAAATAAAAATTATTTAATATTTAATAAATAATAATAAGCCTAAGCGAACCTGAAGGCTCGATGCCGATACCACCAATCGCTTACCAATCCAAAACCATATCACCCATAGCGAAATCCTCCCTCCTACTCTATGGGCGTTTAAGGGTTTTGTTTCAGCGCTTATTAAGTTTTTAGACATTCGTTCGTTCGTAAGTTATATATAAGCTTTCTATAAATCGACAAATATAAATATATTACTTTTTATAACCTCCTGTTAGTGAGGTATAATATATGAGATAAAAATATATTTTCTTTCTTGAAATCAATATTGGTATATTACTATTTTATACTATTATACTTATTTATATATTAATTTACTGTTTATATCCTGAATAGAATTGGTTGCATACATTTAGACCTTTTAACGCCTTGCAACCATTTGGATGCTGCCCGCTTCACATGGCCCGGTTTAGTATCACCAAAAACTGAAGGCGTCTGGTTGTGGCGACTATTTTTGAGTTGATTAATAATATTTTTAAATAAATACATTTAAAATAAACATAAATATGCGTATATGTATTCTTTACTTGGTCTATTTAAATAAAAATTTTCTTTTTGATATTCATAACAATAAGGCTTATCGAACCCGAAGGCTCGATGCCGATACCAACAATCAGTCCTTACAAACTTCCGTCCACAAACAACTATCAAGAATCACCTCCTTGCACAACTGTTTTCTTAGAAACAGTACCAGCTCTAAGGCCGCGTTCACATTAAGGTGGTATAATAATAACGATATATCGTAAAATTAACACACAGTAGACTGATTTGTATGAAAGAATTATAGTTATTTTGAAATGGCACGATGTAGCATGATTATACAAAAACAATTTCTGATATGAACTAACTAGATTGACTATTAACTATTGACTAACAATATTTCTTATCAACTAACATAGCGACTATTCCCTTATCTATACTCTTAAATATCCGTACTCTGTCATATTCTCTCTCTCTCTCTCT